>JAVJIF010002082.1:0-100971 GCA_038442645.1 Agave tequilana | reverse complement strand
ACATTAAACCTATGACAGCAGTTCCCTCATCTCTCTCCGAGAGAATGAGACCTCCAAAGTCACTTACCAATTCTCATCCATAGGATGGTAAGGATACATATATTCCGCTGGTATGTTAACATTAAACCTATGACAGCAGTTCCCTCATCTCTCTCCGAGAGAATGAGACCTCCAAAGTCACTTACCAATTCTCATCCATAGGATGGTAAGGCCACATATATTCGCTGTTATGTTAACATAAACCTATGACAGCAGTTCCCTCATCTCTCTCTGAGAGAATGAGACCTCCAAGTCACTTACCAATTCTCATCATAGAATGTAAGACCACATATACATTTCGCTGTTACGTTAACATTAAACCCTATGACAGTGATTCCCTCGTTCTTCCCGTGAAAACGAGACTTCTCCCAAATTCTATTACAAACTCGATACTTATTGACATTTACAAAAGATAAGTATCACCAACCTTGAGCTTGGTGGCGTCTCATTCGGTTATGTCATTGCGACCTCTGAACCAGCAGACAGCTAAGTCTCAATTTCGAGCTTGTTGACATTTACAAAAGACAAGTCTCAACCCCGAGCCCTGTTGACATTTACAAAAGACAGGTCTCGATACTTATTGACATTTACAAAAGATAAGTATCACCAACCTTGAGCTGGTGGCGTCTCAATTGGTTATGTCATTGCGACCTCTGAACCAGCAGACAGCTAAGTCTCAATTCCGAGCCCTGTTGACATTTACAAAAGATAGGTCTCGATACTCGTTGACATTTACAAAAGACGAGTATCACCAATTTTTGAAGCTTGGTGGCGTCTCATCCGGTTATGTCATTGCGACCTCTGAACCAGCAGACAGCTAAGTCTCAATTCCGAGCCCTGTTGACATTTACAAAAGACAGGTCTCGATACTCGTTGACATTTAAAAGATGAGTATCACCCTCTCTGAAGCTTGGTGGCTTCTTAACCAGTTATGTCATCGCGACCTCTGAACTGGCAGATAGCCAAGTTTCACCAATTTTTGAAGCTTGGTGGCTTCTCAACCAGTTATATCATTGCGACCTCTGAACTGGCAGATAGCCATGTTTCATCTACCATTGAGCTTAGTAGCGTCCCAATCGGTTATGTCATTGCGACCTCTTAACCAGCGGACAGCTAAGTCTCAACTTTGAGCCTGTTGACACTTACAAAAGACAGGACTCACCGATGCTTGCTGACATTTACAAAAGGCAAGTATCTCCCTTCAGCCCCGCAAAGGGCTAACCTCGAGATCGCTGACGTCTTAATCGGTTATGTCATTGCGACCTCTGAACCGACGGATAGCCACGTCTCAAAGATTACATCCTCAAGCAAGAACAAGATGGAGATTCAACAGAAGCCAAAACAAAAGAAAGAATTTCCATTAATTCCAAAAGATGGAGACACATGGAGGCACGTATACAATGACCTACAAGCGTACATGTATGATCTGAGCCGCTCTCCGAGGGCGTTTAGCCTCGTCTTCCTATCATCAACAGCCTGGGCAAGCGCTTGTGACCTCAGCTCAGCCTCATCAAAGTCCACCGCCTGAGCCAGACGAGCTTCAACTTCTGCCAAAGTTGCCCTCTGTGACAGCTCCTGCCGCGCAAGCTCCTCACTCTGAGCTTTGAGTTCCTTTAAGCCGCGCAGTTTCCTCAAGACGCACCGGTATGGCCTTGGATAAGAGGAGATTTGCTTTCCTGATCATTTCCTCAGCCTTCGCAATCTTATCCTCAGCGCCAAGAAGAGCACTAGTGGAGCCGTCAATTGCACTTCCAACCTCCGCTTGCCTCGTTTCCAAGGATTTCAAATCAGAAGAGACGGCCTTAGCAGCTTCTTGAGCAGCAAGCCGGGCCTCGTGCTTTCGGGCAACAAGACAAGCGAGCTGCTCGTCAGCTAAGGACGCTGGGTCTGAGCGATAGAGACGGCGCCACTCCTCTACAGCCTTCTCAAGTTCATCCACCAGGAGTTCTAAAGCAGCAGCCTGATGATAACCCTCAAAGTCCCGAATGCTCTCAATATCACGAAGAGAAGACCACCTTCAGCTTTGAGAACGGTATAGGCGAGCCCTTCAAAACTAGGTCGATAGTTCGCTCCAAGCTTCTATAAAAGCTATCGACCAGGTCACCTATGTAATCATTCTCGGCCTCAGCCATTTCTGGCAGGGAGGCAACCTCGGAATAGTCCACCAGCCTGGTCGACGCCGTCGCAGAAGAAGCAGCGGGAACACTGACAGTAGCAGGGCTAGCCGAAGGCGACCTCGGCGGAGTCCTCATCGAAACCAGCACGCCAGCCACCGCGGAGGTAGGACTGGCAACCACCTCTTGAGCAGCAGGCTCAACCATTAGGGTTGGAGAAGTAGGGCTCGCAATCACCCTCAATGCCACAATCAGCAAAACAGTCCGCACCTCACTCGTTGATGTGATTGGGAGTGAGGATACCTCCGGCACTACCGCCCCTTCAACCTCTGGTCCTTCAGCTGATTTGGGCCGATAAGAAGGCAGGTCGCCGTTACAGCGCGTCCAACACAGCAGCATCCGCTGTGGCCGAAGTGCTCATGTCACCTCTCGATCCCTCAGGAAGATCTACCGGCTCCCTGAAGCTGATGCGTCTTGAGGCCGAATACCTGTAACAAGACTGCGGTAGTCGGGACATACATACAGAAAAAAGCCAAGAGGGTACGACAATACCAAAGGATGATGTTGCCTCGAACATCTCGTCGGCCGCACCAGTCTCCACAGGCTCCATCGAAAAATTTTTGGCAGAATCAACACGAATAGCCGGCTCGTTTTCACTTGCCGAGTATCCTGTGGACCACCCGATAGAGCTCGATGTCTCAGGACTCCCTTTAGAAGTCCCAACGCCTGAAGGACCAACATCAGCCGCGCCACTCCCAGACTCTTCCGATGTGAGCAGGGGAATCGGCTGCAGCCCCATAAGTGAATAGGGGATCATAATGTTCCCCTTGCTCTCCAGCCGTCTCGGCTCCTGCAACAAGAAGCAAAAGATGAGTTATTCGAAACACACCAGAAGCATTATATGAACAAGGGTAACCTCACCCAGACCTAGAGCGAATTCACCGCTAGTCGGTTCAGCAACCGACGGTTCAGCCACTAATGGGCAGCAGGAGGAATCGCTGTAGAGGGATAACCCTCTACGACAATCGTAGGAGCTTGACGACGGGGCTTCTTCGCCAACGATTTCCTACGAGAGCTACCCGCTCGTTTTCTCTTGAAGTGGACGTCAAAATCCTCTTCTTCCACTCCTCCCGCACGTCGTGGGGAAGATGTCCCCATCACACCAGAGCCAGCCGCAGGAGTATCAGCTCCAGCCCCCGCCTTGAAGCGAGGACTCCCTGCATCAGAAGCCTCGCTGTCATCCACAGCGATGAATTCTTCCAAGCCGGGGGACACGAACCCGTTTTCTCTCTTATCAGAGGCTTTCCGCTTCAGTCGCTGAGAGATTAACTTCACACCGTACTATTGACATTAAATCTAGAAGGTGTGGAGTTGGAAGCCGTACCACTGGCAAAAGCATAGGGTCGTCAAGAGACTGGGGTCCTGCAGCGGCGTGCGTAGCCACGCCCCAGTGCCATCCGCAAGTAAAGAACCGCCAGGCACGGGGGCCCCATCAATAAGACTCCCCATGAAAGCCAGGTCCGAATTGGGGTTGCCCACATACAGCTGGTCATACCCGAATTGGCGGGCAAATCGACTTGGGACGTAGGGTTCCAGGTAGCAGGTATCCCCACTCCTGTACAGCAAATGCGAGGGCCGGATGCTGACCAGCCACTCGAAAACGCCCCGACTCATGGGAGACCGCCCTGACTCCGCATCTCGGAATTCCTCGTTGTATCCTGCGCCACCGAATGCGAGGAAAACAGCGGAACAGGCTATAAGCGTCATGACGACGCACTAACTTACGGGCCTCGGCCACGTAGGCTTTCATCCAAGAGCAACCTTCGAATCGGTGGAGAAGAGCCGTTCGAACACCCTGCGGAGGATCTTCCCAGCTCCAATCAAAGTAGGGCAGTGTAAGGCGAACCACGCCATCAAGTAGGTGTACGGTAGACCCACCCTAGGATTGGGTCCATCGCAAGGAAGGATAGCACTCTTCCCACGTCTTGCAGCCAGTGGCCTGCAGAAAGCCTCCGTTAGTGCGCGAAGGCCTCTTTGAATACAGCATACCATGGCTGGGAGAAGACCCAGACGGTGACCATGGGCCAGGCGAACGGCGGGTAGCAGAACATTCGGGTGGACGATGTCACCCGAGGAAGAAGGCACAAACACACTTCTTTAACCAGACGGTTAAGAAACCGGCCAGCAGCGCCTTTCGAGACATAGGCCGACGGGCCTGATGGTGAAAGCTCCGAAGGGTACACCCTTCTCATAGGGACCTGCGTCTTCTGTTACGACAATATCCTTTGGAGACACATCTCCATCCGTTCAACAATATCGCCATCAGTAACTCCGCGATGAGCTGCTTCAGGAGCATTCTTCATGTCTGGGAACAGGTAACTTCCCCAGCTCTTTAAGCTCTTCGAGCTACCCTTGCCACCACTGTGAATGCTAGAACAAATATGCAAGTGGCACATCAACTCCCGATAAGTCTCGAGCATAGCAGGCTCCTGCTTCTCCAGGAGAGCCAACTCCGCCTCACAGGGAAAGTACTCTTCGTATGGAAGAGACCCGAAAGGCAAAGCAGAGATTTCCCACATCTCATGCAAAGCCATGCCCAGCTCGCCAACCGGGGTGAAGAAAGTCCCCGAAGCCGGGCAGTACAACTCAAGGATGGCGTAGAAGCACGCCACCTTCATCTCAATGCCGTAGCAGGTCGCCCTGACGGCCTCATAGAGATTCAACCCCTCCAAGTCCTCCTCGAAGTGAGCAAGGATATAGTTGGTCAACTCCGCCCACCATGTCTTAGGAGGATGAACCCAACCGGGAGCCCTGAAGTCAGTTGCAGGATAGTTCCCGCCAACTGCGCAGAATTGAGTGCCAAAGGTCTGCGCCACAGCCGGGTTCTCTCCCACTGGAAGTTCCCGCGATACCTTCCCAGGGTATAGCCCCATTTTGCTGAGGGGAGGGCCCGCCCTCGAATAGCCCGACTGAAAGGTTAATCTCCCAACATGGACGGATTCGACGCTTCAGCTTACGCCCCACGCCATCTTCCGAGCCTGAGTCACATTCATGAAAGAAGATAAAGGAAAGTGTCGCTTAGTCGACGGAAGGTAAAACTTCTCGCCATCCAGTTGAAAGATCCATTGTCCTTCGCTTGCCTGCAACTGGCGATCGGGATCGGATGCGGCATCCCGAACATAAAGTCGGGCTTTCTGTAAGTCCGACGGTCAACATCCTCAAGAGGAGCCGTGGTGGTCAAGATACTCTGCGTGGTCTGCGGATGACCGCCTTGGATGAGCGTATCCCGGACGAGGGAGCTCCGCTCACTGAACAAAGAAGCCTGTCATGAAACTGCAGGCTGAGGTTACCATCTGCTCCACTGGTCAGCCCAAACAGACTGCTCAGGAGATCGGGAGTGTAATGCACTGCAAAGACAGAAACGAACTATGATTAGTTCAACAATCAAGTGAGGCATAGCCTCGCTCAGCAAGCAAGGCCAGCAAGGCGATAGCCTCGATGAAGCTTGATCTCGCGGATAAAACTGCATTTTTGCAGAAGGCGTCCAAAGTACCAACTTCGCTTAAATAGGAAGTGGTATAGCCAAGGGCTAACGTCACCAAGAGGGCATCATGGTCAAAAGTCACCCTTCGTGACCATGACTGAAGGAACAGACCTATATCCTGTTCCTCAAACAGGATGGAGACTGCCCGAGTAATGGCTTCGTACGAGGAACTGTTCGGTTTTAATTCCCTTGTGCAAGGAAGATAGGGAGATTCAAGGAAACGAGTTCCCTAATGAGGACAGATCATATTCGATCATCCTAATAGCCAAATGTTGGCTCCAAAGGAGAGAGACCACGGTCTCTAATCAGATAGGAAAATCCCTTACTGGTGACTGGTCGCTCGATGACCGGAGGAGGAGAGGACCCTCCGCTGCAGAAGTCGCCACTTCTTTTCCCGCTCGTCTTTTGGGCGCCATTAAAGAGTTGCAAGAGTTCTCAGGGTTCTCTGAACAAAGATGGAAGAGGAAGAGGGAAAGTTAAGAAATCTCTCTGAAAAAAAGGAGATCTTTTCCTGCTCAGCCCGATCGGGCTTTTATAGGCCAATCAGCGCCTGAAACGAGGCCTCGAAAAGGGCGTGTGCCGCCGTTTCGAATTAATTCGAAACGCCGCCCAAAGCGCCTTCCCGAGAAGCGCTGCTTCGATTCCGCTAAGGGTTAACTTCGCCCTGGCTTAAAGTGCGGATTTCGCACAATCCTTCAAGGACATTCGCCGAGAGGCTTACCTTAGACCTCTAAATAGGCGCTGACATGCCAGTCTCGCGAAGATCACTCAAAGAAAGGACTATGTCCTTAAACTCCGCATACGGTTTAGCCCCGCTATGGCCAAACCTTCAAAGAAAGCAAGCGAAGATCAGATAATTAGAAGATGAACTTTCATTGATTTAAAAAAGAAGGGTACATTGATATTACATCGAAGTTGTGTTTCATACAACACACCCAGTTGCTCGACAGGGTAATTTGTGCAAAAAAGCATACAAGTGGTTTTATCCACTTCTAAGTCAAACCGACTGGACAAAGGAGGCCTTCCTCCTGCACAAGGCTGTAATCAGTGGTGCCGCAAGGACACGGTCATTATTCTCCACAAAAATGGCAGATCCTGCCAGGCCATTTTTGTTGAAGCCTGGCAATAGAAAACCTATCGCCGCCAACACGATAGATCACGTATAATGGGAATCAGCAGTGGTACCAGTGATCTAACGGGTGTGATGTCCGCCTTTCCAAAGTGGATCGCCCCCAAAGGCCACCAAAGTTGAAAATTGGCAATGATGCCGGCAAACCCACAGGCAGCGCCTACTATCTTAAAGCGGATCATCTCCGACGAAGCGGCTACCAGCTTCACCTCAGAACGAATCATCTCGGATAAGAGGCTGCCAGCAGCCTCTGGGACATGCACCCGCTGCCCCGAATTGTTCCTCCTGCTTAAAAGTAAAGCTTCAACCAGGAAGCATAAGGCAATTTTATGGTTCCTTCCATCAAGTCACAAGATTGGCGAGCATAGCCCACTGCAAGGCAAATCAGAACAGATTAGCAGTTAAGCACAGAGAAAACTGCAAATCAGAATCCTTTGGGTCAAAGCAATCCAATTTCAGTAAAAGCAGAGGACAAGCCTCGCCTGCACAGCACTGATGGGCTGGCTCAGCAAACACCAAGCCCAAGCCTCGCCTATATGGCTAGCCAGACTGACCCCGTGGGATAGTCTTAACTCCGCCTATATGGCAAGACTGGCTCAACTATTGAAGAGACCAAGTCCCAAGTTTTGTCTGGGCAGAACATGAAGCGATCTTTCTGGGAAGCTATGCTAAAATCCTTCTCTACAGATCAGTCAATTGTAAGATGAAGAACAAGGGAAGCTAATCCCTGAAGCAGCTGCTAAAGCTGAATTAAGGGAGATGAATTCCCTAAAATCGGTGAAGTCATTGAACGATCAAGACTTACCGGTCCTTGGCCGGATAATGACCAGAGTGGGCATTCCCACTAGTTCAGAGATCTGAGTATCTCTTTCAAACCAAGAGAAGAGAAGAGAGGCAAAGCACTTCTCTTCAGAGGACCTCAAGTGTCCTATTTATAGGCCCCATGGCCTGAGCGCTGCCGCCTCAAGCGTGGAAGCACGAGCGCATTTAAGGCATTTATCACGCCTTGAGAAAAGGGACGGTCTCCCTTGGAACCGTGCAAAGGGAGAAACGTCTCCCTCATAAAGGCACTCATTGCGCCTTGAAGAAAGGGAATATCCTCCCTCGGAAACGTGCAAATCGGAGAATATCTCCCTCGATCAGCACGAAGAAAGGAGTAATCCTCCTCGTAACCAGCCCACGGCAGTTGATCTCGGGAAAGCGACATGCCCTCCCAAGCGAACATGTCTTCAGAAGCCCAGATGCGGGGCTACTAACTGCGAAGCTACCCAGTCTACATGATTCCTCGGCGAATCTACATCCCAAAGCAGGATTTAAAGCGAAGCTGAACTCAACCATCATGGCGACGTTCATACTCCAACACCACCAATCAAAGCAGTTCAAAGTATTTCGAAGTCTGAGCCATTGCAGACTTCTGAAAACTTTGAAGGGGGTCTTGTTGACACTTAAAAAAGACAAGATTCTTATTGGTCCGAATAATGTCTAAACTTGTTGACATTTACAAAAGACAAGTGACAGACGAGCTGAAGACCAGTTTTCACCCATCTCCGAGGGACAAGGAAGCAACTTGGACTCCACTGATCCAGCAAGCAGACAGTGAACCCGGATTGTTTCTAAACAGACCTCAGCAGGTCTAAGGTGCTAGCACTTAGCATCGCATGAGCCCAAAGGGATAGCCTCGCTTGAGAGGCTAATATCACCCGACTTCGCCTTGAAGCCATTCAAAGCCTCGCCAGGAAGCTAACTCGCAAATTTCGCCACGGAGGACTTCCAGCTCCGCCAAAGGTTTCTTTCAGACTTCGCCAGAAGCCGTCTCTAGCTCCGCTACGAGCTTAATGCGGACAGCGCCGCTAAGAATCTACTATGGTCAACCTTTGACCAATCAAATCTCCGGATGAGATCGGATCCAATCAGATCAAATCTAATTAAGATCAAATCAGAGATCAAATTTGGCAGTTGATTGCCACAATCTCTTGACTCTTCTAAAACGAGTAAGAGGATCAGGGGAAATCCTCCAACGATATGGAAAGGATCGAGAAGGTCAACCGACCTGCCAATTCTAGCTTCGCAGAAGCTGATCTTAGCCTCGCAACAAGGCTACTTTCCAGATTTTAAACAGATTCGATTCAATCTGTTTTCATATTTTCAAGGGACGATTATACCCTTGCTCTCCCTATAAATAGCCCGCCAGGGGTACAAAGAGAGAGAGAGACGAGAGGATCGATCGATCAAGACACAGAGGCATACAAGAGGACTCCACAAGCAGAGGCTTCTTCATAACGCACCGTGCGTTCTCGAATTCAGAGACCTTTTAGAGAATTGCTTTCTCTATTCAGGGTGTTGATACCCTAACATCGTCCTTCTTCTCAAGGAATCTCCGGAACTAGGCGAGAAGGAATTCCTAATTGAAGGCGATTTTGAGAAGCAGCAAGAGGGTTCTACCAACCTTCTGTTCTCTGATTCCCCGAACCAGGCGGGAAGGGAATCTCATCGCTCGCATCATCAAAGGGACAAAGTGGTCGCGCGCTGACCAGACTCCTATCGGCACACTTCTCCAGAGTCTCTGAGGAGATCTACTTGTAATCTTTTTTAGAATACTTGTAATTTAGCTCCTCAAACTCTTTTTTGTAAGTTTTCCCCCTTTGCAAACATAATGGAAAACATCTACCTCTGGGTATTTTGGGTATTTTTCTGGAACAGGCAATATTTCTCGACTTTATTATAATATTATTCTTCGAACTTTCCTTTTCTTTTTTTTTCTTTTTTTCTTTCTTTCCTTTTCTTTTTCTTTTCCACCGACTTCACCAACCATCCCACTCCCTTTCATTTATTACAACTACCATCCATCACTCCCTATCAATCTCTCTCTTTTTCTTTTTCTTTTCTTTTCTTTTTCTTTTCCTTTTCCTTCTCCCCTTTTCCCTTTCTCCTTCCTTCCTTCCTCCCCTGGCGCCCGACAACCCCCCCTCCTCCTCTTAAACTCTCTCTCCCCCCCATAAATCTCTCTATCTAATTCCTCACCCACTCTCCCTATCTCTCTCATTAATTTCGCTCACTCTCTCTTACTTTACCTCTCCTCTCTCTCCCCCTCCTAGATCCGGCACCCCGGGGGAACTGAGCACCACTGGCGCGTCACCGGCGGTTGTGCGTGACCAGCGGGCCTCCTGGCCCCCTCTGTGTGGGCGGAAGAGGGGGCGGCGCCCCCTCCCTTCTCTCCTTTCTCCCTTTACTCTCTCTCTCTCACCTATTGGCCACGCCGGCGGCCCTGGCCGCCGGCGGCCACCCCTGGCCGGAGAGGGCCGGCCAGGCCCTCTCCCCCTCTTCTTCCTTATACCTGGCCGCCGGTGGCCACCCTTGGCCGGAGAGGGCCGGCTAGACCTCTCACCCTCTTCTTCCTCATACTCTCTTTCTCTCTAATGATCTCTCCCTTTCTCTCTCTCTCCGATTCTCTCTCTCTCATTTCTTTCTCACTCCAAATCCCTTATTCTCTCTTTCCCTCTCCCTCTCTTCTTTCTGTTAGGCTCGCCGGCGGCAAGGGCCGCCGCCGCCAGCCGCCTGGCCGGCCACCAGAGGCCTGCCAGCCCCTTCCTCTCCCCCTTTCTCTCTCCGTTAATTTCTCTCTCTAACTTTTTCTTTCTAGCTCTCTCTCCCCCTCTCTCTCCCTCTAGCTATCTCTCTCTACTCCTCTCTCTAAATTCTCTCTTCGTCTTTCTCTCTAGCTTCCTTTCTTTCTCTCCCTAGATTTTTTTCTCTCTCTAACACTCACTTCTCTCTCCCCTCTTCTCTTTCTCTCTTTACAAAATTATATATATTTAATTATATTTTATGGCGCGTGCGCAAATTCCGAGGATTTTGGAGTTTCGACTTTTTCAAAGATTTAGGCGAGTGTCCTCGCCTTCATTTGGTTTTTCCCGCTTCGTCGGGTCGACGTGTATTTTATGTATTTATTGGGCTATGCCCCTATATTTGTGTTTGGCCAAGTGCCCGTGATTGTACTTGTATATGCCTGTGACGAATGGTTGTATTAGGATAGTTTACTTCTTGTATGTATACCATGCCTGTGATGTACTCTCTCTACTGCTTTATACCATGCGTGGCTGACCGTTCGTGGTCGTTAGCCTCCGGGCTCCCTACTTGGCCTCCGGGCCCTATTAGCTTTCAGGCATTCTACTTGGGCTCCGGGCCCTATCAGCCTCCGGGCTTCTCCACTCCACGTTAGTGTAGATATTAACACGCTTGTTTGTATACTCGTGTGATACTAACATCTCGTGCAGGTATTCTCGTACTGACTCTGGGTTTCTGCCCACTCCCAGCCTGGCTATCCAATGGATCTAGGCCTATACCTTATGGATTTCATGGTAACTACCGAGAGTGCGCTTAGACCCCGAGTATACTTTAGCCTTCAGGCTCCTACTCACTACCTCAAAAGAGAAGTGCACTCAGACCATCAGGTCTTTCAGTTCCGCCTGGTAGGCATGCTTAGCGCTCAGCGCTTTACAACTAGATTCGTCTAGGCGAGATGCTGCCATATTTTCTACTCTCACTTTAAGACGAGTCGTCCCGGTAACCTCATCAGGCGCTCTAGTGTTAAATACTATTTTTCTATACTATTTTTATTTTATTATTTTATTAATGGTTGTGAAGAGTTTGAAATCTTATCTATATTATTTTTCTGAAACTGCATGGTTTTTTCAGTATTCGTACAGATCTCTTATATCGGTACTACTTCCGTATCACTTGACGTGCTTATACTTGATATGTTATACTTACCATGCTGTCTATTATCACCTGCCTAATATCACCTTTATGTCATGCTATCACCTGACATCCAGCATGATATACGTGACTCCTATAGTTATCATGATAATGGGATTGATGACCTGACATCTTATTTATATCCTGATATATATACTAGTACAAACCGTACTCGTGAGATACATGGACTCCTGATACTCATGACATGTTTCTGCTCATTCTCAAAATCTAATAGTTATCTAATAAACCATAAAATGAGATAACTTACATCAGATCTGGGGAAACTTATGAATATCAATGTGTTCGTGGTTACAGTGGTTTTAGGTATGTTATTCAACCAAAACTTCCGGTTTGACCTGAGGGGCTCCAGGTGTTCCGAGGGGAGCGGTGGCTCCCTACATTTTATTACATTCATGAAAAGGGCATACAATAAGACCCTCATCTAGGCCTTGCGGTGGTCCCGAATACCATCAACGAAACGTCATGGACATGGTCCCGAGCATGTACGAGACCTACTGTAAACATTATTCATTGATACCCCATTGGTTTTCAATAACAATCCTGCTTTACTCAGATGTGGATATATGTGTGCTCGGATGTTAGATTACATATCTAGACATCTGGGTAGAACGAGTACTAATAATAATAAAAGATGCCAACTATGTATCCGTTGTATATTTTGCCATGTTTGCTTCCATCGGGTTTTACATCGGTTTCTGATTTTATGATTGTTATATTATAGTTGCTTACATCATGTCTTACCACTTGTGTTTTATTCCACTAGTCTCTATTTTTATTGAAAATTACTATTCGTGGGAAAACTTATAAAAAAGGTGGAGGAGCGAAATTACAAGTAATTCTGCAAAAATTACAGGTAGATCTTCTCTGAGATTTCTGGGGAAGCATGCCGGTAGGAATCTGATCAGCGCGCGATCACCTTATCCCTTTGACAATGCAATCGATCAGACGATCAAGCTGCCTCTCCTAATAGGATTCCCTTCTTGCTTGGTTCTGAAAATCGAGTATTTGGAAGTAGGAGAATAAGAGAACACTCTCTAGAAGAATCTCTGATTGAATTTCTTTCAGCCAATCTCCTCTCTCTAGCCCGTTAGCCCTTTTTTCCTCTCTGTCCATGCGTGTGTCCCTTCGTGGCTCAACAAGAGACTATTTATAGCCAAAATGGGGTGTAACCGCCCCTTGAATTCAGCAAGGCTGAATCAGTCTTTAGCTCGTGCGAGGCTGCAAATAACCTTGCAACAAAGCTACTTGCGAGCTTCCAGCGAAACTACTGCGAGCTTCCAACGAAGCCAAAGAGTTCGTGCGAACGCCTTCCTCTGCTGTTGTGGCTTAATTGTCTCCACTTAATGTGAGACGAAGTGGGCGGGTGTAACCACCCACTTAAAGTGGCGTTAATATCACTAAATTAGCGGGGTACACCCATTAATCTCCTTTGGGAAATGGTCAATTAATGACCTGGTAAAGCTCGCTGCGAGCTAAGTCATGCGAAGTTAAGACTTGGCTCAGAGCTTCATGAGAAGTTACCTTCGTAGTCCCATGCGAAGCTCAAACTTAGTTCAT
The DNA here is from genome assembly GCA_038442645.1 of Agave tequilana. Lineage (NCBI taxonomy): Eukaryota > Viridiplantae > Streptophyta > Magnoliopsida > Asparagales > Asparagaceae > Agave > Agave tequilana. The sequence continues at coordinate 87,812 of JAVJIF010002082.1, read as the reverse complement.
AGAGGAGCTAAACCCTTTCCCCTTCCAACGAAACTAGGGGTAAAGCTTCTAGTGCGAAGCTTCTGGATCAGCCTTTGGCAGGACTAAATGGAAAGCTTCGAGCGAAGCTAATTGTTAGTCTCACAGCGAAGCTACTAAAAAAGATTTGGACGAAGCTGTAAGTTAGCTCTATTTGGAGTCATAAAGAGCCTTAAAGCGAGACCAGTGGTTATCCCTTTGGGCTCATGCAAGGCTAAGTGTTGAGCTAACTTAGCATCTTAGGCCTGCTTAGATCTCTTCAAAGATAACTTTGACTTACTGTCTGCTTCACTAGATTAGCAATGTCCAAGTCGCTATCTTGTCCCTGATCGCCAGCTTGTCCTCGACTTATCTTTTATAAATGTCAATAAGTTAGACGTCATTCAGACTAGTTGAAGATAAATGTGAGAGTTTTGTCTTTTTAGAGTGTCAACAAGACCCCCTTAAACTTTTCATAAATCTGCAATGGATTGGCTCAGATTTTGAAATACTTTGAACTGCTTCGGTTGATGATCAGTGTTATGTGGATGTGAACGTCGCCTTGATGGTTGAGTTCAACTTTGTCTTTAGCTCCGCTTTCATGCTGGAATAGATTCGCCAAGGAACTGCAATAATTCACTTTTGTGTAGCTTCGCACTTCTAGGTAGCCTCGCCCTTGGGCTTCCTGAAGTAGCTTCGCTTCCAAACAGAGTTTGATTATCAGTGCTCTGTCAGCGCTAGCCTTGCGCTCGCTGTGATGGAACAATGTTCCATTCCCTAAGGCTAACCGCCTTTGTGAGTTTCAAAAGGGACTGCTCCCTTTTCAAGGTTTGAATAATTTCACCTGCATTTACGAGGGAGATTATTCCCTTTTCTGAAGTTCGATTAACTTCGTACGTATTTACGAGAGGGACTATATTAGACTGTCCAAAAATCACTGGGATCAAGTCATCAGAAAGTAGAGTCCAAACTCTAGACACAAGGTAGCTCAGCTACTAGCGCAACACCAAGACACAAAGGTTAAAACCCGCGTCTTAATAACCAAGATGCAGAGCTCGAAAGCCGCGTCTCAGCACCACTATAGCATCAAGACGCAAGGGTCAAAACCCGCGTCTCTGCTTTACTGCAATGGCCAAGATGCATAGCTTGGAACTTGCGTCTCAGGCATCCATGCAATACCCAGACGCAGAGCCCGAAGCCTGCGTCTCACATGAAGCTTAACACAGAACTTGAAGTTCGCGTTTCTCAAGCGTTACCTCAATGACAAAACGCGAGGCTCAAAGCTCGCATTTCAGTTATAACTTACCCTCATTACTGGGTCAATTACTGCCCACGTAATGAAGGAGCTAACCCCCATTATAGAGTATTTTTAGGGGACACTTTTACCCCTGAAACCCTTATAAATAGTTCAGTTTACTGTGGAAAAGGGGTCAGGAATTTTTGGTCAGAAGAACTTTGGTTTAAGCTTTAGAAAGACTAGAATCTCCAGCTAAGAAATACAACGGAGAAAAACTCTTTTAACAACTTGCTAAGCTCAAGTTGGTTCTTGCCTAAAGTCTCTTTGAGATTTTTATTCGACAGAAACTGTGTTACTTCGCTCACCATCCAACGAGAAGATTTCCAAGAGGTCGTGATGTTCACCCGGTCAACGGAAAACAAGATGCACTTTCCATCGCTACATCAAGAATCTGACATTAAACAAAGGGTAGATTTGAGCTTAAATATCTTTCCTCTCTTGTAATCAGATAATTGATCCGTTGTAACTTTCTTTACGATTAAACAAAGAATTTACACTAAACAAGAGATGGCCACTCCACTGGGGATCAGTTTATCTACTGATGAGCAAGTCGTGGCACAAGGTGACGTCACCTACATGGGAAAAACGGTCAAATCACTTGTATGGAGTTCGACCAGGCAAAGTATAAAGAGTTTCTCTCTTCTGTCTCTGAGAGCCCTAGGGTGCGCCAGTACCACAAGGTCTCCTCGGGGACCCGCTCTCAAGTCCTTTTAGAGGTTTCTTCAGACGCAACTGGCGCGAGAGTACCATGGCTAACCCCATCACACGTAAGGCCCACATCAATATCTCCTACAAGACCCGCGAGGTCAGTGTGGTGACGTTCAGCCCGCTCACGCCCATCCTCTTCCTCAGCTCTAGGTTACCGAAGGTTCTCAGCAACCCGTGCGGTGTAACCGGAACGCTAAACATCGACAGAGATGATGCGCGAGTCAACTACAGACGCAAGAAGCTGTAACAACTATCTGTCCAGCAATCTGTTTAGCGGATACAGAACACGAAGCTCAAGCCCGCGTCTTTTCTAAACCAAGTCAGACGCGCGAAGTCCGTGTTTGGAGACCTAAACGCGAAGCTCAGAAGGCTTGCATTTCTGGAGCTTCATTTCCCAAACACGACGTTCAGCATGGGGTCCATGCTTCTCCTTAGAGACACGAGACCCACGTCTCTACAGCTAAACACGGGACCTAGAAAGCCTGCGTTTCTCAAGCGTCGCTAGTTAAATTCGACAATCAGCAACGCAAGGTCCACATCTCTTCTCAGTAGAGACGCGAGACCTGCGTTTTAGAGCCAAAATGCAAGAGCTGCGTCTATTTTACAGAACGTAAGCTCTGCGTCTTAGAACCCTGCCTCTTAGATTCGCGACACAAGGGTGGCTCTCAGAAGCTAAAAAGTCCTCGAAAACCTGAGGCTAATCTCTTCGGTCCTCCTCCGACGGATCTAAGAGACTACTTGAAAAAGAAAAGGTGTGCTAATCAGAGCTCTCCATCTTGTTGCTGTGAACGGATCATCACAACAATGCTCTCTGAATGTCGCTGTAGCACTCATATAAGTAACCAGTCGGTATTCAGATGAGTAACCACAAACTCCAGATCAATCAAGAGGCATTATTCTCACAAAAGGGGAAACTTCTCTGACATGGAGTACCTTGAAACCACTGCAAACATGGCAAGTAAAAGTAGGGAAAAACAACCGCCAGTCAGCTCCGACGAGTCTGATACAGAGCCAGAAGGAGTGTACCGGCATACTCGTACTCAGATTGGTGCAGTAGCCCCGATTGACTATAGTGCCCTAGCCCAGGGCATTGAAGTAAGGGAATCACACTCTACCATCACAAAATCACAGACCTCGAACTCTTCTATAGAGAAGGAAGCCTTTGCGTACATGACAAACACTTCCGAAGAGATGACCAGGCGCTTAGAACAGCAAGCCCAGGTCAAGTGGAAACAATTTGATATGATTCGTGCCCAATAAGAATCTATTGATACCCTCAAACAGATGCTTACATAATTGCTTGAAGTCAAGATGAAGTCAACTGATAAAGCTTCTTCTAAGAAGTCTAAAGGAAAACTGAAAGAAGGGGAAAGCTCATCTTCCGTACATTTCGAGGAGAAAGGGCAATCCAATTCCGAGTAATCTAAATCCCCATCTAAAGAGGAAGGCAACCATTCTAAAAGAATGAATCAATTAGAGCAGCGCCTGAAAGCCCTTACCAACTGGAAAGGCCTCCAAGAAGCAGGAGTGGTCCAGCCATATCCAGCCAAGTGGGACCTTGTTCTGTAAAAAACTAGAGTGATTTAGAAAAGCTCTTCCTAACACGGTTCTTCAAAGATGACTCAGAGGTTACCATGCCCACTCTCCTGGCAACGAAGCAGCGAAAGGGAGAGTCCGTCAAAGCATTTGTGGAAAGATTTCAGAATATGGCACTCTAATGTCCTAGCGGTATGACATAGGCTACCCTTGTGGAAACATGCTGCCACAATCTACAAACTTCACTCCTAGCCCAGATAGGGGTTGCTGAACGTCGCACCTAGAAACACTTGGTCCGGTAAGGTGAAGAGGCTGAAGAGATTATCACCAGGGTAAGGGTAGAAGAAAACAAGCCCAGATCCGAAAAGTCGACAAGGCGCGTGCCAGAAATATCTTTTCAATCAAAAAGGAAGGATACATTGGCGACAGAGACAAAATCCCCCATGAAATCTCAGCTAGCCAGAGGGGGAGGTTCTTCAAGTCAGCCACGTGCCAACAGGCAGTACTCTTCAAAGACGAGCATGTCGATTCGTTGTTCAAGTTACTCAATAAGAGCAACAGATTAAAGCTTCCTGAAGCTAGACGTCCTAAGGAGGTCGGTAAGACCGAAAATCCCAACTACTACTTATATCATAGGATGTTGGGGTACCCACCAAGAGCTGTTATATCTTCAAATATATTCTTCAAGCTCTGATTGATGCGGAAGTACTCAAGCTCCATCCAGAACAGAAGAAAGTGACGATTAACATGACGTCATTTCTTCAGTTCGAAAACCAGCCTCTAACGTTGGCCGGAGTAGTTCCCACCCCAAAAGAGGAACTAAAGATGATCAATACAGACCCGCATCACCAACAAGAGATGGGTCTTGTACCTATCCCCACACCTCAGGTAGAAATTATGTGGGTTCATCCGACCTTGTGGAAGGCCAACAGTAGACTACTATTACCAACAGAAAGTCCAAAGGCAAAGCAAAAGCTTCATCCTGCAATATGGTGTGTACTTCTTCCTAGGAAGCAGAAACTGATGTTCCCTCACTAACCAATTCGGAGGAGGAAACAATCGTCCTTACTGCAGAGCTCAATAAACCGCTCGTGGCCGAACCTCGTTTGGGTCAGTCATATTTAAAGTATGACGAAATGGTGGCAAACCCTCCTAAACCTACTGCAGAGCCAACCAAGCCTTCCGCGAAGCAACCTGTGGAAAAGCATAAAGAGCTTCAGTTTTCCAAGGCTATCCCAAAGAACAAAGTAGAAGGATCTCCAACACCTTACCGCTTTGACGTTCTGGCCCAATTGTCCAATATCCCGGCCAGGATCACCCTTTACGAGCTCCTGAGACTATCAAAGTCAATAAGAGAAGCTCTGAGGAAGCCTTAGCTGATGCTGAGGTCTTCATGGCCCAGATCCCGGTTGGACCACAGGAGAAAGATGTAGAAGACTGCCTCCATGCCTCTCAAAATGCCCCCTGCATCACCTTCACGACAAATGACATGCAGGTCAAGGGGAAACATGATCGGCCTCTGTACTTCACAGGGTACATTGGATCGTCTGAAGTGAGCCGCATTCAGGTAGATCCAGGATCTGCGTTAAGATCATGCCTCGCCGGGTCATGCAGCACTTAGGGATCCCCACCCACCAATTAAGCGCTACCCAAACTACCATCTATGGTTCAACGCCAACGGTACGCGCCCAATGAGAAAGATCAATCTCAAATGCCAGATTGGGGATCTAAGATCTGAAGTGACGTGCTATGTAATCGACTCCGACACTACGTACAATTTGCTGCTCAGACGACCGTGGATTCATTGTAATTCCATCGTCCCCTCCACTTTCTATCAAGTCATGAAGTACATCGACAGAAGTGGGAAAGTCCGAATGTTGATTGCCGAACGACATCCATTCAAGGGGGTAGAGAACTAATTCACAGACTCCCTCCTGTACCAAGATTCTCTGAAGATGAACGAAAATCCACAGCCAGAGGAACCAGATTTTGGTAATGCAGCTGACACTGAGCAAGAGGCGGAAGAAGAGTGCATGTGGGAATTAAATCCACTTGTAACGAGCATTAATAAGCTCGATGTTAATAACACCGCTGATGATGTAGGTCAGTGGTATATTAATGAAGAGTTGAGTTTGGCTTATTTTTCTATGTTTGCTTCTGATTCAGTGCCATTAGACCCTAGTACCGAGGTAGATAATGACCCCTGGTCGGTGATAGATGCTCTGACATCATTGCATGTACCAGTGAAGTCATCCCTCAAAACGTATCAAGATGTCGGTGATGCGTAAGAATCAGTATTCATGGTCCCAGCAAGACGAAAAGATCAAAAACTAATTCTTTTCAGAAGAATTAAATCCGAATTGATGTCTCACAAAGACTCAGAAAGCGAGAATGAATCCCCTCAGTTCTCTCATTATGAGCTAAATGTACCCAGAATGATAGAAAATATAGGATATGATCTAACAAGTGGCCCTGGTTTAAACTTTAAGAAAGGAAGAAGAACATTACTTTGATCTTTCATTCCGAAAGGGAAAACTCCTGATTATTATCATCAAACTCGCAGGGGATTGAGCTATGTGTCAACTCCAATCCGTCGGCCTCTGAGTCCGAAGATTCATTATAACTAATCACTCGTCAGGCACATCATCGTGAGAGTCAGGTATTAATGTCGGTAACATCTTCAGAGAACTTTCAGAAAATATGACTTCAATATGCCACTTGGAAGATGGAGATGAAGAAATGATTTCGTCAGATATAGATCCTTAGATCAAACACCTAAACACTCTCTGGGATATTCGCTTCGAATAACGCGAACCACCTACGAAAGATGAGGTCACCCAGATTAATCTGGGAGATGATGCTGATCCCAGACCCATCTTTATAAGCGAAATCTTATCACCCTCCAAGAGAAAAGATCTGATATCTCTTGTACGAAAGTATATAGATATTTTCATTTGAAATTATGAGGATATGCCTGCGCTTGACCCTCAGGTGGCTATGCATCGCCTCAATATCAATCCGGATGTAAAACCAGTCAAACAACAATAGCAACAGTTCTGTCCAAAAATAATGGAAGTAATCCAGTCAGAAGTCAAAAAGCTTATAGACTCTGGCTTCATCAAGGAGGAACAACACCCCGATTGGGTAGCCAATATCATCCCTGTTACAAAAAAACTGGGAAGATCTAGGTTTGCATTGATTTTCACGATCTAAATGAGGCCTGTCCTAAAGACAAATTCCCTCTCTCAATCACGGATGTCATGATCGACAATACGTGTGGGTTTGAACAATGCCCTTTATGAATGGATTCTCAGGGTACAATCAAATCAAAATGCACCCTGATAATGAAAAGCATACTTCTTTCAGGGCACCACTGGGGGTATATTGCTATACTGTCATACCTTTCAGATTAAAGAACATGGGGGTAACATATCAGAGGGCTATGAATGCAATTTTTCACGAGCACATGCGTAAAATAGTGGAATGCTACGTCGACGACATTGCAGTGAAAAGCCACACCAAGGGCGATCACATAACAGATCTAAAGACGGTATTTGACATCATACGGGCACATCAGCTGAAGATGAATCCCACCAAATCCTTCCTGGGGATAGCTAGTGGTAAATTCCTAGGATTTCTGGTGACATCCAAAGGAATCCACCTCGATCCAAAGAAAGTCCGTGTTGTCCAGGAAATGCAGCCTCCAATGAATCTTAGAGAGCTTAGAGGGTTACAAGGGCGATTAGAGTACATCCGGACGTTTATCTCAAATCTCTCAGGGAGATGCCAACCCTTCACCAAATTAATGAAGAAGGGTGTGATCGGGGCGGAACGAGCACTCTAAAATGCGTGTTTTATGAAATCAATGTAAAAACTTATATGTGCTAATGTTCCCTCGATACTTTCATTATAGCATTGGGTTAACGGGTCGAATCCACAGAGACGGGGGGCGATAGAAGCATTAACAGTTTTTATTCACGTCATATATTAACAAGTTCTTCTTTGTTAAAGAATGAGAAAAAGGAAAAGAAAAGAAATCCAGAAGTGATAGGTGAGGAGAGCGATGAAAGCGATATGAAAATAAAAGAGAAGTGGTTTGAAAAATAAAATAGAAAAAAAGATGAAACAAAGGTGAACTAAGAAGTTGGTGAAAACAAGAATGATAAAAGAGTTTTGAAAATTGTTTTTAAAACAAGATAAAATAAAACTCATGGCTACTAACTACCAATTGCTCTACTAACCATGCTAACCTCTTAGTGATAGTTGCCTCACATTGATTCTTAGCCATCACTAATCCTTGGCTTCAAGAGACGATACAGAGCATGGCCCATAAGAGTGTTCTTCTACATTCAAACAACACATCCATACCACATAATAAGTTGCAAGCTACCATTAAACTATCAAAACCGGTTAGAGGTGAGCATGAAATAAAGAAGTCATTACAAGTTAGCAAGTTAGTAAGTTAGGTGTTAGAAATGTTTAGAATGGTAGAAGTCATCATCATGAGCCATCAATAGCTCTTACAGGAGCAAGGCCTTGTAGAGACTATTAGATTTATGTGGATTATCAAGTAAGTGGTTAGCTTGTTAGTGGTTAGTAGTTAGATTGCCATGAGAAGAAGAAATTAGCTAAACATCATATAAAAGATGGAGAAGATTACAATGGAGAAGAAAGGAGGCACCTTTACATAGATTGTCACCATCTACTCTCTATCTCTCTCTGAATCTCTCAGCCCTACTACAAGATTTAAAAAAAATACAAATACACAAGAAAAGAAAGGAAGAGCACCTATACTACACTACACTAAAGATAGAAAATCTAGCCTAAAATCAAAAACTGCTTGCGTTTAGGGCCTCTGCAGAGGTATTTATAGGAGGAAAGGGCTTCTAGAAGACGAGACGGGGCCACGCGTCGAAGATCGACGCGTTGCTCCACCCAATTGCCGTGAAAACGCGGCAATTGCCACGGTTCCGCGGTAATACCAGGGACATAAGTCCCTGGTTTTGGCGAGCGAGTCCCCATCACCTCTAGGACTTTCTTGATATATTCATTTTCGGGTATTTTTGGCGGGTATTCGTCTGACGTGCACAAAGGTTTAGGTTCGATGTATCATCTAGAAGATCCCTTGCTTGGCCTCCAAGAATTGCGGATTTAATTACCCAAAAATGGGTTTAATTAAGCTCTTATTACCCATTGGCCCTTCTTGTCTTGATTATCTTCAAGAGAGACCAAAACACGGTTTAAACCGACATTTATTCATAAATCAGTGGGAAAATGTGACATAATAATGCAGAATTGTAGACTAATCATACCCCCACACTTATTTTTTGCTCGTCCCGAGGAAAACAAGAAAAGAAAAACTATACTACACATGTTATTACGCCACTTTCTCAGGTGATGCGATTGCACTGAGCGTGTGTAACAAGCTGTTAAACCTCTAAGTTACCCTAAGAGGAGGAGTTTTGTCTCCTGAGGGTTTTCAGCAGATTGCACCCACAAAATATAGAAAGAAAGAAGACAAATGTTAGTATTTTAAAAACTCATTTTGTCACGCCCCGCTTCCCAAAATATGAAATACGGGTACGTGATGATGGCCAACAGATACTCACGAAGAGTGAAATCTCTTCCATGAGTACCTTAGGCTGTCAATAACAAGCAGGATAGCACATATATGCATATATAACCAAGCACAGGGAAAAATCACATATATGAAAAACTAAATCATAAACAATATCATCCACTATATCTGAATAAAACAAGTCAAGAAGAAAACTGAACTCACCAGAGAACAGCGAAACTAGAATATGATTTACGACTAACTCTCTATACCAGCTTCTTGATCTAAATACTGAAAAATAATATAAAGGTCCGTCAGAAGCGGACTAGCAAGAGTACACGAAATAGGAAGGAGAGAATATGAAAATGTAGTAACAGTAAGTATGACATAAGCACAATATGTTTGGAAATATCAAGAACTGAATGTAATAATAGTAATAGGAATAATCAGAAGATAGATCATGTACAATAAGATCATGCATGCATGGTGTGACATGTATATAATGAACATGAGACGTCCTGGACAAGCAACTATCGTGTAACATAATCACAAGATCATAAGAACTCGAGATCACAAGATAAAATAATATGGTATGTCCAGGAATGTCATGTAGTCAAGATAATACATATCACATAAGTCTCGAGTGTCAGTATCTTGAAAATACGTGTCAGGTACTAGATCACTGAAGACAATAAAGTATATGATGCAAGTGTATATGTCTAACATGTTTTATTACCCTAACTAATGCAATCATCCTGTGCCCCATCCCACAGGACAACTGCATATCAAACAAGTGATGCGTTAGTAGATTCTGATAGTAGGGAAAAATAGTTCACTGTACTCAGGTATCATGTAACATGTAATAACAGGAGCGCGCATAAATAATAAGATCACGTGTGGTATCCAAACCCATAAGGGTCACCCTTCTAAGTACACCTCCCTGGATTTTCCCTACTACAGTCTCCCCAATAAACTCGGCTTGGTTAATTTATTAATTAAATGCAAATGCAAACGTTGTGTTACTCAGTGTCACAGGATCATGAATCGGTATCAAGAATATCAATATTAGATAGTGAGCACAATGTATCAAAATCGCGGGACGATGTAGACAGTGACAATATCAAGTGACAAATATATATTTGTGCAAGTGATACCAGATGCATGCAAAGTAGTGCAAGTAACGTCAGTGACATGTAATCTAAATGTTAAAGTAAAACGGTCAAGATCATGTGTCCATAATCCGATAAGATATCCTCGAATAATTACTCAAAATATAATGGTTAATTTTCTTAATTAATTTTCAGTAATATTAGGATCACAATATCACTCGATATTCAATCTTTAACTGTAACGCCCAGATCCCAATGATACGGGGACGTCACTCGACGACGCATATACGTAGGTCAGATGGTGCCCCCACGTATATACGCTAAGCATAAGTACAACAAGTATCAGAGTACAACACACACAGCGTGGTATAATCATATGCCAACTTATAAAATATAAATACAAAGTTGCACAAGTTATGATAAGCAGAATTGCTTTACAAGTGTCCTTTATCACAACCCAAGTCCAAAAGAACGATATACAATCAAAATACAAAAGTGCTCACGTAAGGATGGAGATCCGTGAACCAAAAAGAGTGTCGGGCAGGATAGATCTAGAGCTGGTCAGCCTGCTCTCCTAGGTAAGCCAAGTCCTCTGTGGAAGGCTCCACTTCGTTCCAGGCCTCGGATCTGAATATGCAAATCCAAAGGGTCAAGACATAATACAACAAATGATAGATAGCCAAGTGGCAAGGATCATGAATAGAGATAATGAAATAGTACTAAGTAACAATGCATGACAAGAGATGTAAACTAAGAAAGATAAAGTCATATGCAATAAATCTACAATTAATGTCTTATTATTATTACTTGTCTTACTGTGATATCTAGCTATGTGACCCAGCGTCCCAGAGCACATAGATCCATATCCTAGTGAAACAAGGTTGTTATTGGAAACAGCGGTTGTATCGACGAACTATGTTTACAGTGGGTCCCGTGCATGCCCGGGACCACGGCCCAGTATTGTTCCGTTGCTTGAAGACGGAACCTGCCGCTAGGCTAACAGGAGGGTCTTATGTATGCCCTTGTCATGACAGTAAACAGGAAAGGGAGGAAGCACTCCCCTCGGTCCCCTGGAGTACCGCAGGTAAGACCGGAAAATATAGTGCACAACCTAATACCACTGTAAACACGAACACATATCGATATTCCGCATATTTCCCCCGACCCCAATGTAAGTTGGTGAATTTTATATAAAAGTCGGGTATATCATGCTTGGTGTTTTAGTGATAGCATGAAGAGTGGTGATACTTCATATTTAACAAGTTAAAGAATAGCAATATATAACAACAAGTCATGAAGCCTAATGAAGCAAGATCTATCGGGTGACATGTCATGCAGTACAGGTACGAAGCATAAACAAGACTAAAACATCATGCGTACATCAGGGAAATATCGAAAATCAAAAAGGAAAGGATCTGAAATCTGTCCCAGAATTTGGCCTAACGGTCGACCTCCGGTCGACTGCCGGTCGACTGGAATTTACAAAGGCGGTCGAGTGCCGGTCGACTGCCGGTCGACCGTACAAGGTGCGTGAGCTCCAGGTTTGGCCGGTCGACTGCCGGTCGACTGGTCCACAACAACTTCCTTAAGCCGGTCGAGTGGTCGGTCGACTGCCGGTCGACCGCCAGCTCAAAGCTGTGCACTCTGTGCACATCGGCAGAGTGATCGGTCGACTGCCGGTCGACCGATCCTCTGGAATAAGCTGCTGTTAAGCAGAAAAATCAGATTTTGTGTGGGTTGATTCTAACAGTTTAAAGGTAGGATTTTTATGCTATTAGAGGACCTGATCTATCATCACAAGTACACTAGAACAGAGAATAGCCATGGTGATTAATATGTCCACAAGGGTATGTTGGATTTGGGTGTTAATGACCTAAAAATAGGATTTTTATGTTATAATTGTATAAGGATCTCTACCCTAAGCCTATGGAATATTAGCTAGGTCTTGGTGAGTAAGATACTCACAAGGATGGGTTAAATCTGAAGCTTGATCCAAGGGAAAAGGTGTTGGCTTCAATCCACCACTTGATGTTGAAGCTAGGGTTGAAGAACTTGTTCTTGATGTTGCTTTGAGGAGTGTTGATAGAAGATGGAGCTCTTTGATGGAGCCCTAGAGGGAGTCCTTGAAGCCTTGAGGTGAAGGTGAAGAGGTTGGGTGTTCTCTTGGAGCTAGGGTTTGTTGAAGAGGAAGAAGGAGATCTTGGAGAGGGTTCTCTCTTGATGAAGTGAAAGAGAGAAAAAGGGTGATTTGCAAATGTATAGGAATTTATAGGTTGGGATTTTTGTAAAGGGGTTGGAAATTTGATGGATGAGAGGGGCTTTCTTGCAAAAAGGGAGGGGTGAGGTGTCTCTCCCATTGCCACTTGGCCGGCCATGGGAAGGAGAGAGAGTTAGTGGGGTTAGGTGAAGTGGTGAGTGGGAAATGAGGTGGAAATGAAGTGGAAAAGGAATTTTGCAAATTTGGAAAAATGTCCGAAATTCAAGTATCTCGGATTGGTCTGAAAATTTTACCAAAAATCAAGAAAAATATTTGAAGACTCATGGTGAAATCCGTTTGAAGAAATACTGTATAGATTTTTAATTAAAAATCCCGGAATCAGTTATTTACCGACTCCGAAAGAATTTTCATAAATTTATAAAATTCTCAGAAAAAGAGTATGAGTAGGAAATATGATTCTAAGCAATAATGTCTAAAGGACTTTCTAGAAATTCTTAACAGTTTGGAAGATAAAAATTCGGAAATCGGCCAGCGATACTGGCCGACACCGGTCTTGAAGAAATTCATTTTAATTCCAGAAAATTCCAGAAAATCACATAAAATCTAAAATATTGGAAAATGATATTTGAATTTAAAATCGGTCAAATATGGAAGGTACATCAGAAAATACGGTCAAAGGACTGAATACGCAACTAGGCACGTATTCGGGAGAGAGGGGTATTACATTAACTATTAATCTTTCTTCATTATTATCCAGTTAACCTCAAGATCCAAATTACAATATTTGTCATGATCAGTATAAACTTCACATCAATAATTAGTCTACCGCATACAAGCAATCATGCAACTTTAAGTTGAATGTAGTTTGTACAGGAACAAGATGAGAATACGATATGTAAGGCAATGTAACATGATCACGAGACGGTACAGGTAATAATATCAAGAATACAAGAATAATTAGTCATATAATCGGAAGAGAAAAGCTGATATGTAATTATGATCACAAGATAGTATTGACGATCATGCGATATGATAACCATGATTCATAATTAAGAGGTAGAATTAAGATCAAGATGAAAGTCAACGAGAGGAGAATCGTGTACACTTGCCTGATGTCGTTGGAGTCTGAATTCCCGTAACTGCAACAGCTCTGGGTAAAATTCGCGGCCTAAATATTACGTGAATTACTTAGAGACTTGACGTGTTATTTATTCAGTGATAAGTTAAGTGATAAAAATTTTTTTACTATTTATTATAATTTTGGTTGGTTAATATTTCAAAATAATTTAATTTCTGAATTTATAGTAACTATTTAAAAATATATTTTCACGATAAAATATATGAATAAAATGATAATTGATGTATAATGTTTACATATTACTGAATTATGAATTTCATATTTTTTGTGCTATTTAGTAATTTATTGGTCATTTTTAAATAAAATATCATTGAATAGTAATTACAAAAATATTTAATTTCATGTTATTTTAAGTGATATTACATAAAAATAATTTTATAGAGTTTCAAATTTAGTTTGTGATTTTTTGTGAATTTTTCTGGAATTTTCTGTGAATTTCTAGAATTTTCTGAATTAAAATAAACCTAAAAATCAATAAAAATAAATAAAAAGCTTAATGGGTCTGTTGCTACAGTAATGGGTTTGGTCTAGTTTGCTAGAGTAAATGCTACAATTATTTTTTTACTTATTTTTATTTTATTTATTCCTTTTCTTTTCTTTTACTTTTTCTTTTTTCCCTTTCTTTCTTTTTCTCTTTTTTTTTTATTTGGGGTCGGGTTCGGGTCTGTAAACAGACCCGAACCAGGGTCTGTTGGCCAGACTCGCTAGCTTGGCCTGACCAGACCTGGCCTGGGCTAGGTCTGGCTGGGCTGGCCAGACCAGGCCAGGTCTTGGCCTGGCCCTGGCCTGGCTGCTCTCGGCCAGAAGCCGAGAGTTTTTTTTTGTTTTTTTGATTAAAATAAAATTTTAAAAATAAATTAAAATTTATGATAATTAGGAGACATGTCTTAAATGTCCCTATATATTTTTACTAAAAGTTTTAAAATAAGATTTTCATGGTGAAATTGTTGATTAAACTAGGGTATGCTACGTGTTCGATGAAATGCCAACAATAACTAAAATCGATGACAACGCAATGTAACTTACCTGGAATACTTCTCTTCAGTCTGAAACTTCTTCCTGCACCTTAGAGTCTTGGAAGAGAAGGTGCCCATGCCCACGCAAGGTGTGTGCGCTGCCATGGGGTCATGCGCGGTCGTCGACGGCGGATCTCGCGGACGACGATGGTGGCTCGCCGGAGAGGATCGGTTGCTGTCAGAGATCACGGAGGCTGGAGAGAGGGGCTCCCGAAAGCCGCGGAGGATGTCGGTGACTTCTAATAGTTGTCAGGGTCACCGCGGGTGCAATCGTAGGGTTCCGACACCGTGGTAAAGGCCGAGCAAGAGAAGTGCATGCCTATACACCATGCATAAATATATATATATATACCTTATCATTTAGGCAACCAAGCAAGCATCAACTCACGCACGCACCCATTGATGCAAGCAAATAACCCACACACACTACACAGTACAACCCACATGCTCATACTCACAACACACGTACAAAAGGAAAATGAAGACATACCCATTAATATAACACAGCAACATATTTGTAATCACCTTAAATAATTAACACCTATATTAACACCCAACCAATACTTTTTTGTAGAGAGGGGGAAGAAATCACTCACGTCATGAGCATCAAAAGCTGGGGTCCGGCCACCGCAGAGGTTGACGGAGAGTGATAGAAGATGCTCGGGCAAGAAGGAGGAAACCGTGGGGGTTGTCACGTACTTCGGGGACGGCTCACAGAGTTGCCGCTCGCGCTCGCACTCGCCGGAGGTCAACCAAGAGAGGGGAAAGAGGCGCTGGTGGCTTCATCATGAGCTCGGCCGAGGGGGTTGTCTCGGGGGTGTTGGCCAAAGAGGGGAGGCTCCCTGTGTAAATCACCTAGAGGGGGGCGGTGAATAGGTGATGAGCTAATCTAATGGTCAATTAATGCGGAATTAAAACTTCTTAAACTAAACACCATTTATAACATAAGAGTGTAGCCAGATTCCCCATGAAGGGCTCTGGACTAACTCCTCAAGATTCCTCTAAATAAGAGTTGAGGTGCCGCGTTGGCTCTCTTGGTTGAATACAAGTGTTAGCAAACAATCCCAAAGCATATAACAATTAAGCTCACAGTATATATCAAGCATATAAAGATGAAAGCAATATAAGCATGCAAGAAATAAACAATAGTAAGAGATAGAGACAGAGCAATCGCAAACAC
This sequence comes from Agave tequilana, assembly GCA_038442645.1. NCBI lineage: Eukaryota > Viridiplantae > Streptophyta > Magnoliopsida > Asparagales > Asparagaceae > Agave > Agave tequilana. Next base: position 72,056 of record JAVJIF010002082.1, on the reverse strand, counting down.
GGGAGATTTGTTTCGAGGTTCGAGCACACTTGCTCTACGTCCCCGCCTTCAACACTATGAAGGATTTCCACTAAAATCGATCCCACCGGATCACTCAGTGCCGCAACACCTACAAGGCGAGTTCACACTTTAACTCCTTGGACTCTCTAGTCCCGTACACACCGCAAGCCCACTAGCTCGCCGAGGCCGCACCTCAAACACCGAGTTCACACACGAACTCGAAAAGACCACGAACCCGCAAGTTCGCCTCCTCAAAGTACAAAAATGAACTTTGGTGATCACAACACTTTGATCACCTAAAATTCTCTCACAATAACACTCCTATAGGATGAATATATCAATGAATAGCTCAAGTGTTTGTGAGAAAAATAGGGATGGAATGTGTGGTGAAAAACTCAAAGAAATCACTTTGAAACACTCTTGATAAACTCCCCTTTTGATTGAAAATATTTGGCTCTAATATAAGTGGAGAAAACCTCTTAAAAGAGTAAGTAAAACTAGTGTAAAAATCTACTTAAAATCTTATCTAAAACAACCCCCAAAAGCCCCAATTTATAGGGCTAGAAAAACTAGCCGTTGGGAGCCAGATTGGCCTGTCGGTCGACCGCCCGGTCGACCGGCCAACAGTCAAAATTCTGACCGTTGTGCCAGCGGTCGACCGGCCGGTCGACCGTGGTACTGGAACAGAGAGAAGAGCTCTCTGCTGGTCGACGGCCCGGTCGACCGAGCTTAAAGTCGGTCGACCGGGCGGTCGACTGACGTGCACAGAACGTGTATGCCAGGACTGCTGGAGGGCCGGTCGACCGACCCGGTCGACCGTAGAGAGAGCTTCTGCTCTTCGACCGGGGCTTTCCAGAGAGCAGAAGCTCTCTGCGGTCGACCGGGTCGGTCGACCGGCCCTCCAGCAGTCCTGGCATGCACGTTCTGTGCATGTCAGTCGATCGCCCGGTCGACCGACTTCAAGCTCGGTCGACCGGTCCGGTCGACCGGCAGAAGCCAGACATGACAGTTTTGGGATTGAAAAACTTGGTTTTTCCAAAACTTCTCCAAATACAAAAACAAGATATTTTAAACTCTTTTAAAGCATAGAGTGTATGGATATGATCCACTACACATACATGGTGAAATATCTATGTTTTTGACATTAAGCTCTAAATATGGTTTTGGTAAAAACATACATACTTGAATTCCAAAAACCAAACCGGTATTTTTCTAAAAGAACTCTTTTGTATTTTTCAAAAATATAAATTATTTTATGAAAACTTATCTAAATCAAGAGAGTGTGTGTGTAAGATATACTTGAGCAATCCACCAACTATTCTATCCTTTACATTTTATCTAAAAACAAAATCTTATAAAAACAAACCTAGACACAAGTCTTCATGAAGTCTTCAACTTGTTTGATCCTAGAGCTCTCCTATTGTGCTGGGCTCTGGGATCCAAATCTTTACAGCTTCCAAATGTGTGAGTCTTGTGTTGGAGCCTTCAACCAAACTATGATTTTTACCTGAAACTCATTTAAACAAAATTGTTAAAACATAACTATATATGTTTTGTTATCATCAAAACTTCGGGCTAATGGCGTTTGGGCCAACAATCTCCCCCTTTTTGATGATGACAAAACATATAGAGTTATTACAAATATTTTGTGTGAAGACTTCAAGTGAAGCTCTCCCTTAACACATTCATATAAAAAAAAAATCTGATAAAAAGATACACATGCATAACACAGGCATATATATAGGATATGAAAATGACACATATGCCAACCATCCATGCATACTAAAGATACAGAAATATAGAAATGTATGCATACATGGTTACCTCCATCCATCCAGAAATACCTCCATCTATCCAGAAATAGATGATTGGGTCAATACAGCATAAACACAACATACAACCAATCACATGTGCCACATGGAGATAGAAAACATAACTGCCACATAACATAGCCATAACATAGTAAAACAATGTTCATACAGATAAGAGATTCATGCCAACCTCCAAACCATAATACATGTCCACATGTCCACAAACACCAAACCAAACACAAAATATGTCCAAATACATGTAGAAAAATAACAACCCAAAATAACACACCAAAATAACACATAACTCCCTAAATAACTCTCCCCCTTTTTGACATCATCAAAAAGGGTCACTGCTCATCAGAATCAGAATCAGAATCTTACTGTGTAGTAGATGGCGATGGAGGAGCAGAAGGAGTCCTGGCGGGAAATAGAGGACCGGTAGTAGGAAGTGGCCTAGAACCAGCTGATGGAAGAGGAACCGGCCAGTTATGCTTCTGATAAATGCCGCCGAGATATGCATCCAAGTAGCATACAAAGTCACAGATGTAGCTGAGCTCATGCTCCAAGCGCTGCTCCATCCGCTGATAATGTGCGGACATCTCTGCGATAGTTATGTGTTATTTTAGATGTGACTGGGTCTTTCGACCAAGCTAACATGCATAGTTAAACAAGCAAGTTTACCCAATCAATAAAAAATCGAAAATCAAAAATCAAAAGTCCTAATCTACGGTAAGCCTGGATCTAGACGATTCCTAACTTTAGACTGTCTTTGGGAGGTACAATGCCGACCTTAACCATAAGTTAATCTGCCAGGTAGGTGGTAAGATCAGTGGGAGGTATCCGTCAAAGATGGACCTAATTAGACCACACCACCAACCTTTGGGGTTTCGCCCCTCAATCCTCTACAGTCACCGATTTGGCAAGAGTTAATTTCGAACAACTTTCTCCTTCAGTCAATCTCTTAATGAGCTCGAGTTAACCTAACGCCAATGTATAGTCAATTTTTATTTTATAGTTAGGGTTGTTAGTGCCACGGAAATGGTTTATGGGCCAAGGAAGGGTAATGGCGTCCCCACCTTATATTGTTTATGGGTTTTGCCCTTAAGATGCATTAGTGCACTTGTATAAAAAAATAGAAAAGAATTCACTCAAAAGCAGTAAATCAGTCAAATGTGCTTTCTAGTCTATATGCAATGTGGACGTACCTTGTCGCCTTCACTCTTCAATAAAAATTAAAAATACACGTGCCTATGATGAAAGAGTCTATTTTTTTTATGTTAATAAACTAGTAGGTTACTGTTAATTACTTAGTAATCTATAGGGTGATCACAGAGAAAAACTATTAAAGCAGTAAATAGAACTTGCAATTCACAGCAGACTTATAAAAGATCAATTAGTAGTGATCTAAAAAGTGGCAATTACCACGTTTGCATGGCTGTTTAGAAGGCTTTGTTGCTCTGCCTTCTAGGGCAGAGGCACATAGTAGAAATATGTCCTGATATGCAACAAGTTTTTCTTTTTATCAGATTCTGCAAACAAAAACAGAAAGAAAAAATTAGTTATAGAGAATATCGTACCATTCCCTTCCGGTAACGGCGCCAAAATTTTGGTTGATGAAGAGAAAATTAAATTGAAAATAAAGAAAAAGTTAAAGTTAGAAAGTTCTTAGTCTCTTCTCAATTTATCCGCTTAGCAAGGTTAGACGGGTTGATCCACAGGGAAGAATGCGATGGAAGCTTCTCGGAATAAATTCTCTAACAAATAGCTTGAAAAAAGAATATTTATTGTAAGAAAAAGGACTTAATTAAGCAATGGAGATTATAGTCTACTAATCATCTACCACAACTAAGTGTTAGTCTAAGAGGGAAGAACATCATATTGAAGCCATAAAAATCTACCCTAGGGTTTTGATTGAGAATCAAGTAAGATGAGTAAAAATATTGTAAACCCTAATTAGAGTACGTTAATTATAATTAAACTTCGTTCATCCTAGTTTCTTAGCGTAGCATAAGAAAAGTCTTCTAAAAAGATGCTATCAAAGTTTCTAAATATGAACTAAGAATAATCATGAAAAGGTGCAACCCTAAATTAATTCAAGTTAATTAATTATTCATCTTCAAGAATTATCAATTTTAATCCTAGGGTTTCTAATAAGCATGGATTTCAATTAATTCATCTTTTAGACTAAACTTAATTGATCGAGAGGTTAGCAAACTACAAGTTAATTTAGTTATTCATATTTTTATTTTAACAAGATTTATTATGAAGAAGGAAAGTTGCATAAACAAGAAAAGAAGAAAACAAAACAAAAAAACTAAAGCAATAAAAACTAAATTAAAGAATAAGAGAGATGAAAAGAATAATAGACTTTTATTAATGGATATCACCAGCCAATTACAAGTTCTTTCTCTTCTTCAAAAATCTTCTTCTTCAAATAGAAAGAAAAATAATACGAAAATTTTGGAAAATAAAATGGCTATACAAATAACCTATACTCAATCTCTGAGATGCCTCTACTTTGTTGCTCTTCAGGGATATTTATAAGAGACTTGAGAAATAGAGTCCCACATAAACACCTCCACCAAAATGCGACATACACGACCCCAGGATGGCCGCGTTTCCATGACCAAAAAGGGGAGGCCGCGGCTCTTTTGTGGACTCTGGTCATGCGGTTTGCCGTGTGGCTTCATCTTGTCCATTTATGTGAAGATCTATCCTTGAAATCTTCATTTGAACTCTGAATTGTGAAATATGTCGATCTCTTAGATAACTTGAAGATCAAGTTATCTCTAAATCCGAGTTAAATTCAGATTTTCTCTCCTTCATCTTGACGTTGTCGTGCAAACAAGTAGATTTAAATAGAAATTCACCTTTATCTTTGATTAGGATGAGGATTCATCTTGTTCTATCTTTTTCCTCCTCAAGGTTTTAAATCCAATTAATTTAAAACCCAAATTTATATGAGAGAAAAAGGATGCTTCCTTTATTGGAACCTAAATTTTGGTGATAACATTTGTGATGCAGATGCATTAGAGCTCTATCTCAAAAGCTAGTGCTGAGTTCTAATTGCTCAAGATTATTCAAGGATATTTACTAATTTTGTGTATTTTTAGTAGTTTGTTAAAATCCTTGATCACCATACACAAAATAGTTAGATAGTGGACTTATACCCTTGTCTAGTCGACTAATATATCCTATAGTCGACTTGATATCTTCTATAGTCGACTAAGTATTTCCACAAAAATATATCAGTTCTTTATTTGTTGACTGTAACAAACATTAGTCGACTTACCCTCTCTGCTAGTCAATTAAGTTTAATTTTCAGAGACTTGTCATTCTGTGTCAGTCTTCATATAATCGACTTGATCTATTGGCTAGTTGATTGTTATACATATTTGCATATTTTACCACTTCTATACCATGCATATTGTAAATAAAAATGTGATTTTTAATCCTTTTCTCTCTATTTTTGCATGTCCACATCTTAAAAGAGAAAAGGCCCAAAATCTCTTTAATTAGCAATAATTAAAGAGATTAATTCAAAGCCCAAAAGAGCCCAAGTTTGAATCCAGAATCAGGAGAGATCCTCGCGCCAACTCAATCTTCCAGAAGGCCACGTGGATAACAAACTCATAACAAACCTGTACCAGAAAATCTGGCCTGAACAACTGATTGGTAGTCAAAAGTGCATTTTTATCATCATATTTACCATCACATTTTCATATTTATTCATTTAATTCTGCACATTTATTAATAATTTGTAATTTATTGTGTGCAAGCCTCGAATTGTTATTTTAGCAATAAATAAAGCCTAAAGAGCCCAAAAGCCCAGATCCAAGCCCATGTTTGAAGCCCAGGTGAAAAAGCGCAAATACAAAGAGTCAAAATGCAAATACAAGGGCTAAAAGTTACAAATATCAAAGATTAGGGAAGGATAGACTTCTATCTAACCCTAAACACATGCAGGATGAGGATAAAAGGCCAAGATAAGAAGAAAATTCGTGGGAAGAAGATTTTAAGAAATCTGGATTAAGAGTAACTTGATTACCAAGTTATCTCGAAAATCCAGATTAAAAGGCCAGGATCAAACTTCCAGAAGCAGAAGCCCACAGGGACGGACCAGGAGAGGCCACGCGCCAAAGCGCGTGGCCAGAAGCCACTAAAGTGCCGCGGAAACGCGGCACTTTGATCTCATCCAGATCCCAGATTTCGTGGGCAGGTTTATCTAGGACTCCTCGGCCTTCTGCACCTATAAATATCCCCTGCAGTATAACGTACAGAGCGTCCAGCGTCCAGCAAAGGGCCAAAGTTCAGATTTTTAGGGTTTCTTCTAGGTTTTCTTTTCTTTTTGTAATTTTTATGTAAGTGAGGGAGATGGCTTTGTTGAGGGTGACACCGACAGATGATTCTCTTCTCTTCCATTGTAATCAATAAAAAGGTAATTTTTATTTTGTTCTTATGTCGTTGCTTTTCTTTGTTTTCTCTTTCTTTTCTACTGTGTTTCTTTTTGTTGATCTTTGACGAGCACGCGAGCGTTTACCGAACACAAGTATACCGAAGATTAGTAGGTTCCAACGATATTCCATGGCGATGTTCTCCTCCTCGAGGCGTATCAACTCATGCTTGCCCAAGGCTTGATGACCTAATGCGACAACGGACTGAGTTCGATCCCAAGGTTTATACGTTCAACGCCTCCGAAATAAGGTAGAAAGTGTTAGGTTTCGCATATTTTCTCCAACCAAGGTTAGTTTTCTATTCTTTTCTTTTCTTTTCTTTTTTGTAGATCAAATCCACACCTCTCCAATATTCTTTCCCACAACTCATTGTAAATACCATTTCTTTGTAAATACCATCGTGACTAACAAATTAACTAAAAAGATAAATTTTTAGAGAAACTTGCTTAACGCTTCTATCGCAGTCCCTCCTGAGGATCACGACCCGCATAGCCCTGCTACCGCGGATTAGAACTGATTCCTCGCACGATCTATTCTTAATCTAATATTCTAATTTTTGTGTGCAGGAAAACTCAGTCAACAACAACCAAGATTGCGCCGCGTATCTCTAGGATTTGCCACCAACTTGCGGCAGTTACAATTCTATTGGAGCCCGGATTTTTCTCCAACGATCTGGGCTCTAGATGCTTCTCTCTGAGGCTATAAATACAGGACCAGGGTCTGCATGAGCGCAACAGAGAAGAGAGAGGAGAAATTAGGGGAAAGTCTTGTATTTTGTTTTAGTATTCTCTAGGTTTTAGTCTCCCTCTTCTTCCTCCCAGAGATTTTGTCAAAGAGAGAAAAGAGAGTGCTGTTGAAAGCTTGTAAGCAAGGAGGTGACATTACTTGTAAGCAAGGATTAATCAAAGCTTCATTCTTCTCTTTACAATCTCTAGTACGTTGCTTTACTTTGCTTTACTTTCTTGTTTTACTTCTAGTGCATTTCTATTGCTTTACTTCTATTGCTTTACATCATGAATTGTTGTTTTGTTTCTTGTGCAATGGATAGCTAAATCTCTCTTACATGGCTAGCTAACAACTTACCTAGCTAACTTCTATCTCTTTGGATGATTGCTAATTTCTATACTTGCATTGTTAGAGTTTCTTTTGCTTTCCAAGGAAGTAGAGTTATTTTCACTTGGTAAATGCTTGTTCAAACTCCATATGACTCATGTGTGCCTCATTTAGAGCCTTGTCTAGAACAAGAGCCTTGATGGAACATGGAGATGGATCACCAAACATATGCTACTTGTAGAACACTTCTTTACTTCAAGCTAATTTGTTGTTATGTCTTGAATGTTTAATGAATGTTGTATCTTCTTCCTTAGCATCCATTGAGTGTCACTCCTAGGGTCTGTTTGGTTGTCGTAGCTGGCCGTAATTCGTAGTTGTAATTGGTAAAGTGTTTTACAATTGTAAATGAGTTACATGTATGTAAATTTTACGGTGTTTGGTTGGTAATATAAAATTGTAAAGTGGGAAAGTGTATTGTACTTTACGGTGTTTGGTTGTCGTAATGTATAAGTCGTAAGTGAAAAAGTTGACCACAAAATTAACTATTTGGTGATTTTAAAAGTTTTAATACTGCAAATAAATATTAAAAAAGTTAAATATTAAAAATTTTAATATTAATATAAAAAAATATTACAAATTTGTATGACCGCAAAATTAACTGTAACTGGGCTGTAAGTGAGTGGTAACTGGGTTGCAAGTGAGTGTTAGTTGAGTTACGTAAGTCTTTTACGAATTACGGTCCAAACAAACGTCGTAGTTGTAACTGGGTAGTAAGTCATTTACGAATTACGGAGTTTTACGCGAAACAAACGGGCCCCTAGAGTTCATTATTGAAAATCTATCTTGAGAGCCAATGAATCAATGAGGCTACAAGTTAAGACCTAAAGGGACACTCATCTTCCAAACGGTAAAGTACTTGAACAAACAAGCAAAGTAATCTCTATTGCCAATGAATCAACATGAGGCAATCAAGCATCACCACTGAGCTTAGTAAGTTAGCGAAGTGGTAAAGTTAGCTAGCCATGACCATTCTCATCTAAAGTTTTCTTCAAAGAATTCTTCAATAGCTTTCTTTCTTAGCAATACACTTTCCAAAGTTCTTTTGATTTCTTTTCCATTATGCACAAATCCACCAATTCTTTCATTTTCTTTTCCATGCTTCTTGCATTTGTGTAAATACAAAGAAGAATCTTCGTTTTCTTTTCTTCACTACGGACCGTAAAAATTCCATCGTGAGCTCTCCTCGAGGATCGACCCGGTATAGCCATTGCTATAACGGAGATTGGAAAGGATACATCAATCATATTAACTACATTGTGAAGTGATCAAGCACTAAAGGTTGACTCTAAACCTTTCCTCTTTTACATAATACTTGTGCAAAAACTTCACACTATCCTTCCTTAATCAATTTTTGGCGCCGTTGCCGGGGAGAGCAACGGTTTTTGATTTCAAGTGAGAAACTAAACGAATCTTCTTCTCTGTTGCAGGTAAAGAAAACAGGAAAATTTGCATTGCAGAAACATATAAGTGGCTCTGGGCTTCTGCTCTCGAAAGCAGAAACCAGAAGCCCTCTGAATTGTCGCAGATTCACGGCTTTTGCCGCAGAATTGCGGCAAGGAGGAGTTGACTACTGACCAACTTTCTGCAGGGTTGCTTGCTCTGCAAAATACAGCTGCTGCAATAATTAAATTCTTGTATGCTTCACCTTATATCTGCTAATAATCAACAGTAAAAAATTTGTTGCAAAGTTAAAAAATTGTTTAGACATTTGCATTCTAGGCACGTGTCTTTCAATTCCTTTACTTTTACTGTTGAAGAGTGCTGGAGGCAAGGTACGTACGCATCGCATATTGACTAGGACTCACTCTTTGTTTGATTTAATTATGCTTTGAGTGAACCTTGTTTGTTATATCGTACACTTGCACAAATCAACTTTAAGGGCATTACCCATAAAAAGATAAGGTGGGGATTTTATCACCCTTTCCTTAGCCCACAAATCATTTTCCCAAGCACTCACAATCCTAAGCTTCTAAATAAAAACTGCTAGACGCTGGCCCTAGGGACATCCGGACTCACTTAGGAGATTATCCTAAGGGAAAAAGTGTTGGAAATTGACTTTTGTAAAATCAGTGTCTAGGAAAGGGATTGAGGGCCGAAAGCCCGAAGGTTGCTGGTTACTTAATTAAGGAACGTCTCTGACGGAAAACCTCCCACCAACCTTGACCTTCCCTGGCTGATTCACTTATAGTCAAAGTCTACACTAAACCTCCTGTGGACGATCTAATCAGTTAGAGTCGTCTAGGTCCAGAAACCTAGATAGCTTGGATTGATTTTTTTTGTTTGTTATTTTTCATTTTTCGCCTGTGTGATCGGTGTACGTTGATTGGGTAATTGAATGCAAGAGTGGTATCGAGATCCGAATTCTGCTAGGCTTGTGAGAATTTCTACACTAGCACATACACCTCCACTCGACACAATTCCAATCATGATCAACAACGTTTCGTTGCAAGACAAGTTCTACCCGATTCGCACATCACTTCCATCTTGCATTCTCCTCCCAAACACCAATGGAAATAACTTTGAGTTGAAGCCCCAGTTCATAAACACTCTTCCATGATTCCATGGCCTAGAATCTGAGGATGCGTACTTCATCATCCGAGAGTTTGAAGAAGTATGCCTTATGATGAGAATTTCCCAGTTAACCGAGGATGCTGTCAGACTTAGGTTTATACCTTTCGCACTTAAGGATATCGCTAAGAAGTGGTTATAATCTCCCAGTCAGCTCAATTTCTTCATGGGATGATTTCGTTAAGGTCTTTCTTAAAAAGTTTTATCCTATCCATAAGACAGCCATTATGAGGAAGAATATAATGCAATTCAAACAAGAAGCAATGAACCTTTCTGGAAGTACTTTGAGCGCTTCAAAGACCTAGTAGCCCTGTGTCCCCATCACGGTATAGAAAAATGGCGCCAGTGCCAGATTATCTATGATGGACTCGATTATCAGACTAAGACACTCCTTGAAACCATGTGCCAAGGAGAATTCTTAAAGAAGGATGAAGATCAGGGTTGGGATCTTTTTGAAGCCCTAGCTGAAAAGACAGTCCAGTGGGAGTCATGTACTGAGAAACCCACACCCACAACTTCCAGAACAGGTTTACACTCCATAGAATCCTCAATAGCTGCAGAAGCTAAAATAACACAATTAATGAAGAGGATTGAATTGCTAGAGTCTAGGGAAAATTCTGCTGTTAATCAGGTCAACCCATCACCTGTGGTTAATCCGGGTTGTACCTATTGCCATGATCTGAATCATCTATTTGAGGAGTGTCCAGTATATCAAACTCAAATGTTTCAGGAGAGTACGAATGCCGCATACACCAGACCCACTTATAATTGAAAAAACACCTAGAGGGGGGGGGTGAATAGGTGTTAGTGCTAATCTAAGAAACTAAATGCAAACTAAGTGCGCTAAATGCGGAAGCTAATGCAAATTATGCACAAACTAATACAATACAACAAGTGTAGCCGAATCCCCTTGCGAGGCTCTGGACTAACTCCCCTTGATTCCCTTGAAATGGGTTGAGGTGCTATGTGAAGCTCTTGTTGGATGAGTATAAGTTAGGCACACACACACAAGCAATCCAAACAATGTGCACTCACAATCAAGCCAAGCAATAAAGGATATAGCAATAAGAGATGCAAGGCACAACACAAGCAATATATGATATGAATGAATCAATGCTCAACACAAGCAAGTATGATATGATGATGAGTATGATGCTATGCACAATTATAAGAGAGAGTTAGAGAGACAATGGATCAAAACGCAAACACCAATATTTGTTTCGAGGTTCGAGCACCTTGCTCTACATCCCCGCCTACACCACCGTGTAGGATTTCCACTATCTCAACTCCCACCGAGGGAACCTCTACCAAAGAGGATTTCTTACAACTCTAGGAGTACCTAACTCCTCTCTCAATACAACCTCCACCGAGGCCAACACAACCAACAACACACCTCTACCAAAGAGGCTCACAACCAATCTCAATCACCTCACACTTGAGGGATACAAACCAATCACCCGATCACCTCTACCTAAGAGGGATACAACAAGAATAAGGGTGTACAACTTAGAGGTTACAAACAACAACCTCAAAACTCTCTCTTTCTTTCTTTTTCCACAAAAACAAAGATCCTAATAGTTTAGGATAGGTGATAGCTCAAGTGTGGAAATAAGGTGTTTTTGGAAACCAGCAACAAAGAAAAACTACTTGGAAATCACTTGTAAATGATTGAAAATGAAAAACAAAACAATCTCCCAAAACCCTAGCTTTCTTTGATTTTCCAAAAACCAAAAACAAATAAGATGAAATCTTTTTGACTTAAAAACTCTTTTAAAAACTCTTTTAAACTCTTCAGAAAACTGAAAATTTTTAGCTCAAAAATTCTTGTCTAAAACAATGGAGAAATGGGTATATATAGCCCCTAGGAAAAACTAGCCGTTAGGCTGATGTGGCAGTCTGACCAACTGCCGGTCGACCGGCCCGGTCGACCGCCAACGATCAAAAATGTGACCGTTGGGCAACATCGGTCGACCGGTCCGGTCGACCGAAATAAACCGAGAGCAGAGCTCTCAGGCCCGGTCGACCGGCCCGGTCGACCGTCCACTGTGCCTAACAGACGTGCACGTCTGTGCACGTCGGTCGACCGGATCGGTCGACCGGCCATTGGTGCGGTCGACCGTCCCGGTCGGCCGACCACCTGTCAGCACAAAACCAGGTCAGAAAAATTTGGAAAAATATTTTCTAAAAAATCTTTTATCTCTTTTAAAAATACCATAAAATTGTTTTATCATTTTATGTTGAAACATAAACATGTGATAAAAATTTCAAGACAATATATCAACATATCAATTCATTTTTGTGTCTTGCCAATTTTATCAAAAACAAAACTTGTATTTTTATCAAACTTGATTTTTCCAAAACATGAATAGGATAGTCAAAATAAGTTTGTCTAGCAAGTTTAAAGCATGTATGTATATGTAGAACATATCTAATATACATAGTATAAGGTAAACTTGTTTTGATCTATTATTCATGAAAACCAAAAACCAAATCTTGAAACTTGTGTGTTGTGTGCACTTGAGCATATCAACTAAACTAAGCTTTACAAATGGATCTAAAACTCTATCTAAACTAGGATACCTAAGTCTTCTTGACGATCTTCATCTTCAAGTAGACTTGCTCCAAAACTCCGTGATTCTCCAAGTGCAAAGGTATGATCTTTAAGCTTTGGCACCGGAATCACCATGATAAGCTTCTAATCATCTTGTTGAAGCTAATCACCAACTAATATCCTGTTAATGATCTGAAACTTAGAAACACAAGAATATTAGTAAACATAACTACATGAGTGTTGATCATCATCAAAACTAGAGTGGAAGGCCATTGGGCCAACAATCTCCCCCTTTTTGATGATGACAAAACTCATGGAGTTATATATGCATGGATTAAAGATAAGCTTCAAGGAAGCTCCCCCTTAACTCATGCATAGGGATAAACAATAAATATATGCAATTAGTATTAACATGAAACATGCGTATGCATAAACAATAAATGGTTCTAGATATCAAATGGAATATTCAAAACAAAATAAGCTCTAGATACCAATTACAAAGCAAACTCTATATCAATTAAACTTAATATTCTTGAGATTAAAACATAATATATGCATATAAAACATAAGCATGCATATAAAACTCAAAATCTTTCTCCCCCTTTTTGTCAATCATCAACAAGGGGTAACCAATCAAAACAATGCAAACAATGTTCTCCCCCTTTTTTTGTCTAAAACAAAAACAAAGTCAATAAGGGGTGACTACAAACATGATATCAATTAAAAAAATATGTCAATGAAGTATCTTGATACCAATAAACAAGGATCAATATATGTTATATGCTATATACATTCATGAAGAGGAAGACGCTAAGTTAGCTTTCCTACACATATGCATTACATGAAGAAGGGTTGACAAGCCCCAATTCACATAACACATATTATGTAATGCATGAGAGGAGATGTGAAGCCCCCCTACACCGTATATCATATAAAGAAGAGTTGTCAAGCTCCTCAATTTATAATATACTCAACATGAATCTATATGTAAGAGAGATGTTAATCTCTCCTTGCATATAGGAAATACAAATCAAACTTTGAATATTTTCTTTAAACAACATTTTGAGATACCAATTGTAATTAAACATAACAAATTACCAATTGTAAAACAACATAACAAATTTTGAATGTCTAAACACAAATTTTGATACCAATTGTAAGAATATATTTCATTTTGAAACATATAAACAACTTTTAATCATAAAGTGTGGGAGTACCAATACCAATTGAAATACAAAATCATATTTTCTCCCCCTTTATGAAATACAAACTAAAGTCATGCATAGTCTTGATAACAATTTAAAAGTAATCAATTTAAACAAAATTGAAACTCAAGCACTAGCATAAACATAAACATATATATGTATGAAAAATAGATACCAATAGAAATTGATATACTTGGAATTTAAAGCATACATACATACAAAACATATATGAGTATACAAGAAGATCAAAATGATACCAATTGAAAGAGTTCAATGATACCAATTGACATAACAATAAGTTCAAGTGTATACATCATATTATCTACCACCAATCATAATTCAAGTTTTAAAGTTTTTCAATTTAGGGCATACATGAACATGATCTCCCATCCTACCGCCCTTGGTGGTAGGGGTTTTCAAAAATAGATTTGAAAATTAGGTTTAGTTTGAAAATCACTACCAAAGAAGAATACGAACTAGTTAAAATGGAAAAACTTGTTAACTAGTACGAAATCCTTCAAGCAAGGAATAAAACAAAATTATTTTTCACAAACATGAAATTCACATCATATCAAACACTCAAGTTCAATTAGGCAAAAATAAGACTCATGAAAAACAAAACATGAGCAAGCAATAGATGTGAGTGTACAAATAAAGTGTGAATATCATAATCATGAAAATATTTTCATTAAGCTCAATTATTCCTTAAAACTCAAAAATCATCAAAACTATCTAATCTTCAAAGCATATGTATGTCTAATACAAACTATAGTATACATACATATCCAAAACATAACGAGTCCACAAAATATATGCATTAAGGCACGTGGCTCAAAAAAGGATACTCATGTATAGTCAATAGTTTGGATAAGATGGACATATACATGAAGTTAAATATTGACACAATAAACATGACAATCATGAAAACATGAAAAGCATGAAAAGTATGAGAATTTAGCTTTTCATTAAAACAATTTGATACCAATTCTTTTCAAGGTATATGTATGATTTGTCAACACAAGAAGTATACATACATATCCCTTAAACACACTTTGAGTCCATAATAGATATTTGCATGAAAGGCAAATGACTCAAGGGGTATACATGTATATCTTCAAGTTTGGCAAAATACACATATACATGAAATGAAAACTCATGAGAACAAATACCAAAATGGAATACAAGTTTAAAATGTATGAATCATCAAAACTAGACTATACTAGCACATCTAATGGGAACAAACAAGCATTCAATCCCAAACATATATAGATTTGTTTGTAGCCCATCATATGTACAAATATATAACTAGTCTTAATGAAAACTAACATCTAAACATATATTCAAAACATGAAGCATTAAAACACAATATAAAAATCATCATGATAAAACAAATACATGATTATTATGTGAATTCACATGTATTAGATTCATGATGTACATTATAGCTTAAACAAAGGTGAGAACACTAAGTATGATTCATATACGCATGTGTGTCTCAAATACTATGCATGTATGTCAAGGATCTAATAAACATGGAATGAACATACTAATCCATAGACATCAAAATATGCTATAATCAAAGATGAAATATAAAGCGTGTAAACAAATAATAAGGAGTTAGGAATTGTTACCAAAACCTAGAAGGCAACCTCCTTGTCTCCAAAACTTGGTGGTCCTCTCCACCATCTCTTCCCTTGAAAGTGATGCATCCAATTGATTTCCTTTAAGTCCGGAACGCATCCACTCCAAGGTATCATCACTCTCACGTCATGTGAGAGCCCACACCTACATCAAAATAATAGGAGGGGTGGTCTTTGGTACCCATCTCTTATTGGGTCCATGGGGGTTAGTACCTTCTCTAACCCAAACAAACTTCTTGGCTAAATTTTCAACATGTAAACGATCATAGCAAAATTTAGCAAGATGGCCTTTTCGGCCACAATGTGTACATGTGTACACATGAGCATACTTGAGTTGATGGTGTCCGTGTGAAGCATGTGTATGCCGTGATGGGTGTGCATGCATAAAGGATGGAACTTGTTTCTTTCGAACCAAGGTTTCCAACCGTGTGTGGTTCATGGCACATTGGCTCATAGTGGAGCCCAAACAATCTACTCTCTTCTTTAGCATACAAATATCATCATTAATCCTAGAAGAAGAGGTACATGCATTAGGTAGACTAGATGAAGAAGCTACACTAGCATGGCAAACATGTGCATCCATCTTATTTTGTAAAACAATGTTTTTCTTTAAACACACATCTAAATCATTTGAAATAGAAATAATTTTATTTTTCAAATCAACATTCTCTTTTAAAACAAAATCAATTTTGAAGACAAGTTTTCATTTTTCTTCAAAAGAACATGGCAATCATTTTTATTTTCAAAAACTCATTTTCTTTAAGTGCAAGACCAAGTTGAGATTTTAATGAATCCTTTTCATTAGCAATCTCCTCTTTCTCTTGCAAAACAACATCAAGTCTAGAAATCAACTTTTTATTTTCATTATTAATGCCTAGACTCTTCTTTTTCAATAAGTTATATTTTTCTATTAGTTTTTCACAAACAATAGATAGTTCTTCATTTAAAGCATGGGGATCAACAAAATCATTTGAAGAACTAGCACAATCATTACTATCTAGTTGAGTTTCCGATTGTACCTCAAGGGAGTCATTCCCTTGGACCATGTAGCATTGTTGTGGTTCGGATTCTCCACTAGATTCCTCTTCTTGTTGGATTTGGACTTGAAGCTTGGAGGTGTTGGTGGTAGTCAATTTGTTCCACACTACAAAAGCGGAATCAAAGTTAGAAACACATAAAAGATAATCTTTAGATAAAGTGCTTCTAATGGCCTCTAGGGCTTGTGCATTGGCCCCTATATGATTGCAATCACCAAGATAACATCTCTTGGTGGCCGCAAGGAAAACATGCAAACCTAGGGTCTTTAGGTACATGGACATCCTATACTTCCAAACATCAATGTTGGAAGGGTCAAAGCTAGGAGGGGTCATGAAGTCCATGGTAAACTATATATGAATGTGCAAACAAACAAATACAAATGAGATTAGCAAGCAAATGGATCACTCCTAGGATGTTAAGCCTAAGTATCAGGAGCACTAGCTCTGATACCAATTGAAAAAAACACCTAGAGGGGGGGTGAATAGGTGTTAGTGCTAATCTAAGAAACTAAATGCAAACTAAGTGCGCTAAATGCGGAAGCTAATGCAAATTATGCACAAACTAATACAATACAACAAGTGTAGCCGAATTCCCCTTGCGAGGCTCTGGACTAACTCCCCTTGATTCCCTTGAAATGGGTTGAGGTGCTATGTGAAGCTCTTGTTGGATGAGTATAAGTTAGGCACACACACACAAGCAATCCAAACAATGTGCACTCACAATCAAGCCAAGCAATAAAGGATATAGCAATAAGAGATGCAAGGCACAACACAAGCAATATATGATATGAATGAATCAATGCTCAACACAAGCAAGTATGATATGATGATGAGTATGATGCTATGCACAATTATAAGAGAGAGTTAGAGAGACAATGGATCAAACGCAAACACCAATATTTGTTTCGAGGTTCGAGCACCTTGCTCTACATCCCGCCTACACCACCGTGTAGGATTTCCACTATCTCAACTCCCACCGAGGGAACCTCTACCAAAGAGGATTTCTTACAACTCTAGGAGTACCTAACTCCTCTCTCAATACAACCTCCACCGAGGCCAACAACAACCAACAACAACACCTCTACCAAAGAGGCTCACAACCAATCTCAATCACCTCACACTTGAGGGATACAAACCAATCACCCGATCACCTCTACCTAAGAGGGATACAACAAGAATAAGGGTGTACAACTTAGAGGTTACAAACAACAACCTCAAAACTCTCTCTTTCTTTCTTTTTCCACAAAAACAAAGATCCTAATAGTTTAGGATAGGTGATAGCTCAAGTGTGGAAATAAGGTGTTTTTGGAAACCAGCAACAAAAGAAAAACTACTTGGGAAATCACTTGTAAATGATTGAAAATGAAAAACAAAACAATCTCCCAAAACCCTAGCTTTCTTTGATTTTCCAAAAACCCAAAAACAAATAAGATGAAATCTTTTTGACTTAAAAACTCTTTTAAACTCTTCAGAAAACTGAAAATTTTTAGCTCAAAAATTCTTGTCTAAAACAATGGAGAAATGGGGTATATATAGCCCCTAGGAAAAACTAGCCGTTAGGGTGATGTGGCAGTCTGACCAACTGTCGGTCGACCGGCCCGGTCGACCGCCATCGGTCAAAAATGTGACCGTTGGGCAACATCGGTCGACCGGTCTGATCGACCGAAATAAACCGAGAGCAGAGCTCTCAGGCCCGGTCGACCGGCCCGGTCGACCGTCCACTGTGCCTAACAGACGTGCACGTCTGTGCACGTCGGTCGACCGGATCGGTCGACCGGCCATTGGTGCGGTCGACCGTCCCGGTCGGCCGACCAGCCTGTCAGCACAAAACCAGGTCAGAAAATTTGGAAAAATATTTTCTAAAAAATCTTTTATCTCTTTTAAAAATACCATAAAAATTGTTTTATCATTTTATGTTGAAACATAAACATGTGATAAAAATTTCAGGACAATATATCAACATATCAATTCATTTTTGTGTCTTGTCAATTTTATCAAAAACAAAACTTGTATTTTTATCAAACTTGATTTTTCCAAAACATGAATAGGATAGTCAAAATAAGTTTGTCTAGCAAGTTAAAGCATGTATGTATATGTAGAACATATCTAATATACATAGGTATAAGGTAAACTTGTTTTGATCTATTATTCATGAAAATCAAAAACCAAATCATGAAACTTGTGTGTTGTGTGCACTTGAGCATATCAACTAAACTAAGCTTTACAAATGGATCTAAAACTCTATCTAAACTAGGATACCTAAGTCTTCTTGACGATCTTCATCTTCAAGTAGACTTGCTCCAAAACTCCGTGATTCTCCAAGTGCAAAGGTATGATCTTTAAGCTTTGGCACCGGAATCACCATGATAAGCTTCTAATCATCTTGTTGAAGCTAATCACCAACTAATATCCTGTTAATGATCTGAAACTTAGAAACACAAGAATATTAGTAAACATAACTACATGAGTGTTGATCATCATCAAAACTAGAGTGGAAGGCCATTGGGCCAACAATAATCCTTACTCCAAAACATATAATCCAGGATGGCGAAACCATCCTAACTTTTCTTGGAGTCAGTCTGGTCCTGAGCAGCCGAGACAACCATTTTCACAACAATACCCTGCTCAGTCTCATCCACCGACTTACCACCAGAACCCACCAAATGTCCGTTCATACCAAAGTCCACCAAGATTCCAGTCATATCAAAATCCTGTGCCTTACCAAGCAAATTTTCAGCCCCAGTATCAGCATCATCCACCACAAAATCCTTCAGACAAGAGAATTTCTGATTTGGAGAAAATGATAGAGACCTTATCCAAGACCCAAGCTTCAATGATGAACAATCAGCAGCAGGACATGAACAAATTGCAAATCCAGATAGGGCAGTTGGCTAACTCTCTGACTGAACGACAAAAGGAATGCTACCTAGCCAACCAGTGCCAAATCCCAAGACCCATTTTCCTCTGCACGAAGTTGAAGACTTGGGCCCCAGCCAATGTCAAGCTATTCAAATCCTTAGATCTGGGAAGCATGTAGATAATAAGGTTTCAAATCAGCCTCCCAAATCTGTGTCAAGACCACCACCTTCTGTTCCAATCCAACCGATTCAAGACATTCCTTCATCAAGCACACAACCATCCACTTCTCAGTCCAAAGGAAAAGAAAAAGTTGATGAGCAAACATACAAGCCTGTTGTACCATTCCAAATAGGCTCACAAATCATAAGATGAATGCTCACATGGAGAAGATAAGAGAGATATTTAACCAAGTACAAATCAATGTCCCTCTCCTTGATGCCATACAACAAGTCCCATCCTACGCCAAATTTCTAAAAGAAATGTGTACCAAAAAGAGAAAAGCAAATGTCCCTAAAAAAGTCTTCTTGGCTTCCAA
The DNA here is from genome assembly GCA_038442645.1 of Agave tequilana. NCBI lineage: Eukaryota > Viridiplantae > Streptophyta > Magnoliopsida > Asparagales > Asparagaceae > Agave > Agave tequilana. Next base: position 52,283 of record JAVJIF010002082.1, on the reverse strand, counting down.
CATAAGTGAACTGCTCAATGGTCCGATCCCTGTGAAATACAAAGACCCAGGGAGCCCAACCATTTCTTACATCATAGGGCAGACCACCATAAATAGGGCTTTGCTTGACTTGGGCGCGAACATAAATCTTCTTCCCTTTTCCGTGTATCAACAGTTAGGGTTAGGCAACCTTCGTCCAACCCAGATGACTATACAATTGGCTGACCGCTCTGTAAAGATTCCCAAGGGGGAGATTACAGATGTTTTAATACGGGTCGGGGAATTCATTTACCCCGTATACTTTGTCGTTCTTGAAACACAACCCGTACAAAATCACAGAGCACAGACACCTGTCATTCTCGGACGTCCTTTCTTAGCCACCGCAAATGCGATCATCAACTGCAGAAATGGCTCAATGCGTCTAACATTTGGAGATATGACAAAGGAGGTGAATGTTTTCCATCTGGGAAAGCAGCCTAGGGATTTGGACAATGATTCTTTCGAAATGAACTTGATAGAGGGTTTAACTAGTGAACATGTTGAGGAGGTTGAGTATGAGTCTGAAGAGGAATTTGAGTTGGAGTCTGATGACTTCAACTTGATCAGATTGTTGAATCAAATGTTGAACGGGCCACTAATTCCACCCCTCTTCTTCCTTTGCACCATGAACAACCACTGATAGATCCTGTCCCTTCTTCTGAGCTTAAGGTTCTTCCCGACCATCTCAAGTACAAGTACTTGGATGAGAAGAAATCCTTTCCTGTAATAATTGCATCCAATCTCACTAAACAACAAGAAGAGGATCTTCTGACTGTGTTAAGGGAAAATAGAGAAGCCATTGGTTGGACCATGGCTGATATCAAGGGGATTAGTCCTTCCATAGTTCAACATAGGATTCATTTAACGGAAGATGCCAAGCCAAAACGAGACCCACAGCGTAGACTAAACCCAATCATGCAGGAAGCTGTTAGATCTGAGATCTTGAAACTATTAGACAATGGGATTATCTATCCCATATCCGATAGTCAGCAGGTAAGTCCAGTTCACGCTGTGCCCAAGAAAGCAGGATTTACTGTGGTGGAAAATGAGAATAAAGAATTGATACAAACACGTCTTCCAACGAAGATTCGAGTTTGTATTGATTATAAAAGTTGAACACTGCCACACGTAAAGACCACTTTCCTCTTCCTTTCATTGATCAAATGCTCGAGAGATTAGCAGGACATGAGTACTATAGTTTCCTGGATGGATATTCAGGATATAATCAAATCCCGATCGCTCCTGAGGACCAAGACAAAACTACCTTCACCTGTCCTTTTGGAACATTTGCATACCGAAGGATGCCCTTCGGCCTATGCAATGCTCCCGCAACGTTTCAACGTTGCATGCTGAGCCTTTTTTCAGACATGGTGGAGAAATTTCTAAAAATTTTCATGGATGATTTTTCGATTTATGGGGATTCCTTTGAGCAATGCTTGTACCATTTGAAGCTGGTTTTACAACGCTGTATGGAGAAAAATTTGACACTTAACTGGGAAAAGTGTCACTTTATGGTCAAGCAAGGAATCGTTCTTGGGCACAAGGTATCAAGTATAGGAATTGAGGTGGACAAGTCTAAAGTGGAAGTCATAACGAAGCTCAACTGAACCAACATGCTTAAAGGACATTAGGTCATTTTTAGGGCACGCCGGCTTCTATAGACGATTTATTCAAGGGTTTAGCAACATTGCAAGACCTTTGACAAATCTCTTAGGAAAGGATGTACCCTTTATATTGATGAGGAATGTCAAAAATCATGGAAGGAGCTTAAGAGTAGACTTGTCTCAGCACCGATCATTTCTGCACCAGATTGGACCAAGCCTTTTGAGATTATGTGTGATGCCTCTGACTTTGCTATAGGCGCTGTTTAGGGCAGCGTATTGATACTAGGCAACACGTAATCTATTATGCTAGCAGAACGCTGAATGAAGCCCAACTCAATTATACAACTACTGAAAAGGAATTTTTAGCGGTTGTCTTTGCGTTGGAGAAATTTCGACAATATCTGCTAGGGTCCAGGACGATTATTTTCACTGATCACTCCGCCCTAAAGTATTTAATGCAAAAGAAGGATGCTAAGGCAAGACTTATTCGATGGATACTTCTTTTGCAAGAGTTTGATCTAGAGATTAAAGATAAAAAGGGCGTTGAGAATGTGGTAGCTGATCACTTGTCGAGAATCCCAAATGCACCTAAGGAGAGAATACCAATTAATGACTATTTCCCTGACGAACACATTTTTGAGATATGTGGAGAGCCTTGATATGTTGACATAGTGAATTACCTTGCTACCAGGCAAATGCCTTCTCATTGGTCAGGCCAGGAAAAATACCGTTTCATGCGTCAAATGCGGTTCTTCTTTTGGGATGAACCATATTTATTCAAATATTGTCCTGACCAAATAATACGTAGGTGCCTTCTTGAGGATGAACATCAGAGTGTTTTGACATTTTGTCACAAGCTAGCTTGCGGTGGACATTTTGGTCCACGAAAAACTGCTGAGAAAGTGCTTCAGAGTGGATTCTACTGGCCCACTCTCTTTAGGTCTTTTATTTTTTAGGATTTTCACTTTCTTTTTAGGTCTTTAGATTTTACCTTTCTTATAGATTTTCTACTTTCTTTTTAGATTTTACTTTTCTTTTAAAAAATAAAAAATATATATATAATTAAAATTAAAAATAAAAATAAAAAAAATAAAAAAAAAGAATTTTTTGATCCATGTTTAAGGAATCAAACTTGAAATTTAGGGATTAAGGAAGCTCTTAACTAAGATTTCTAATTATAAGTTGAAAAGAGGTGTTTTGTTAGATTTTTAGGTTAAGTAATAAAGGATTAGAAAAATTACTAGATTTTAATTCTTTCTTTAGGATATATACATTAAACATATTGAAGGATTAATCAAAGACTTTGTGATTTTAGTTACATATATATATAATAAAAAAAATATATAGAAAAAAAAAAGATGTATATAAATAAATAATAAATACTTAGCCACTGATTAAGCTGGTTAGTCGTGCCTCAAGAAGCATTACCGATCACGCCTAAAGGTGGTTAAATCCTTAAATTCCTTCGTGGCCTAGTTTACTTGAGTCATCGAACCCGAGGGATGTTTTCTCATCTGGTGCCCTAAGACCGTCTGGTTTGGAAGTCATCGGTAAGAGACTCGTTACAAGGGTAAACTAGAAAGCCTAAGGATGCTAAGGAAATGTAAATAAATAAACATTGTATATATAAATAAAAAAAATAAAAAAAAAAAATATATATATATTATATATATTAGTAAATAAATGAACTTAGTCTAAGAAAGATCCTTCATATTTATAGATGTATATATCCTAGGATTGATGCAAAATCTGGTTTTTGATCTTTTCCATAAAAACTTAACCTAAGTTGAAAACAAAACTCCAAATAGACACTTATAAGAGGAATGAAAAGTTTAGGGTAACTTGAAACCTATAGCTTAAGTTAGAATCTTTAAAACATGAATCAAAATTTTCACTAACCCTTTTATTTTTCTTTATGGATTTTGCGGGTGTAATCCGCTGAAAACCCTCAGGAGACAACACTCCTCCTCTAGGGTAACCTAGAGGTTTAATGGCTTGTTGCACACGCTCAGTGCAATCGTGTCACCTACGAAAGTGGTGTAATAAACTAGTTAGGATTTTCTTTTTTTTTCTTTCTTTCTTTCTTTTCTTTCTTTTTTTCTCGAGGACGAGCAAAAGCTAGGTATGGGGTGTGATTGTTATACATATTTGCATATTTTACCACTTCCATACCATGCATATTGTAAATAAAATGTGATTTTTAATCCTTTTCTCTCTATTTTTGCAGGTCCACATCTTAAAAGAGAAAAGGCCCAAAATCTCTTTAATTAGCAATAATTAAAGAGATTAATTCAAAGCCCAAAAGAGCCCAAGTTTGAATCCAGAATCAGGAGAGATCCTCGCGCCAACTCAATCTTCCAGAAGGCCACATGGATAACAAACTCATAACAAACCTGTACCAGAAAATCTGGCCTGAACGGCCAAGATTGTGCCGCGTATCTCTAGGATTTGCCGCCAACTTACGGCAGTTACAATTCTGTTGGAGCCCGGATTTTCTCCAACGATCTGGGCTCTAGATGCTTCTCTCTGAGGCTATAAATACAGGACCAGGGTCTGCATGAGCGCAACAGAGAAGAGAGAGGAGAAATTAGGGGAAAGTCTTGTATTTTGTTTTAGTATTCTCTAGGTTTTAGTCTCCCTCTTCTTCCTCCCAGAGATTTTGTCAAAGAGAGAAAGAGAGTGCTGTTGAAAGCTTGTAAGCAAGGAGGTGACATTACTTGTAAGCAAGGATTAATCAAAGCTTCATTCTTCTCTTTACAATCTCTAGTACGTTGCTTTACTTTGCTTTACTTTCTTGTTTTACTTCTAGTGCATTTCTATTGCTTTACTTCTATTGCTTTACATCATGAATTGTTGTTTTGTTTCTTGTGCAATGGATAGCTAAATCTCTCTTACATGGCTAGCTAACAACTGTTGGCCCAAGGTTACAATCACCCTTGTTTAGTGTATTTTGATGATTACAAAACATATTAGTTATTTGTACTAATAACATTTGTTGTTTAAGTATGTTTTCAGATTTCTATTCATACTAGAAGTCTTCTCTCACAAATACAAAGTTTTGGACTCAAGTCAACTCCTATTGGGCTCAGATGCAAAATTGAAGATCAAGTGAAGATAGCCCATCTTGAAGCATTGCTTTGAAGTCTTTTAGAAGTTTGTAAGTTTAGAATGTTAAAGTTTGAATATAGGAAATTTGGCTCTAGGATTTGCACACACACTTGTTTCATGTATTTCCTATGTTTTGAAAATGGTTATTGAAAATGGTTATTTCTAAGTTTTATGCCTTAGTTTATATATACATGTACCAAAGCTTTATATCTTGAAAAACTTGTTAAAACATGTGTATAAACTATTTTCTGTATAATACTTAGCTATATGTATTTTTAAAATAGTTTTACAAAAATTCCATCTTCAAAACAGTCCAGTTTTTCAGTTTCAGGCAACATCGGTCGACCGGCCCGGTCGACCGGCGCTGTGTCTGGACATGCACTGTTTGTGCATGTCCGTCGGTCGACCGGACCGGTCGACCGACGGAGAGCATTCTGCTCTCGGGAATTTTCGGTCGACCGGACCGGTCGACCGGAAGAAGGAAACTGTGTTTCCTCCTTTTGGTCGGTCGACCGGACCGGTCGACCGGGAGCCAACGGCTACTTCCAGCTAGGCTGGCGATCGACCGGACCGGTCGACCGCCAAGCCTGCAACAAGGCAACGGCTCTTTCCTCTTTGGGCAGTTCTGAAAAATCTGTTTCTTTTTCAGCTTTAACAGATTTTTGGAGATTTGTTGGGGAGCTTTTTCAGAGAAAATAAGACAAAAAGAAATTGTTTTTAACCTATTTTTAAGCCTATAAATAGAGGAGAAGTCTCTCTTGCATATCACTTAGAAAAATCCTCAAGTTTGCATTGTTTTCAAAAGAGAAAAGAAAATTTGTTTAAAGCTTTCAATTCCTACTCTTTTAAGTCTGATTTTTCAGTTGTGTTTGATTACTCATATCACTCTACAACTGAAGTTTTCTCACCACACTTCATAGAGCCAAAAATCCTATACTTATTCTATAGTGAAGTTGTAATTCAAGTGAGAGTGTTTGTAAAAGAGTTTGAGAAAAGTGTAGTGATCTTGTTGTGATCACTTGGTTCTTGTAATCCTTTCCTTGTGGAGCAACCTCTTCGGTAGAGGTCCTTTGTACTTGGTGGAGCTCGGTGCTCGGTCTTCGGTAGACCAAATTGTAAAGGCATCCTCGGTGGATAGTGGAAACCCTTCACGGAGGTGAAGGCGGGGACTAGAGCAAGTGTGCTCGAACCTCGAAACAAATCATCTTGTTTGCGATTGCCTTTGCGTTATTCTTGCTTTCAATTTCTCTTGTTTTATATTGTCTTGAATTATTTGCTTGAGAACTAACCTTCTACTTGTGCAATCTTGTCTTGTTTACTTTACTTGCCATACTTGTTGTGTTACATTGTGTGCATTTCATTTCTCATCATCATACTTGGCATTGATCGATCACACCTCAATACAACACGGTTGCATTGCGCACCTCTAACCCATATCTAGGGGAATTGGGAGGAAGGAGTTCAGAACCTCGCAAGGGGTATTCGGCTCTTAGTCGTGTTTTGAGAGATCGTTGCATCACTCATTTAATTAAAGTTTAAAAAGATCATTAGATTAGCATTCACACCTATTCACCCCCCCTCTAGGTGTTTTTCAATTGGTATCAGAGCTTGGACTCTAGGATTTGGTTTAACCACCTTAGAGAAGATCCTAATTTGCTAATCATTTCATTCATATTCATATAGTAAAAATGGCCGATGGAATTAAGACCCCTCCTAAATTTGATGGACTTAACTTTCCCATATGGAAAGTTAAGATGACCGTGTTTTTGCAATCTCTAGGTAGCCGAGTTGCAAAGGCCGTGACTAAGTCCTTTAGTGTACCCCCCGGTGACGAATCCACTTGGTCCGAAATAGAGACTAAGGAATTCGATGCCAATGCCAAAGCTCACTATGCACTTCTTCAAGCCCTAAATGATGATGACATAGCTAGGGTTATACATTGCAAATCTGCATTTGAGATTTGGTCACACTTAATAGTCACTCATGAGGGGACCTCACAAGTAAAGAAGGCTAAGATTGACCTTCTTCGGTCTCAATATGAAACATTTAGCATGCAAGAAAATGAAACCATAGATGATATGGTTACAAGATTTACCAAGATTACTAATGGACTCTCTTCTTTAGGTGAAGATATCAACAATGATCAAAGAGTAAGGAAGATCATCCGGGCTCTTCCTCCTTCATGGGAAGTTAAAGCAACAACCTTGAAGGAACTCAACGACAATGAAGAGATGGGGCTCATAGGTCTCATTGGGAACCTCAAAACCCATGAGATGGAAAGGAAAGCAAGGGAGGATATGGCTCCTACCAAAAAGAAGACCATCGCCTTCAAGAGCCAAGCTACACACTCCGATGAAGATGATGAAGAAGAAGATGATGAGGAGCTCTCACTCCTTGTTAAGAATGTCCGGAGGATGTACAACAAGGCGAAGTACCAAGGTAGAAGAAGATGGCAAGGAGGCAAAGAAGAAAGAAAGATCACTTGTTTCAATTGCCAAAAGCCCGGACACATTGTTGCGGAGTGTCCGGACAAAGCTAAGCCCTCCACTTCAAAGAAGCCTTACAAGAAGAAGGCTATGAAGGCAACTTGGGATTCGGAGACCGAATCCTAGGAAGAAATAGACACCGCCAACATGTGCTTCATGGCTAATGAAGGCACAAGTAAGGTAACCTCTTCCCCTTCTCATGATAATGAACTTTCTATGGATGTGTTAGAAGAAGCTTTTGTTGAGTTATCTCAAAACTATGATTTCTTAAAGAAAAAGTATCTTAAAATGAAAAAGGATAATGAATTTTAAATCTTCAAGTTTTTACTCTTACAAAGGAAAAAGATGATTTGGTTTCCACTTTGGCCACTACTAAAAATGATTTTGAAAAATATAAGATTTCTTGCAAAGGTAAGGCCCCACTAATTGATTCAAATGAAGTTTCTATGCTTAAGGAAAGATTAGATTCTTTAAGTGTTGTTTTGAAAGATTGTGAGTTTAACAAGAAGAAAATTGAGGCTATGTTTCCTAAGAAACAAGCCCCAAAGAAAAATGCTCATGCTCATGTTCCTGTTCATGCTACACAACCTAAACAACATGGCAAAACCCCAAAACATGCTCACACTACACATACACATCATGCTTTCATGTATAGAAAAGTGTACTCATGTTCACATTGTGGGCGGAAAGGACACTTAGCTAATTTTTGTTATGATAGACTAAGTGCATCACATCATAATGTTTGGGTTCGTAACACTAACTTTCAAGGACCCAAGAAAGTTTGGTACCAAAGTCAACAATTGTTTTAAATGATCTAGGTACTTTCCAAAGCCCAACAACGTAGAGGTTTGTGGTATCTTGATAGCGGTTGCTCAAGGCACATGACTTGGGACATCAACAACTTTGCAACCCTATCAAGATATCATGAAGGTGGCACCGTCACCTTCGGAGATGACGCCAAGGGTAAACTCATCGGTGTTGGTAATGTAAAACTTGGCACCTCTCCTTTAATTGAAAATGTAGTTTTAGTTGATGGCCTCAAGCATAATCTCTTGAGTGTTAGTCAACTTTGTGATAAAGGTTTTGATGTAGTTTTTGATAATGTTTCTTGTAAAGTAATTGATAGAACTTCTAATGTTTGTGTATTTTCCGTTTTCGTGAAAGCAATGTTTATAAGATTGATATGTTGAATATGTCTTGTAATATTACTTGTTTGAAAGCCCTCGATGATGACTCTTGGTTGTGGCATAGGAGATTAGGGCATATTTCTTTTGATCATATTTCTAGATTAAATTCAAAGGAAATGGTGAAAGGTATTCCTTGCTTGAATTTTGAAAAGGACCGAGTTTGTGACGCATGTCAATTTGGGAAACAAACTAAGTCTTCTTTCAAGTCAATTAAGGATATCATGACATCACGTCCTTTGGAATTAATCCATATGGATCTATTTGGCCCTACACAAACTAAAAGTCTAAGTGGGAATAGATTTGCTTATGTTTTGGTTGATGATTTTTCAAGGTTTACTTGGGTTTTCTTTCTTGAACATAAAAGCCAAGCATTTTCTTATTTTCAAACTTTTAAGAAAAGAGTAGAAAAAGAAAAGGATTCTTTGATTTTGAGAATAAGAAGTGATAGAGGAGGTGAATTCATTAACCAACCTTTACCACTTTTTGTGATGAACATGGAATAAAGCATGAACTTTCTTGTCCTAGAACTCCACAACAAAATGGAGTAGTTGAACGGAAAAATAGAACATTACAAGAGATGGCTAGGACAATGCTAAGTGAATATGGTCTACCACATTATTTGTGGGCCGAGGTCATAAATACTTCATGCTATATATCAAATCGTGTTTTCTTGTGCAAAAATACTACTAAAACTTCTTTTGAAATGTATTTTTCTAGAAAACCTAATGTTTCCTATTTTAAAGTTTTTGGATGCAAATGTTTTGTTTTAAACACAAAAGATAATTTAGGAAAATTTGATCCTAAATCTTATGAGGCTATTTTTGTAGGTTACTCAAACACTAGTAAGGCTTATAGAGTTTTCATTAGATCATCATTGACTATTGAAGAGTCTATTCATGTTAAGTTTGAGGAATCTAACAAGTTTGTTAAGAATGTTGTAGAAATAGATGCATTGGATGAAGGCATGGAGAAAGTGACCTTGGAGGATGCTTCTACTATGGGAGACAAACCAAAGGATGATGAAGGAAGCAAAGCTAAAGTGGAAGAGGCACAAGGAAATGAAAATCTAACACATGAGGTGGAGCCTACTCAACCACTACCAAAGGATTGGAGATACAATCCACATCATCCCAAGGACCTTGTCATAGGTGAAGTATCAAAAGGGGTAACTACTCGCTCTAGACTTCATGACTATTGTGGTAACTATGCATTCATTTCTCATATTGAACCCAAAAATGTCCTCGAAGCCGAGGCCGATTCATATTGGTTGCTAGCCATGCAAGAGGAGCTCAATCAATTTGAGCGCAACCAAGTTTGGCACCTTGTTCCTAGGCCCCACGATAGACCAACAATTGGTACTAAGTGGATCTTTAAGAATAAGTTGGATGAATCGGGTAATGTAGTTAGAAACAAGGCTAGGTTAGTTGCCCAAGGTTACACTCAAATCGAAGGGATCGATTTTGAAGAAACCTTTGCACTCGTAGCACGGCTTGAAGCCATACGGATGACACTAGCATTTGCCTCATATAAAGATTTCAAATTATTTCAAATGGATGTTAAAAGTGCTTTTCTAAATGGATTTATTGAAGAGGAGGTGTATGTTGAACAACCCCCCGGGTTTGTTGATCCTACACATCCGGATTTTGTTTTTAAATTAGATAAAGCTCTTTATGGTTTAAAACAAGCCCCTAGGGCTTGGTATGAAAGACTTTCTTCATTTTTGATTTCCAATGGTTTTAAGAAAGGTAAAATTGACACAACATTGTTTACTAAACATGTAGAAAAAGATATTCTTATTGTGCAAATTTATGTAGATGATATTATCTTTGGTTCTACTAATGAATCTCTTTGCAAAGCTTTTGAGTCATGCATGAAGGATGAATTTGAAATGTCTATGATGGGGGAGCTCAACTATTTCCTTAGACTCCAAATCAAGCAAAGGAAGGATGGGATCTTCATCAATCAAGCCAAGTACACAAAGGAACTAATCAAAAGGTTTGGGCTTGAAGGATCAAGAGTAAGCAAAACTCCCATGGCGACAACTACAAAGCTTGACAAGGATGAACAAGGTAAAAGTGTAGACATTAAATTATACCGTAGCATGATTGGTAGCTTGCTTTATTTGACGGCTAGTAGGCCGGATATTATGTTTTTTCGTTTGTCTTTGTGCACGTTTTCAATCTTGTCCTAAAGAGTCTCACATAATAGCGGTTAAACGCATAATTAGATACCTTAAGGGCACCATTGAAATGGGTTTGTGGTATCCTAAAACCGGATTATTTGAAATGAAGAGTTTTTCGGATGCCGACTATGCGGGTTGTAGGGTAGATAGGAAGAGCACAAGTGGAACATGTCAATTCTTAGGTAATTGTCTTGTATCTTGGTCTTCCAAAAAGCAAAATTCGGTAGCCCTATCAACCGCCGAGGCGGAGTATGTTGCGGCCGGAGCTTGTTGTGCACAAGTTCTTTGGATGAAACATACTCTCCTTGACTATGATTTACATTTTGATCATGTTAAAATATTTTGTGATAATACTAGTACTATTCACATGACAAAGAATGCAAATCAACATAGTAAAACCAAACACATTGACATTAGGTATCACTTTCTTAGAGATCATTATGAGAAAGGTGATATTGATATTGATTATGTTCTACCGATTTTCAACTTGCCGATATTTTTACTAAACCTTTAGACTATGCTAGATTTTCATTTATTTGTGGTGAGTTGAATGTTTGCATTATAGATTCTTAAAACTAAAATTTGTTTTTCTATTGGTATTTTAACCCTTTTTGATGTATGACAAAAAGGGGGAGAATAAGTTTGTTGATATTTGGAAAATAAGTGTTTAAGTTTGTTGATATTTGGAGAATAAGTTTGTTGATATTTGGAAAATAAGTGTTTAAGTTTAACCTTTTTAAGTTTGATACTATTGAGTTTCATTTCATGAAGAAAAAGGAAGTTTGTGTTTATTTATGTGTTTATTTAAATTTTTAGACAAAAACTATTGTGTTTGTTAAATGCTTTATGTATGCTTACATAGCTTTTCATATTCATGATAAATACATAGCATTGTTTGAGGGGGAGCTTTCCAAGCTTTTCCTCCTTTATTTGTTTCAATAACTTATATGTTTTGTCATCATCAAAAAGGGGGAGATTGTTGGCCCAAGGTTACAATCACCCTTGTTTAGTGTATTTTGATGATTACAAAACATATTAGTTATTTGTACTAATAACATTTGTTGTTTAAGTATGTTTTCAGATTTCTATTCATACTAGAAGTCTTCTCTCACAAATACAAAGTTTTGGACTCAAGTCAACTCCTATTGGGCTCAAGATGCAAAATTGAAGATCAAGTGAAGATAGCCCATCTTGAAGCATTGCTTTGAAGTCTTTTAGAAGTTTGTAAGTTTAGAATGTTAAAGTTTGAATATAGGAAATTTGGCTCTAGGATTTGCACACACACTTGTTTCATGTATTTCCTATGTTTTGAAAATGGTTATTGAAAATGGTTATTTCTAAGTTTTATGCCTTAGTTTATATATATATGTACCAAAGCTTTATATCTTGAAAAACTTATTTAAAACATGTGTATAAACTATTTTCTGCATAATACTTAGCTATATGTATTTTTAAAATAGTTTTACAAAAATTCCATCTTCAAACAGTCCAGTTTTTCAGTTTCAGGCAACATCGGTCGACCGGCCCGGTCGACCGGCGCTGTGTCTGGACATGCACTGTTTGTGCATGTCTGTCGGTCGACCGGACCGGTCGACCGACGGAGAGCATTCTGCTCTCGGGAATTTTCGGTCGACCGGACCGGTCGACCGGAAGAAGGAAACTGTGTTTCCTCCTTTTGGGTCGGTCGACCGGACCGGTCGACCGGGAGCCAACGGCTACTTCCAGCTAGGCTGGCGGTCGACCGGACCGGTCGACCGCCAAGCCTGCAACAAGGCAACGGCTCTTTCCTCTTTGGGCAGTTCTGAAAAATCTGTTTCTTTTTCAGCTTTAACAGATTTTTAGAGATTTGTTGGGGAGCTTTTTCAGAGAAAATAAGACAAAAAGAAATTGTTTTTAACCTATTTTTAAGCCTATAAATAGAGGAGAAGTCTCTCTTGCATATCACTTAGAAAAATCCTCAAGTTTGCATTGTTTTCAAAAGAGAAAAGAAAATTTGTTTAAAGCTTTCAATTCCTACTCTTTTAAGTCTGATTTTTCAGTTGTGTTTGATTACTCATATCACTCTACAACTGAAGTTTTCTCACCACACTTCATAGAGCCAAAAATCCTATACTCATTCTATAGTGAAGTTGTAATTCAAGTGAGAGTGTTTGTAAAAGAGTTTGAGAAAAGTGTAGTGATCTTGTTGTGATCACTTGGTTCTTGTAATCCTTTCCTTGTGGAGCAACCTCTTCGGTAGAGGTCCTTTGTACTTGGTGGAGCTCGGTGCTCGGTCTTCGGTAGACCAAATTGTAAAGGCATCCTCGGTGGATAGTGAAAACCCTTCACGGAGGTGAAGGCGGGGACTAGAGCAAGTGTGCTCGAACCTCGAAACAAATCATCTTGTTTGCGATTGCCTTTGCGTTATTCTTGCTTTCAATTTCTCTTGCTTTATATTGTCTTGAATTATTTGCTTGAGAACTAACCTTCTACTTGTGCAATCTTGTCTTGTTTACTTTACTTGCCATACTTGTTGTGTTACATTGTGTGCATTTCATTTCTCATCATCATACTTGGCATTGATCGATCACACCTCAATACAACACGGTTGCATTGCGCACCTCTAACCCATATCTAGGGGAATTGGGAGGAAGGAGTTCAGAACCTCGCAAGGGGTATTCGGCTCTTAGTCGTGTTTTGAGAGATCGTTGCATCACTCATTTAATTAAAGTTTAAAAAGATCATTAGATTAGCATTCACACCTATTCACCCCCCTCTAGGTGTTTTTCAACAACTTACCTAGCTAACTTCTATCTCTTTGGATGATTGCTAATTTCTATACTTGCATTGTTAGAGTTTCTTTTGCTTTCCAAGGAAGTAGAGTTGTTTTCACTTGGAAATGCTTGTTCAAACTCCATATGACTCATGTGTGCCTCATTTAGAGCCTTATCTAGAACAAGAGCCTTGATGGAACATGGAGATGGATCACCAAACATATGCTACTTATAGAACAACTTCTTTACTTCAAGCTAATTTGTTGTTATGTCTTGAATGTTTAATGAATGTTGTATCTTCTTCCTTAGCATCCATTGAGTGTCACTCCTAGAGTTCATTATTGAAAATCTATCTTGAGAGCCAATGAATCAATGAGGCTACAAGTTAAGACCTAAAGGGACACTCATCTTCCAAACGGTAAAGTACTTGAACAAACAAGCAAAGTAATCTCTATTGCCAATGAATCAACATGAGGCAATCAAGCATCACCACTGAGCTTAGTAAGTTAGCGAAGTGGTAAAGTTAGCTAGCCATGACCTTTCTCATCTAAAGTTTTCTTCAAAGAATTCTTCAATAGCTTTCTTTCTTAGCAATACACTTTCCAAAGTTCTTTTGATTTCTTTTCCATTATGCACAAATCCACCAATTCTTTCATTTTATTTTCCATGCTTCTTGCATTTGTGTAAATACAAAGAAGAATCTTCGTTTTCTTTTCTTCACTACGGACCATAAAACTTCCATCGTGAGCTCTCCTCGAGGATCGACCCGGTATAGCCATTGCTATAACGGAGATTGGAAAGGATACATCAATCATATTAACTACATTGTGAAGTGATCAAGCACTAAAGGTTGACTCTAAACCTTTCCTCTTTTACATAATACTTGTGCAAAAACTTCACACTATCCTTCCTTAATCACTAGTCGACTAACCCAAGCAAAATTTCTTATACTAGTCGACTTACTTCAGTTTTTGACTGTTATTCAGTTATTAATTTTTTGGTGTTTTATCCAACATTCTGATTTTCAAATTTGAGTTGATACCTTCCCTAACTGGGCATTGATTTCACCTATAAATAGGGATGTTGTCCTAGGATGAATATACCAATTCAAATCATTAGTTTTCTGCCCAAACTCTATTGAAAATTTTGTTTTTCAGAAAACTAGTTTCCACTTTCATTTCTTCACATCACACAATTTCAATTCTATTGTGAAGAATTATGAGAGTTCACCTATAAGAAAACTTGTTCACGATCACATACAAGTTTCAAAGCTTATAAGATACTTTGAAATCATTCAAAGAGAAGCACTGTACAAGAATGTCTTCTTGGTGTTGAGAAGAGTTGTACAAGAGATTGTCTTCTTCGTGTAGAGAAGAGTTGTACAGATTTGACAAAGGGTATTTTGTCAAGTGGTGTTCAAGGAGTTGATTTTGGCTGTATCAATATTAGGACAAGAAAAATCTCAAGCGGGTTACTTTGGGACTGGACGTAGGTCACGAGGACTGAATCAAGATAAAATATCTCATGTTTATATTTGCTTTTTTTTTGAGATTTATTCTATGAATTTTCTTTTTCTTGCAAGTTATTTAAACGCTATTCATCTTTGTTTTAATGTTTGTGTTACCATTATTTTTAGATCCTACATTTGGTATTAGAGCCCTGTATATAGTATTCAAGGATGGCAACAGAGTTTCTTTCATCACAATTCGAAGAAGGACATTCTACACAACGTCCACCATTATTTGATGGATCAAATTACAACTACTAGAAGTGTAGAATAAAGATCTATTTGCAATACTCAACTACGAACTATAGACCATAGTAGAAGCACCATACACCAAGCTGACCACCAATTACAATGCGTGGAGTGAAGAATCTTGATACCAAAGCAATGAATGTGCCTTTCTATGTCTTGAACAAAGAAGAATTCAATCGTGTGTTAACGGGCAGATCTACAAATCAAATATGGAAGATTTTATAGGTAAAACATGAAGGTACTAATAAAGTTAAAGAATATAAAATTTTTGTTCTTATTCATAGGTTTGAACTCTTCAAAATGAAGAAGAATGAAACTATTTCAGAAATGATTACAAGATTCACTGACATTACAAATTTTTTAGTAGCCCTTGGAAAGGAATACACTCAAGTTAAAAAAAGTTAGAAATATTCTTCGTGCGTATAAGATTGGGAGAAGAAAACCACTGCTATAAAAGAAGCAAATAATCTTTCAACAATGTCATTAGAAAACCTTATTGGTAATTTAATGACATATGAAGTTCAACTTGAAGATAGGAAGAAGGATGAACAATAAGCTCAATCCAAGAAGAAAGTACTTGCCTTCCATATATCCTCAGATATAGACAATTCAGATGATGATGAAGAGGAGATGGCAATGCTCTTAAGAAAATTTTGAAAGCCCTTGAAACAAGGTAAGTTTAATCCTACTTGTTTTAATTGTAATAAAATAGGTCATATAAAGAAGGATTGCCCATTGCTAAAACACAAAGGGAACTTCAAGTTCAAAAAGTTTAACAAAAAGAAGAAAGATTATCAGGCAACTTGGGAGAATAGTGATTCATTTTTCTTAGACGAAAAAGAAGCCACTAAAACTGTCAGTTTTTATTTTATGGCTCAAGAAGATGAGGTAGAAGAATATATTGAATTATTAGATGCATTTCATGAATTATATGATGCTTTTAAGAATGAAAAGATTAAAAATAAAGTTTTAACAAAGGAAAATGAAAAACTAAACAAAGAAAATTCAATTTATATATCTCAAATGTCTTCTTTAAATTCTCAAAAAGTTGACATTGAAAAAGTTATTTCATCTTTAAAAAAAAAATAATGAGAATTTTTTAAAAGAGTATGCTTTGCTTAAAAGAGAAATTGTTTCTTTAAATTCTAAAATTTCTATTTTAGATAAAAAAAATCAAGTTTCAAAATTAAGAATGAAGAAAGTTTGAAAAATGTGACAAAATTTAATAAGGGAAAAGAAAATTTAAATGATTTATTGTCTTATCAAAAGATGTCAAATAATCATTTTGGTCTTGAATTTTCAAAAAATAAGTTTGAAAAATCTATACATGTTGGTCTTTATTTTTCAAAAAATAATGTTGGAAAATCTACACACATTTATGAAAAGAATCATAATCCATATAATTCTTTTGTGAAAAGAAATACTTATATTATTTCAAAAAGAATTAGGAAAAATATATATGGATTCCTAAAAATTTAAGTATTGTGGATAAAAATTCTTATATTGTATATATATATATCATGTATGTAATTCTTGTGATTATTTTTATACTAACAAATGGAAACCAAATTCAAATTGGGTTTGAGTTCCTAAAGGTTAATTATTTTTTTTGACCCTATCATGATTGGTACCATACAAAATGTTTTATCTTTTAGGTACTTTATAAAAAAGTGATTTCTTAATAGAAAATTATTTCAAAGAGTTAATAATGCAAAATATAATGTATCATATATGTATGCTATGATATATTTTTTGCAGGGGGAGAATACTTGTTATCTATATTTGTTATAACATGTTCTCTGCAGGGGGAGTTTATCTCTGTAGGGGGAGTTTTTATGTACACAACTTGTCATCATCAAAAAGAGGGAGAATGTTGAAACTTAAATTTTGGTGATAACATTTGTGATGCAGATGCATTGAAGCTCTATCTCAAAAGTTAGTGTTGAGTTCTAATTGCTCAAGATTATTCAAGAATATTTATTATTTTTGTATATTTTTAATAGTTTGTTAAAAGCCTTGATCACACACACAAAATAGTTAGATAGTCGACTTATACTCTTGTCTAGTCAACTAACATATCCTATAGTCGACTTGATATCTTCTATAGTTGACTATGTCTCTCCACTGAAATATATCAGTTCTCTGTTTATTTACTATAACCAACATTAGTCAACTTACCCTCTCTGCTAGTCGACTAAGTTTAGTTTTCAGAGACTTATCATTCTGCGTCAGTTTTCATATAGTCGACTTGATCTATTGTCTAGTCGACTAACCCAGGCAAAATTTCTTATACTAATCGACTACTCTCATACCCTAGTCGACTAACTTCAGTTTCTGACTGTTATTCAGTTATTGATTTTCTGGTATTTTATCTAACGTTCTGATTTTCAAATTTGAGTTGATAACTTCCCTAACTGACCATTGATTTTACTTATAAATAGAGATGTTGTCCTAGGATGAATACACCTATTCAAATCATTAGTTTTTATGTCCAAACTCTATTGAAAAATTCTATTTTCCAGAAAACTAGTTTCTACTTTCATTTCTTCACACAATTCCAACTCTATTGTTAAGAATTCTGAGAGTTCACCTATAAAAGACCTTGTTCATGGATCACATACAAGTTTCAAGACATATATAATACTTTGTAATCATGTAAAGAGAAGAGTTGTACAAGAGTGTCTTCTTGGTGTTGAGAAGAGTGCACATGAGATTATCTTCTTGGTGTAGAGAAAAGTTGTACAGATTTAGTAAAGGGTGTTTTGTCAAGTGGTGTATAAGGAGTTGATTTTAGGTGTATCAAAATCAGGATAATAAAAATCTCAAGCGGGTTTCTTGGGGACTGGACGTAGGTCTCGAGGACTGAACCAGGATAAATCTCTCATATTTGCGTTTGCATTTTTCTGAGATTCATTCTGTGCATTTTCCTTTCCTTGCAAGTATTTTATTTAAACGCTATTCATTCTTTATTTTAGTGTTTGTGTTGCCATTGTTTTTAGATCCTACATCCTTTATTTTCCCAATTTATCTTTATTTTCATAATTTTTGCGGGCTTTTGGGCTTCTTTTGGGCTTTCTCTTGGATTATGGAGGCCTGCACATCACTAAATAATAAATGAATTAAATAGTAATATTTTAACAAAAATTAAGCATGAAAATGTGAATAATAATATGCATTATGATGACAGTCAAAAGGCAAATTCCAACCCAAGTGGGAAGGACCCTTCATGATAGAGGTAGTTTACTTGAACGGAGCCAACTGCCTAGCAAATCTAAATGGCGACACGCTCATGATGTCGATTAATGGCTAGTTCTTGGAAAAGTACTATCTCTGATCACATTAACACCATACCTCTGATCAAAGAAGTATTGTACATGACCACGTTAACATTAAACCTCCAGTCATTAAGATAGACTTGTCAGACTCTTTCTCCTCCTCCAAGAATTTCCAAGTAGAATCGATTTCATCTCTGCTTTTTTCTGGGATTCTGGTTGACATCAAGATGTTAAAATCTATGATGTTAACATTGAAGAGAAGAAGAAGAAGGCAAATTCTGATTTTAGCCTTGTCACTCTTCTCATTTAGAAGAGTAGGCCATATTTTGAAGTCGAACATACTTAAACAATGATTTTAGGCACTTTTCTTCCTCATCTTTTCATATGTAATAGTGTCATATCTCCAATCACCCCTTCACCTCTGTCATTTGGTGAATCACCTCGATCAAGCCGAATTCATTGAAGAAGGTTCGTGACGCATCTTTGTAGGACCTTTTCAGTGTTTCTACATTCATATCTGGACCAGTGATCAGCTACAAACCTAAATTTTGGTTATAATAAATAAAATAAAGCTCCATGAGGAATCTTGACTTAATCGATAAATTCTCCGCAAAGTTCATGCTTCATGTCTCGACTTAATGACCGACTGAGAACTAGAATCTTGATTAGGTGACACTTCATTAGGAATTTATACTTGCTTGATTGAGATTTTCCTGCACACAAAAATAAATAATATTAGATTTAGAACAAGTTGTGCAAGTGCTCAATTTGAATCCGCGGTAGCAGTGGCTATGCGGGTCGTGATCCTCAGGGAGGGACTAGCGATAGAAGCGTTTGTAAGTTATCTCTAAAAATTATTTTCTTTAAGTTAGGAAGAAGGCGGTAGATTATGAAGATGGAGGATTAGAGGTGGTATTTATAATGAGATGAGAAAGAAAGAATTGGGAGATGGTGATTAAAAAAGAAAAGAAAAGAAAAGAAATAAACACTAACCTTAGTTTGGTTGAAGAAAAACGTGAAATCCTAACACTTTCTTCCTTGTTTTGGAGGCGTTGAACGCATAAACCATAGGATCGATCTCAGTCCCCTGTTCGCATTATATCATCAAGCTTGGGTAAGTATGAAGTGATACGTACCTTGAGGAGGAGAACATCACCATGAAATATCGTTGGCACCCACCAAGATTCGTTATACTTGTGCTTTGGAAATCACTTGCATGCTCATCATAAACCAACAGAGATAAAAATAGATAAAGAGAAGAAAACAAAAAGGAAAATAAAGCAATGACATAAAAAGAAAAGTTACCTTTATTACTTGATACAATGGAAGAGAAGAGAAGCATACATCGGTGTCACTCTCAACATAGCCCTCTCCCTCACTTACATAAAAATTAAAAAAGAAAAGAAAACCTAAACTACAAGAAAGAAGAAAGCCTAAAACCCTAGATTTGGCCCTCTGGCTTTGCCTCTGGACGCTCTTCTTGGTTGCACTGCAGGGGTATTTATAGGAGCAGGAGGAGGTAGAGTCCCAACACAACTCTCACACGAAAACCCGTAGACAGATAAGACTGAATTGCCGCGAAAACGCGGCTTGGGCCGCGTTTCCGTGGCCTGGTGGCAGCGGCTGGCCACGCGCTTTGGCGCGTGGCTTCTCCTGGTCCGTCCATCTGGTCGTTTCCTTCTAGAAGCTGCATCTTGACTCTTCATCTTAGGATTTCGAGATAACTTGGGAAGCAAGTTACCTTAGATCTCAAATCTTCCCATATCCTTTAAACGAAATTTGCTATCCTTCTTTGGCTTTTATCCTCATCCTGCAAGTGTTTAGGGTTGAATAGAAGTCTATCCTTCCCTCTTCTTTGTATTCGCAACTTTTGCTCTTGTGTATTTGCAATTTAGGCAATTGATATTTGCAACTTTTACATTGGGCTTGAATATGGGCTTTTGGGCTTCTTTTAGGCTTTATTTATTATTAAAATAAGAACTCAAGGCCTGCACACAATAAATCATAAAATATTAGTAAATGTGCAGAATTATATGAATAAATATGAAAATGTGATGGTAAATGTCATGATAAAAATGCACTTTTCACTACCAATCACACCCCCACACTTATCTTTTTGCTCGTCCTCGAGTAAAAATCAAAGAAAAAGAAAAAGAAAAAAAATTTAATCTAACCTAACTCACTTTCGTAGGAATCACGGTTGCACTTAGCATGTGCAACAAGCCGTTAAACCCCTAGGTTACCCTAGAGGACGACTGTTGTCTCGTGAGGGTTTTCAGCGGATTACACCCACAAAATCCATAAAAAGAAAATATTTGAAATACTTTTGCAAAGACTAAGTAATCTATAAGATTTTAGGATTATCATTTTTATTCATTCTTAGACTTAGTCTTTATAAAGTAAATTGTTTTCATTTTTAAGTAAGAATCAAAATTGAATTTTGTGTATAGTCTTTTTCGTTACCAAAAATCATATGCATCCTTATGAATTTTTACTAGGAATTCCTTGACTTGGACTTTCATCCTCTTTTTTTTTTTCTTTTTTTTTTTAAAAAATGTATAACTCATCTAATTTTCTTTCGTTTAAGTATCAAGGCTTCTTGAGGCCCTCATACCTAACTAATTGACTATTAGATGTGTTAGTACATATAAAAGTAATTTTTCTTAGTTTTCTTAGGCTTTCTAATCCACCCATGTAGCGAACTTAAAGTCGGTGGCTCCCAAACCGGTCGGCTTTAGGGCACAGGGTGAGAAAACACCCCGCGGACTCAAATTCGAGTGAACTAGGCCCCAAAACTAAGGACTTTATTTTATTTACTCACCTTTAGGCATGAATACTTATGCTTCTTGAGGCACATGTATCCAGCTTAATTAGTGATTTTTTTTATTTTTTATTTTTTTCAAATATTTTTTTTATATATGAGGCACAAAGGTCTTCGTCTTAGAATCCTAGATATGCATTAGGTATGCAAATTTCATTAAGGTAAAAATCAAGACTAATTAATTTTTCAATTTCTCCTCCTATACCTAAAATTTAAACAATTTATTTATTTTGACCAAGTTTTTAGAAATCCTAATCATGATTTTTCTAATTCTTAAGATTAACTTAGATTTCTTTCAAAAGATAAATCAAAATATTGTCCTTTTTATAAGTTTTTTTTTAGATTTTTTTTTATTAGCAAATTTTTGTTAGTTTCTAACTATGTTAGTATGTTAGTAAAGCCTACCTCCACACTTATCTCATGCATTGTCCTCAATGTATGAATGAATGTATATATGCATGAAAAAGAACAAGGGAAGGCAGAAGTTACCTTAAGGTGGTGGTTCCGGTGGTGGTCTAATTGGGCCAAGCGTTGCTACCCAATCAAGATAATATAGTATTTCATGGAGGAACCCACCAAAAATTTTTCTTGTATAACCCACGAAAATGTATGTGTGATCATGTTTTAAAATTTTCACCCCATCAAATTTTCAAATTTCATAATTATTTTCAGAGTCAATTGTGTCTACCGCCTTGTCCCAAAATGGAGTGTGAAAAGATGAAATGATTGACTTGGACGTCATAAGTGCGGGAACGAATACTGACTCAGGAAAGAAACTTAAATCAAGTAAGGGTTCAGGAGTCGGGCTAGGTTCAGGAAGTGGGTCCAAATCAATAAGTTGAAGCTCAAGTCCACAATAATCTTCCCACAATGGAATGTGACTTAATATTGGTGATTCAAGTTCAGGAATGATAGGTGTGGGAATCAAAACTGACTCTAAAAGATTACCTAAGTCGGGTAACAAAACAGGAGTCAATAATGATTCGGGAATTTGAACTTGATCACAGATTTGAGAATCTAGGTCACATATCTCATTGGGTTCAATTTCATAAAAATGAGAACTTGCCAATTTATCCATGGGACTTTCAAAATTGCAAAATTGGTCAAGTTCAATATGATCATCAAAAATGAGTGATTCAATTTCATGATGAATTGGAACAGGATCCAATGTTGACTCGGAAAAAGTGAAATAAGGTGGAGACACCGGAGTCATTATTGAATCAGGAAGCAAAATTGAATCATCAAGTTGGGGTTCATGATCATATTCTTGCTCAAGATCTATTTCAGGAAAGGAAAAACTTGCCAAACTATCAAAATTTGGAGTTTCGGCAAGTTCAAATGATGGTACTGAAGTAGAATCTTGTTGTCCAAAGCAACATGGTTCGTCAGCTCTAAGAGGGTGGTCAGCGAAAGCAGAATTGACCGGATGGTGAGAACGTAAAGATTGAACCATCAGATCTATTTCATGATCACGGGCTAATCTAACCTGAGTCATGGCTGCAAGCATCCTTTCATAGTTGATAGGTGCATCATGTTGTGATTGGACTTGAAAGGATGAAGTGTAATCGTGATGAAGTTGTGAGTCGGTGGACTCACGCATAATCATGTCTGCGATTGATGGTAATTGTTACTTGGACTCATGCATACTCATCATTTCCTGGATAGATGGTAGTCTATTCTGACTGGGTGGATCTGAGTATGAATCTTGGGAATATTGTGGACAAGGTGGAGACGGAGGACAAGTCGGTTGAAAATTGGACTCGGGGGAAACGAAACCCCATGAACTCTGTGAAGAGTTGAAAGTATGAAAATTATGGTCATAAGATGGGGGGTATGGGTTATATTCATTCGGATAAGACTATTCCGGCACACTAGGTTGGTCAAAGTTGTGATATGTCGGGTTGGTAATATCCGAAAAATAGTTAGGTGTGTAATATGGATTAAAATTGGAAAAATTATTATTATATGCCACATCACACCAACACAACAAAGAAAAAGAAAACAAACAAATAAACAAACAAAAAAAAAGAAAAAATTCTAACCTAAGTTAGGGTAGACCTATGACCTAGACGACTCCTAACTGGTTAGACTGTCCACGGGAGGTAGGGTGCAGACTTTGACCACAAGTTAATCAGCCAAGTCAGGGCAAGAGTGGTGGGAGGTTTTCCGTCAAAGACGTTCCTTAATTAAATAACCACCAATCTTCGGGCTTTCGGCCCTCAATCCCCTTCCTAGACACTGATTTGGCAGGAGTCAACTTCCAGCACTGTTCCCCTTAGGATAATCTCCTAATTGAGTCCGAGATGTCCCTAGGGCCAACGTCTACTAATTTTAAGTTAGGCTTGGGTTAGTGAGTGCGTGGGATATGATTTTTGGGCTAAGGAAGGGTGATGAAATCCCCACCTTATCTTGTTAATGGGTTATGCCCTTAGAATAAATTTGTACAAGTGTACAAAATATGTAAATAAGATTCACTCAAAGCATCAACCAAGAGATGAGTCCTATTCTACATGCAATGCGAACGTACCTTGCTCCAGCACTCTTCAACAGTAAAATAAAGGAATTGAAAAGACACGTGCCTAATATGCAAACGTCTAATCAATTTTTTATCTTTATCAACAAATATTTTACTGTTGAATTAATTAGCAGTATACAGGTTGATTGAGAACTAAGAATTTGTAAATAAGAAATTGAAGTGTAGAGTTCTTAGTCTCAACGCTATCCGCTGTAGCAAGGGCCAAAGCGGGTCGTGATCCTCAGGGAAGGATGCGATGCAAGCTTTTCGGCCGATTCCTCTGTATGCTTTGAATAAAACAGAGAAAGGATTAGATTTGAGATATATATATATATATATATATGAATGTAAAGATGTGATTTTACTGATCTTCTACCACAACCCATAGTGCAAGTTAAGGATATTGATAATCATATTGGAATACATGGACTCTATCCTAGGTTTTCTAGAAGATATGCAAGCAAAAGAAAAAGAGTTTAGAATCTAACTAGTGACACTCCTAAAGATCCAACACGTTTTCATCCTAACATCTAAGCACAACGTAAAAGAAGATTTACCTTGAAGTTACGTTGTCAAAGTTCTTAAGCATGAAATGTGAAAAATTACTTAAAGGTGTGACTTTAGATTATGAAACTAATCATCATTTAGTCTTCAAGCATTCTACCTTAAACCTAGGGTTTCTAAAAAAAATGTCATCAATCTGATCAATGCTTAACTGCTCTAGGGTTGCTTTAAGAATCTCAGCAAACCACAATAGGAAATTAGTTCATCATTTTTTTTTGTCTTTTCAATTTGTTTAAATTTTTTTTTATGTTGTTTAATAAGAAGAATTGAGAAAGAAAGAAAACAAATAAATCAGAAGATCGCAGATTAAAAATTAAACTAGAGAGATCACAAAATAAAAGCAAAATTAAATAGCAGAGAATTAAATGGGAAAAAGGTAACCTTTATTCGAAAAACGTCTCCCAAATACAAGCTCCTTCTCCTCCACAATGTACTCAAAACGAAATTACAAACTTGCAGAAATTTTAAAGAAATAGCTAAAGAAAACCCTAATCTCTCTCTGGATGCCCTCTCTGCTGCGCCTGCAGGGGTATTTATAGGTGCAGAAGGCGATAGAGTCCTGGATAAACTCCTCCATGAAAACTGGTAGATGGATAAGGCAGGATTGCCGCGGAAACGCGGCTTGGGCCGCGTTTCCGCGGCCTGGTAGTGGCGGCTGGCCACGCGGTTTGGCGCGTGGCCTCCCCTGGTCCGTCCATCTGGGCATATGCTTCTGGAAGCTGGATCCTGGATCTTCATTTTGGATTTTCGAGACAATTTAGAAATCAAGTTACCCTAAATTCAAATCCCTTCAAAAACGAATCTCATCCTTGCACATGTATGTATCCTCATCACCCCAAGCATTTAGGATTGGATAGAATTCTATCCTTTCCCTCTTTGTAGTATTTGCAATATTTACATCTTGTATTTGCACTTTGACTTCTTGTAATTGCACTTTTGCACTTGGGCTTGGACTTGGGCTTCGATCTGGGCTTTTGGGCTTCATTAAGCTTTAATTCTTTATTTAATTCAAAACTCAAGGCCTGCACACATTAAATAACAAAATATTAATAAATGTGCATTATTATATGAATAATTGTGAAAATGTGATAGTAAATATGATGATAATTATGCATTTTTCACTACCAATCACACCCCCACACTTATCTTTTTGCTCGTCCTCGAGTAAAAATCAAAGAAAAAGAAAATCTAACCTATCTAACTCACTTTCGTAGGAATCACGAATGCACTTAGCATGTGAAACAAGCCGTTAAACCCCTAGGTTACCCTAGAGGACGAGTGTTGTCTCGTGAGGGTTTTCAGCGGATTACACCCACAAAATCCATAAAAAGGAAAATATTTGAAATATATTTGAAGAGACTAAGTAGTCTATAAGTTTTAGGATTATCATTTTTATTCATTCTTAAACTTAGTCTTAATAAAGTGAATTGTTATTTATTTTAGGTAAGGATCAAAATTGAATGTTTGTATAGTCTTTTTCATTACCAAAAATCATATGCATCCTTATGAATTTTTCCTAGGAATTCCTTAACTTGGACTCTCATGCCTCTTTATTATTTTTATAACTTCATCTAATTTTCTTTCGTATAAGTATCTGTAAATCACCTAGAGGGGGGTGAATAGGTGATGGCTAATCTAATGGTCACTTAATGATGAATGATGCAAATAATGCGGAAGCTAAAAACAATAATGACCTAATTTAAATCTTTTATACTATACACTATGTATAACACAAGAGTGTTGCTGAATTCCCCGTGAAGGGCTCTGGACAAACTCCTCTAGATTCCCCTTGAATGGGTTGAGGTGCCGCGTTGGCTCTCTTGGTTGAATACAAGTGTTAGCAACAAACCCAAGCAAGTATACAATACGAGCACAATGAATATATCAAGCATATAAAGATAGACAATAAAGCAAGCAAGATATAAATGAGACAAAGAGAGAGAGAGTGAGCAATCGCAAATACAAGGGTATGTTTCGAGGTTCGAGAAAACTTGCTCTACATCCCCGCCTTCGACACACGAAGGATTTCCACTATGCAAGATCCCAATGGATCTCTCCTCGGTGCCGCAACACCTACAAGCCCTCGGACTCTCTAGTCCCGTACACACCGCAAGCCCACCGGCTCGCCGAGGCCGCACCTCAAACAACCGAGTCCGCACCCGAACTCAAAACAACGACGAGCACACTTGCCCGTCTCCTCAAAGAACAAGGAAAAGATCTTTGGTGATCACAACACTTTGATCACCTAAAGCACTCTCACTACAACACACCTATAGGATGTATAATCAATGGATGCTCAAGTGTTTGTGTGAGAAAGGCAAGGATTGAAACTTTGGTGAAAAACTCAAAAATCTCTTTTACACTCTTGATAAATTCTTCCCTTTAGATTGGAAGTATTTGCACTCAAATTTGTGGAGAAAACCCTTTTAAAAGAATGGGAAAAACTGGCTCAAAGCTCTCCTAAAATCTTGTAAAAAAACAATGACAAGACCCCCAATTTATAGGCTGTCAGAAAACTAGCCGTTGGGATCTGTCAGTACTGTCGGTCGACCGGCCCGGTCGACCGCCAACGGTCGGATTTCTGACCGTTGGAGCTACGGTCGACCGGTGCGGTCGACCGAACTTTCCAGAGAGCACTGCTCTCTGGAGCGGTCGACCGGCACGGTCGACCGTCCACCAGTACACACAGGCGTGCACGTTTGTGCACGTCGGTCGACCGACCCGGTCGACCGACTTCAGGTATAGTCGACTAGTTAAGTCGACTAGTCGACTTGGCTGAAGCCTGGAACAGTTTTTCTGGGATAAAAAGTTTGTCTTTCTGGCTCATATAAAATCCCATAAAATACATAAAAATCTACAAAAATAGTTTTACCAATATACTTTGATATACGTTTCATGCTTGCATAAAATCAAGGCATGTTATAAAAGATTGGACTATTTTTGTAACTTGAAAATATTTGGCCCATGATAAAAACTGTATTTTCTAAAACAATATTTTCCAAAACATATTTTTCCAAATCTTCATCAAATACAAAAACAAGATATACTTTTAAGGCATAGTGTGTATGGATATGATCCACTACACAATCATAATACAATATCTATGTTTTTGTCATAAAGCTCTAAATAAGGTTTTGGTTGAAATATATAACTTTGAATACCAAGAACCAAAAACTATGTTTTTCCAAAATGAAAGTCTTTTCTAAATCTGAAAATTCTTTTATGAAAAATTCTTTTATGAAAAGACAACTAAACAAGAGTGTGTGTGTGATATCTACTTGAGCAATCCACCAACTATCTATCCTTTACATTTTTAACTAAAACAAAAAAATAAAATCTTATACCTAGACACAAGTCTTCATCTTCTTGAAGTCTTCACTTGAAGGCTTCTCATCTTCTTGACTTGGTCCAAGCTTGATCCAAAAGCTCCTTGGATCACACCGTGCTAGCTCCAAATCTTGATATTTTATCCTTTGTTGAGCTATGCACCTACTAAGATCTTGATAATGAATCTGTCACTAATTAAACACAAGATCATTAGTAAACATAACTTCATGAGTTGATCATCATCAAAACTAGGGTGGAAGGCCTTTGGGCCAACAATCTCCCCCTTTTTGATGATGACAAAACTCATGAGGTTATATATGCATGGATTAAAGTAAAGCTTCTAGGAAGCTCCCCCTTAACTCATGCATACCAAATAAACAAAATAAATATGCAGTGAGGCACATAAACATGTATGCAAATATGGAGATAAAACAAAAATAAATCTTTTTCTCCTATTTGCAAAACAAAACTTATATGCATAAATAACAAGAAGACAAATACTACTCCCCCTTAAGCAATGAAAACATGCATATATACTCAAATACTTCTCCCCCTTTTTGTCAATCATCAACAAAGGGTTCAAAGTAAAGTCAAATCAAACAAATTTTTCTCCCCCTTTTTGTCAAAAACAAAAAGATCAAGAAGGGGTGAAATAAATCAATCAATAAAGATTTATATGCGATATATATTCATGAAGAGGAAGACGCTAAGTTAGCTTCCCTACACATATGCATTACATGAAGAAGGGATGACAAGCCCTAACTCACATAACACATATTATGTAATGCATAAGAGGAGATGTGAAGCTCCCCCTACACACGTATATCATATAAAGAAGAGTTGTCAAGCTCCTCAATTTATAATATACTCAACATGAATCCATATGTAAAAGAGATGTTAAGCTCTCCTTGCATATAGGAAATACAAATCAAACATTTTGAATTTTTTTCCTTTAAAATTTTTGAACTTACTTAATAAAACACATTTTGAGATATCAAATCAACATATGAAATTTTTTTTTATTTTTCATCATAAACTTTGTGCTTTTAAAAATGTGAGCCAATTGTGAGTTAAGCACATGGAAATCATATATATGTATGAGAAATGAGTATACCAAGAGAAATTGAAACATACATATATTTAAGAAACAAAATATGAGTATATACAAAATAAGTTCATATTGATACCAATTGAAACGATTCAATGATACCAATTGACATAACAATAAAATCAAGTGTATATCTCATAACCTACCACCCTTCATATGCACAAGGTAAAAGATTTTCAATGAAGCATATAAGGCATAATCGCCCATCCATCCTCCCATAGATGGTAGGGGTTTTCAAAAATAGATTTGAAAATAAGCTTAGTTTGAAAAATTCTACCAAATGAAGAATTTGCACTAGAAAAATGTTTTTCATGAAACACAAGTAAATCACATGGCACTAAAAAACACTCTAATATCCATGAAGTCCATAAAATTTTCAAAAGAGGTGAGTGTACTAGTGTTATGTGGAACATGGTATCATGAAAATGTCAATAAAGCTCAATATTTTCTTTAAATAAGAAAACATGAAAATCATCACAAATTTTTTTATTAAAAAAAATATATATTTCAAGATATATGTATGTTTTGACAACACAATAAGTATACATACATATCTCTTAAACACAATTGAGTCCATATAATTAGATTTGCATTAAAGGCAAATGACTCAAGAGGTATACATGTATATCTTAAGGTTTGGCAAAATACACATATACATGAAATGAAAACACATGAACATAAATCAAATCCAAAAAGTGGGAATATAAGTTTAAAAATGTGTGTATCATCAAAACCAAGCAATACAAGCACATTTCATGGGTTCAAATAAGCGTTCAAGAACAAATATAAATAGATTTATTTGTGGCCCACGACATGTACAAGTATAAATCCTAGTGTTGACAAAAACTAACATATAAACTAATATTCAAATCATGAAGCATCAAATTTTGAGAAAACTAGAATCATGTGTCAATCTCAAAAATTATTTGAAGAACAAATAACTAGTATAATTGTTTTTGGAAAACTAGTTAAAGATCCTTCAAATATATCAAATCTTATGTTTTTCATAAACATAACTAGATACATAAAAATTTAAGCACTCATGTGTTGGCCCAAAGGCCTTCCACTTTAGTTTTGATGATGATTAACTCATGTAGTTATGTTTACTAATAATCTTGTGTTGTTTAAGTTTCAGATCATTAACCAAGATATTAGTTGGTGATTAGCTTCAATAAGGTGTTTAGAAGCTTTTCATGATGATTCCAGGGCCAAAGCGTCAAGATCACACATTGCCTAGCCCATGGATAAAGTTTTGGAGCAAGTCTACTTGAAGATGAAGATCGTCAAGAAGACTTTGGTATCCTAGTTTAGATAGTGTGTTTTAGATCCATTTGTAAAGCTTAGTATAGTTGATATGCTCAAGTGCACAACACACACGTTTTCATGTTTTGGATTTGGTTTTCATGAATAGTAGATCAAAACAAGTTTACTTTATTTCTATATATATTAGATGTATTCTAGATATACATGCATGGTTTAACTTGCTAGACAAACTTATTTTGATATCCCTATTCATGTGTTGAAAAATCAAGTTTGATAAAATTACAAGTGTTGGTTTTGATAAAATTGGCAAGACACAAAAATGAATTGATATGATTGATATATGTCTTGAAATTTTTATCACAAGTTTGTGTTTCCATATAAAATGATAAAACTATTTTTGGTGATTTTTAGAAGTGTTAAAAGATTTTTATAAAATAATTTTCCCAGTTTTTCTGACCCAGTTTTTGTTCCAGGCTTCAACCAAGTCGACTAGTAGCCTGACTAGTCGACTAAGGCTGAGGTCGGTCGACCGGGCCGGTCGACCGACGTGCACAAATCTGTGCACGTTTGGAGGCACTGGGACGGTCGACCGCTCCGGTCGACCGGGGCACTTACAGTGCTCTCTGTTTGTTTGGGTCGACCGGGCGGTCGACCGCTGCAGAGAGTTCTGCTCTTTGTTTGTTTGGGTCGACCGGGCCGGTCGACCGTAGTTCCCAACGGTCATATTTCTGACCGTTGGCGGTCGACCGGGCTGGTCAACCGTTGCCTGTCAGAGCTGCCAGCTCAGCTCTAACGGCTAGTTTTGTATTGGGCCTATATAAACCCCATCTCTTTGGGTTTTTGGCCAAGGTTTTCAAGAAGAAAAATTTCAGTGATTCTCTAGTGTTTAAACAAGTTTTCAAAATAGTTTTTGTGCTAAAAAGATTTAATCTTTATTGTTTTAGGTTTTTAAAAAAATCAAAGAAAAGAGGATTTTGGGAGATTTGTCTTGTTTTTCATTCTATATATTTTGCAAGAATTTTCCCAAGTGTTTTTCTTTGTTGCTTGTTTCCAAAAACACCTAGTTTCCACACTTGAGCTATCTTCTATCCTAATCTATTAGGATCATTTGTTTTGTGGAAAAAGAAAAAGGAAAGAGGTTTGTGGTTGACAGATACCACTTGTTGTAAACCCTTGATTTCTTGGTTGCTTCCTCTTTGGTAGAGGTTGAGGTTGTGATTTGGGTTGTTGGTTTGCTCCCTCTATTGTGAGGTGGAGATTGGTATTACTCCCTCTTGGTGAGGTGGAGTTGGTTGTTGGTTTGTATCCCTCAAGTGTGAGGTGGATTGGTTGTTGTATTGGCTACGGGCCTACCCCTCGGTTGTGAGGTGGTTGTTTGAGAGAGGAGTTAGGTACTCCATTGTTGTAAAAATCCTTCTCGGTGAAGGTTTCTTTGGTGGGAGTCCTCGGTGGACGGTATAGTGGATTGGAAATCCTACACGGTGGTGTAGGCGGGGATGTAGAGCAAGGGTGCTCGAACCTCGAAACATATCATTGTGTTTGCGTTTGATCCACTTGTCTCTAAACTCTCTCTCTTTACATTTGTGCAAAGCATTATTCTCATTGCCATATCATACATATCATATATTGCTTGTGTTGCCTTGCATTGTTTCATATTGCTATATTACTTATATGCTTGGTTGTTTGTGTGTGCCTCACTTGTACCTAATCAACAAGAGCTTCACATAGCACCTCAACCCATTCAAGGGGAATCAAGAAGAGTTAGTCCAGAGCCCTTCACGGGGAATTCAGCTACACTTGTTGATTGTACTAAGTGTGTTGCAAAATTTGCATTAGCTTCCGCATTTAGCGCACTTAGTTTTGCATTTAGTTTTAGATTAGCACAAACACCTATTCACCCCCCCTCTAGGTGTTCCCTTTTCAATTGGTATCAGAGCTAGTGCTCCTGATACTTAGGCTTAACATCCTAGGAGTGAGATCCATTTGCTTGCTAATCTTTTATTTGCATTTGCTTGCTTGCACACATTTAGTTTACCATGGCTTTCATGACCCCACCTATGTTTGACCCTTCCAACATTCATGTTTGGAAGATTAGGATGACTGTTTATTTACAAACCCTAGGTCATAAAGTTTACCTTGCCATTACCAAGGAATCCTTCCTTAGTGATAGCAATCATATAGGGGCCAATGCACAAGCCCTAGAGGCCATTAGAAGCACATTATCTAAAGATTATCTTTTACGTGTTTCTAACATTGATTCCGCCTTTGCAGTGTGGAATTTGTTGACAACCACCACCACCTCCGAGCTTCTATTGCCAATCCAACAAGAAGAGGAATCTAGCGGAAAATCCGATTCTCAATGCTTCATGGTCCATGGGAATGACTCCCTTGAGGTACATTCGGAACCCCACTTAGATTGTGATGATAGTGCTAGTTCTTCATGTGATGATAATATTGATCCCCATGCTTTAAATGAAGAACTATCTATTGTATGTGAAAAGTTAATAGAAAAATATAAGATTTTGAAAAAGAAAAGTCTACAATTGAAAAAGAAAATAAAAATTTGCATTCTAGACTTGATTGTGTTTTGTAAGAGAAGGTTGAGGTCTATAATGAAAGGGATTCATTAAGATCTAAATTAGACCTTGCACTAAAAGAAAATGATTTTTTAAAATCTAAAAATGATTGCCATGCTTTTTGAAGAAAAATGAAAATTTGTCTTCAAAAATTGAATTTGTTTTAAAAGAGAATGTTGATTTGAAAAACAAAATTATTTCTATTTCGAATGATTTAGATGTATGTTTAAAGAAAATATTGTTTTATAAAATAAGATTGATGCTCATGTTTGCCATGCTAGGGTAGTATCACACACTTCACCTATTGCATGTCACACTTCTTCTTCTAAGATTAATGATGATATTTGTATGTTAAAGAAGAGAATAGATTGTTTGGGCTCCACTATGAGCCAATGTGCCATGAACCATACACGCTTGGAAACCTTGGTTCGAAAGAAACAAGTTTCAACTTTTATGCATGCACACCCTCCACGGCATACACATGCTTCTCACAGACACACCCATCACCATATGTATGCTCATGTGTACACTTGTACACATTGTGGCCGAAAAGGCCATCTTGCTAAATTTTGCTATGATCGTTTACATGTTGAGAATTTAGCAAAGAATTTTGTTTGGGTTAGAGAAGGTACTAACCCCCATGGACCCAATAAGATATGGGTACCAAAGACCACCCCTCCTATTATTTTTGATGTAGGTGTGGGCTCTCACATGACGTGAGAGTGATGACACCTTGGAGTGGATGCGTTCCGTGCTTAAAGGAAATCAATTGGATGCATCACTTTCAAAGGAAGATTTGGTGGAGATGACCACCACGTTTTGGAGACAAGGAGAGTTGCTTCTTCGGTTTTGGTAACAATCCTTTACTCCCATTTATTATTTACATGCTTTCAATTAAATTTTTTTTTTGCATGATTTGATAGCATGTTTCATTGTCTATATATTTGTATGTAAATGCCATGATTATTAGATCCTTGACATACATATATAGTATTTGAGACACACATGCTTGTATGAACCCATTCTTAGTGTTCTCACTTTTGTTTAAGCTATAATGTACATCATGAATCTAATACATGTGAATTTACATAGTAATCATGTTTTAGTTCTATCATGATGACTTCTATATTGTGTTTTGATGCTTCTTGTTAAGATTACTTGTTTAGATGTTAGTTTTCATTAAGACTAGGGCTTTTGGGCTCATTTTTCTAGCCAATCCTTTAGCAATGGGCCTGCATTTTATAAAGAACAATAGGACTTATTCATATGATTTATTTAGATAACAAGCATGAAAATGTGACAATATGTATGCAATATATGTGACTGATCACACCCCCACACTTATCTTTTGCTCGCCCTCGAGCAAAATATCAAAACTAATCTTAATCTATTATTAGACCACTTTCGCAGGTTACTCGATTGCACTGAGCATGTGCAACAAGCCGTTAAACCTCTAAGTTACCCCTAGAGGACGAGTTTTGTCTCGTGAGGGTTTTCAGTGGATTGCACCCACAAAATTCATAAAAAATATTAGTATTTTCGAAAAGCATCTTAAAAGAGAAAATATTTAAAGTATATTTGTAAGAGTTTAAGTAATCTATAAGTTATAGGAATATCAAAATTTTCATTCCTAAACTTAGTCTCTATTCAAAAACATGTCATCAATCAAAGTGAGGAGTCAAATTGTCTTTCTCATTTAGTTTATTACTTTACCCTGAGTCATATGCATCATCGTGACTGTGAAATTTGACTAAGGGTTCTTTAACATTAACTCTCATGTCTTATTTATATTTATTTATTGGTGAAATTTATTTCTTAATTTCATTAGGCTTTCTAATCTACCCATGTAACAAGTCTTTAGTCGGTGACACCTAAACCGGACAGTCTTAGGGCACCAAGTGAGAAAACACCCCTAAGGACTTAAACACTCGAGCAGACAAGGTCACGAAACTAAAGTTTTTTTTTATAAAATGTACCCCTTTTAGGCGTGAATACTTATACTTCATGAGGCACAAATACCCAGCTTAATTAAAGGATTTATATATATATATATTTTCAAACTTATCTAATTATCTTTTACATAAATACCAAGGCTTGCTTAGGCCAAAGCACCTAGCTAATCAATAATTAGATTTGTTTTATTTTTTTTTCATACATATATACTTTTTTTTTATATAAGGTATAAGAGTCTTTGTTTTTAAACCTAAGTGTGTAAGTGTATTTA
The DNA here is from genome assembly GCA_038442645.1 of Agave tequilana. Classification (NCBI taxonomy): domain Eukaryota; kingdom Viridiplantae; phylum Streptophyta; class Magnoliopsida; order Asparagales; family Asparagaceae; genus Agave; species Agave tequilana. The sequence continues at coordinate 17,516 of JAVJIF010002082.1, read as the reverse complement.
GTGTGCATATTTCATCAAGGTAAATATCAAGACTAAATTACTTTCACAAATTTTCTTCCTAACCCTAAAAATCAAACAAGTCATCTTATTTGACCAAGTGTAAGAAATCCTAATTATGATTTTCCTATTCCTTAAAATTGACTTAATTTCTTACAAAAATATATCAAAATATTGTTCTTACCTTTCAAAAAGTTTTTTTATATATATATATACAAATTTTTTTTAAAGTTATATTAGAACCCTCCCCCCACATTATCTCCTGCATTGTCCCCAATGTATGAAAGAAATGTATACATGCATGAAATGAAATGTAAAAGAGGTGCATATATATACAGAAATATGTACAACATCAAGTTTCTCCCACACCTAGATCTTTTTCGATCTTATCCCTCTACCTCTCTTCCCATCATTCCAATGGGTCCTCTTTATAGGGCATAGTGGGGAGGCCAATTGTTTTGTCATTTTAGCTTCCTTTCTCCCCAGTCTCACCTTCTTTAGGTGTTTCTTCCTCATATTACTACAATCATTATTCAAAAATTTATCTCCATCACACTTCTCAGTTGGAACTTCTTCATTATGAATGCCTAGGAATTCTAACTCAGTTTCATAGATCTCCTCAAAGCTTAGGTCAACACTTTCTCCTGAAAATGTATAATTAACCAAATGATCCCTAGTTGGTTCATCCAAACATATGAGTTCTTCTTTGAAGAGGTTTTCGAAGAATATGTCAATAGGAGGTTCTTAAATTATATTCTCATGCGATACATTATTGGTTGGCTCATCGAAAGTGAAGATATTCAAATCAAATTTTCCCTTTTTAAAGGGTACTCTAACATTAGGATCTCCGACATAAGCCTTCTCATCAAGATAATCGTATTTATTAAATAATTCATCAAGAAACAGCGACTCATCTTCTATATCTTCACTTTCTTCATCACAATTATTTTCAACAAAATTTACCTCAAATGTTTGATCTTATCTTACGAGGTTGTTTTTCTAGGTTGAAGACATTGACTTCTCTAGTCATGTCCCCAAAAGTTAACCTCATGGACCCATTCCTGCAATTGATGATGGCATTGGCAGTAGCAAGGAATGGTCGTCCTAGGATACAGGAGTTTAAGCCCTATGATTGGAGTTGGACACAGGTTGTGTCTCTAGAACTATGAAATCGACAGGATAAAAAACTCCCCGACCCGGATAAGAACATCATTAATCTCTCCTTTTGGGACTTTTACTGAACGGTTAGCTCGTTAGATAGTGACTCGAGTTGGACTAAGATCTCCCAACCCGAGTTGTTGATAAACTGAGAATGGAAGCAAGTTGATACTTGCCCCCAAGTCAAGAAGTGCACAGCTAATCTCGGCTTGTCCTAATGTGCAGGCAATGGTTGGACTACCTAGATCCTTATACTTAACAGGGATCGGACCCGATAGTAGCTCACTAATGTTAGTGGCTAAGAAGACCTTTTTAGGTACATTAGTCTTTCTCTTCTTTGTGCACATGTCCTTAAAAAACTTAGCATAAGATGGGACTTATTGGATGGCATCAAGAAGTGGCACATTTATCTTCACTTGATTAAAGATCTCAATTATCTTATCCATGTGTGGATTTTGCTTGTTTTTCAGCCTATTAGGAAATGGTGCTATAGGCTAATGCACATCACTGGTTGACTTATCTTTTTCAGATTCATTAAATTTAGGAGGAGTGGAATTAGATGAGGTGGATGCTGAAGTATGATTGTGCTGACTAAGATTAGATGGTGTTGACACTTGGTTATCAACTTTCTTTCCGACCTCAATATATGAACATCATTACATTGATTCAGTGATTGATCCTCAACCAAATGAGCTTGTTGTGAGTTCCTAGGATTCATAATTAGTTGACTGGACAAGGTACCTTTTTGCCTCTCACGTTGTGGATTGGCTAACTGGCTCATTTGACCCTCTAGCCTCTGTATTATTTGCACGAGGAAATCTTAGTTTTTCATGTACCTTTCCATGTTTCTCTCAAAACCAGTCATTCTCCTTTCGAGTTGAGGATTCTGGATAGAAGATGGTGGAGCTTGGTTGGGAAAATTTTGTTAATAATTGAAAAATTGTTGGGAGAATTGTGAGGGTGATTGGAAAAGTTGGGTTGATGATTGGAAGAATTATTGGAATGATGGAAGTTGCTTGCATGCTTTGACCGTGGGTGGTCATTATTTTATTGGCTTCATGAGAAATTTGGGTGATTTCTTTAACCAGGATTGTACGTTAGAGCATAAGGATCATTGTTCGGCCTTGAAAAGGCCGGATTCATCGGTTCAAACAAGTGTTGGTGAGCTTGAATTACAGGACACCCCTCAAACACATGATTCATGGCCTGACAGTAAGTACAATCTGGAGATAAAAATTGGTTTGGGCTGACTTGATCGACTGGACCTGGTTCCTTAGTTTTTAGAACTTCCAGTCTTCTCGTTAGGTTAGCTAACTTAGCCTCGTGTGCTATGGATGATTCAATCAAATGGAGACCTCCTTTTGAAGAGATAGAGTTTGGATTTCTAGAGTTTTCACTAGTAGGTTCCTATTGGATGGTCTTTTCATCTAGATTCTCATATAAATCCCATCCTTCATGCTCATCCTTCTGCAAGAATCCCCCTTGGCACATGCTTTCTAAGAGGGTCTTGGTCGAGTAGTCTAACCGTCATAAAAAATTTGGCATTGTCACCATTTCTCTATTCCATGATGAGGACATTGGACAAGGAGGTCTTTGAAGCATTCAAAGTACCTCAAAAACGGTTCACTAGGTTCTTTCTTGAACTGCATGATATTTTTCCTAACGAGAGGGGTCTTGTGGATTGGATAAAATTTCTTCAAGAAAAACCTTGATGAAACTATCCCAGGATATGATAGAGTCGGCTGTTAAGCTGTAGAGCCATTTCTTGGCTAAGTCCTTAAGAGCAAATGGGACAAATCTCAAACTAATAGCGCCATTTGTAAGGTGTGAGATTTTCATCATTAATCATCTGCAAGGTGTGAGATTTTCATCATCAAGAAGAGAAAACAACCAAGCCTAGTCTAAGGTAATCTTGACCTAGACAACTCCTAACTGGTTGATTGTCCACAGGAGGTATAATGTAGATTTTGACCACAAGCTAATCAGCCAGGTCAAGGTAAGATTGGTGGGAAGTTATCCGTCAAATACGTTCCTTAATTAAGTAACCACCAACCTTCGAGCTTTCGGCCCTTAATCCCCTCCTAGACACCGATTTGGCAGGAGTCGAATTCCAACACCTTCCCCCTTAGGATAATCTCCAAGAGAGTTCGAGATGTCCCTAAGGCCAACGTCTATCAAATTTTACTTAGGCTTACGTTGTGCGTGCTTGGAGATGGTTTGTGGGCTAAGGAAGGGTAATGACTTTCCCACCTTATCTTGACTTTGGTTTTGCCCTTAGAATCGATTTGTGCAAAGTGTGCAAGATATAGAAAAGTAGCATTCAAAAGCAAATATCACCCAAGAATGTTTCCTAAACTATATGCTATGCATACATACCTTGTCTCCAGCTATCTTCAATAGTAATTGTAAAATAACCATAATTAGACAAATACCTAGAATGCAAGTCTAAACATTTTTTAATCAATTAATAATCACTCAAATTACTGTTGAATTAAAACAGTGAGGGTGGATAGTAGATAAAGCAAGAATATAACGTACAAAATTTAATTTTTTGCGAGCAATATGTCCTGTAAAATGAGTTTTAGTAGTCCAATGAAATTTTTAACTTTTGCAACGCAATTTCTTGAAATTCTATTTCCTACTTTCGAGAGTAGGGGCACAGAATTTGCAAGTCTTCTCTTGCAAAGCTTAAATGCTAGATCTGAATCTTGAAGTCCCTGAAACAAAATATCAAACTTGTTAAAAATTAAATACACCGTTTCCTTCCCAGCAACGGCGCCAAAAATTGATTGTGAAATGAAAGAACAATCAAGAGTTAAGAAATTACAGTGTAGCTTGTGGCTAATGGGTCGTCTCCATGAGGAGGAATGCGATGAAAGCTTTTCGGTGTTTCATTTAATAACAAAGAATTGTGCTCGTTTTTTTTAATTGAAAAGAGAATGGAAAGAAGGAGATGATTAAAAGAGAAATTATAACTTTAGAGAAGGTTTTGGAGAAGATGATTTAAAAAGCTCGAAAATTGTTTGGTTTGATTTTAATAAAGAAGAAAATCTGGGCTCACTATCTCACTACTCAACCGTTTATTCTTCTATTGAAATTCTTAGTGCCTCAACCTGATCATAGGCCAAACTTAAGGTTGACTTTAGAAAGTTTGAGGTAAAGCATATAAGATGGTTGGAAAAGTTCACTCTTTTCTTTAAGAAACCGTTTTGAGTCAAATGTTAAATCATTTAGAAGTCAAGTGTGAGATAAAAATAAGTTCAAGAGACGTTCTTAAAAGGAGTAAGAGTTTAAAAATCCAAACCCATCCTCATGTGCCTTCAAGAACACTTTCAAGAAGAAAGGTTTTAAGTTAGGCATGCAAATGATTCATTGGGTCTTTTTCATTAAAATTAGAAGAGAAGAAGAATTGGAGAAAGGTACAATAGTGAGCCAAAAAACCGATTTAGCTACTCATGGAAGACAAGGAAAAATGCAAGTAAATAACGCACGACATACCGCAAATGAGTGGAAGAAAAAGTAGCTCGATTCTTGTACTGATGTCATTTCAATCTTCAAGTTACAAGCACTCAATTCCTCTCTCTCACAAGTATTTGTACTGAACTACAAATTGTAAAATAAAATACAATTTTACACTATCTAACAAAGAGCCTAAATCCTTAAAGAATAAACAAAAATTCTAATCCTTATCTTCGCTCCATTTTTAGTACAAAACCCTAGCTTTTATAGACAAAACCTCAGAGGGAAGGGAGTGAGAAGATAAGGGGAGCAAACGATCCCCTTATCTCCACCAACAAGCTACGGATCCATGGCTTGGGCCGTGGATCCGCGGCCTGGATGTGGCCAATTGGCCACATCCAGGTGGAGGAGTAGTTGGCGTAGCTTTGGTCTTCCTTTTGTCTTATTAGATTTGCTGTTTCAGCTCCCTGATTTGACGAAACGATCTTTGATTTGTTAGCTTCAACTGCTTGATTTGGGAGGATTCATTTCAGTCGGTTTTCAACCTCTGTGATATGCCAAGATTTGCCCTGATTCCCTGATTTCGAATTTATTCTGAATTAAATGGGCTTTTAGGCTCGTTTCTCTTGCTTATCCTTTAGCAATGGGCCTGCATTTTATAAAGAACAATAAGACTTATTCATATGATTTATTTAGATAACAAGCATGAAAATGTGACAACCGGGCAATGTTGATTGTGAAGCACCCATAGGGAAAAATCTTACCAAGGTCCCGAACTTCCTAAATCAGTTTGTGAAGGCAGGAGGCAACTATTCGGCTATGGGTTTCCGGACACCAGGGGGTGTGCTCCTTCAAGCAACAGTGGTGCAGCAGCCTCATTATGTATGTGTTGGATGTATTTGAAGCTGATCTGAAGTGGTTGGGGCTTCACGAGGCTATTAGAGCTACATACTTTGGGATAAATATCAGTATCCCTAACTTCTACGCCATCTTAGAGATATACTTCCTGACATCATGTACGTTCTTCACACCGGTCGACGACCTAGGGATGATGCTCTATGAGATGTGGGAAGTCTCCAATCTCCCTATGGGTTCCAAACCATAAGAGAAATACTCCATGTGCTGAGGAGTTGGCGCAAAAGGAGAAGGACAAACTGGCCTTGTACGAGATGTACAGAGAGTTGGTGTGTCATTTCTACATTTGCCTCGACCTCTACCCAGTCGTGGAAATGTAAACCACTTTAAATCTTGAGTAAAATATTTATTCCCGGTCGTGGATGGGCCGGTTGAAGATATCCAAACACCGGTATTGGACAGAAGGATTTCCAAGGCCATGGAGGCGGGAGAACATGAAGACATCATTCTGGAGGAGGACACAGTGAATACGAGTGAGGGGATACTTTCTTAAGTTTTCACCGCCAGGCTTCAAGACCAGTATCCCGGATGGCCCTGTTGGCTGGCTATCTGTCGGCCTGGTAGAAAAGGTGTGTAATCTCTTCTTCATCCAATGACGACACTACACCTTTGGTGATCCTCTCGGCCATTCAGCTGGTGCATAGACACTCGCTTGGTCCATTACCTACCATGGTCTGCCATATCCAGAACAAGCTCAAGACATTGACAGACAGAGCAGTTCTATAAGAAGGTGATCACCACCAAGGCAGGCAAAGAATTTATCTTCCCACGTGACAAGCCTTCTTTGAGAGTAGAGAGGTCGTACGCGTATCTGATAGCTTCATTTGCTTCTATTGCCCGGTCTTGATCCAACTGGGAGAAAAGGCACCAGAGGGTGTATGCTTTGCCCATCTTCACCATTTGAGAACTCTCAATAGGAAGGAAAATATCTGGCGGGGCTCTGGAGACTAGTTAAATGTCAGGATTCATATACTCTATTTTGGTGTTTCCCACATATCCCGATCACCCAACATAATAAGGAATTTTAAGATGTTGGAGACGATCGATCTTCGCTAGGAGATATCGTTGTGGTGATGTGTGCCATTTGGAGCCATATTTACCCAGTCATTTTGCCTATCAGTTTGGTTACGACCAACTATACATTGGTGACCCCAACCCTCACTTGGGTACATGGGTAGTTTGATTGACAGTGCTAGGGCTTGGAGGCACTTCATTGCTGGGTGTATAGGAGCTTGATTTGGCATGTCAAACCGGACTCCCACCCTTCTTACAAGCTTTGATTTTTGCCAGTGGTACAAGGTGTCCAATGCGCGTCCATCATCGTACAAAGCAAATTCAATTGGAATAAAATGGATTGTGTGTCGCTTAAGAGGAAAGGTAGAAGAGCAAAGGCACAGGAAGCGAGTCCGGTGCTAGTTCTAGAAGAGTTCCTAGCCAAGGCTGAGAGGGAAATCTCAGTTGCAGCTAGCCCATGCCCTGGTGAAGTAGTAGTAGTGAACCAGCCCGGGAGGTTATTGCTACCGTTACCCTTAAGGAAGAGGAAGATGAAGAAGAAGAGGAGAATCCTGACACTCACTTTAAGTGAAAGCCTAGGTCACCTCCACATGTGCTTCTCCTCGGAAGAAGAAGAAGAAGACCGTTAGGCCCTCGAGTCGGTGTTGTGGAACCCTGCAAATTAGAGAGGTAGAAGCATTGATGACCTATGTCCTTCCTTCTGCTCCTCCAGTGATCGAGTCACCAGTTAGCGAGGGCCCAGGGATATCCGCACTAGTCACAGGTAAGATCATTTCTTTCTATTTCGCTTTTGTGACTAACTCAAAGTCTTAGAGTGCAAATGAAGAGGATGATCAGGCATAGGATGACCTATTCCCACATCGTACAAAAGATGTGGGCGATTATCTCAATCCGGAAGGCCCCTATGGAGACATGCCAGACATTGGGTCTTCAGTCATATTAAGGTAGCCACGTATGGGGATGAGATCGAGGACATGGAAATCCTCAGGATTCCTGAAGCCTCCACAGAGAACATCCCTCTCTCGATTGCTTCTACAGAGATGCCTACTTCTGAGGTTTCTCCTCCAGTTGAAGTTAATGCTACCAAACATATCACCACTGAGCATGTCTCTATTGAAACTACCCAAGGTGAGGTAGCTGGCTCTGAGGTTACCATCACAACCTTGATCTCTATTGATAATGATTGAAGTATTTTGAATCCAGCAAATGCTTTCTATATCTGTTGCTAAATCCAAAAAGTTTTGTAGAAGCTTTTGCAGAAGTTGCTCTTCCAACGACATCAGAGCCTGAGCAAGAAGAGGACGTTCCATTGATAATCGATCCTGTGTTGTTGAGCCTAGTTCATCAGAGTATGACCCAGCAACAAGCCACACTGGAAGACTTCTGGTGATAACGGTTGAGACGGAACCTGTTTCTCCTATTCAGATGGCATTATAGCAAAGTGAAGATCAGCCTGAGATTAAGTCATCTTTGATTCCATTCAACTCCTTTGGCTTCTTCATTCGTCGATTTGGTGATGGTCACTGAGCCTGCTCATTAAAAAATAACCGTTGCTTTCATATTTCTGATTGGTGCTCCTGCGAAGACTCTCTTTTCGCTGATTGCCTCAATGGCCATGATTCTAGCCACTTTAGAGTCATCCATAATGGCCTTGCATCTGCAGGGTCCTCCTCCAGTCATTGCCTCTCCAGTGCTCGAGGTCGATTTCAAAGATGAATTTATCGAAGAGCTCGTTATAGGCTTCTACAAAAGCTTGAAGCGCTATCTCTCTATGATTTTCAAAGTAACTGCACTTCTTTTGGTTCTTGGAAACTGATATTCTCTCGAGCGATAGACAATATCCAAAATGTTGGAGGGGTCATCGAAGCTAAGTTATTAGAAGAACTGATCAACAATCTCGAAAAAACATTGATGAATGGAGTAACCTGACGTAGCTAGACCTCACTCCATTGGTTGAAGCTGAATATGAACTTCTCTCAGAACAAATGCAAAAGAACTATCTAAAGATGTCCCAAGAGGCAGAGGCAGTATCCCAGGAGCTGAAATCCCTGGAAGCCTGAGAGGCTGAGGTTGCGAGGCGATGGTGGTCTCCAGTGAAGCGTTTGATGTTGTACAGAATCAGATCAAGAAGGCAGAGGAGATGATTGCAAGGGATAACCTTATCCTCTCCAAAGCTGAGCCAATGCATCAGGCTAAAACCATTCGCCTGGAGGAGATGACTGCTGAGAGCATCTAGATCCAATACTTGGGTGCGGAGAAGAGGATAAACTTGGAGGAGGTCAAGTCCCGCTGGAGAGATGGCTACATTCAACTAGGAGGAGCTGAAGCCACAGGCCATGCTGAAGGCTGAAGAGGAAAGAAACAACAGGTTGTCTACTCTTGAGGCAAAGATCAAATCTTATGAGAGGCAACCTTCATTTGTAACACCTTCTATCTTCTCTTTGGTACTTTTTCATCAAGTAATAAAATATGCTTTTTGATTAATGACTAGTCTGGTGTCTTTCTCTTCTTTCTTTGTTCTTCTTAAATTTTCCATGAAGAAAATTTAATAATTTAGTTCTCAAAAGAACTAAAAATAGAGACAGGACTCCATAACTTTGGCTCTCAGAAGAGCGAATAAAATATAACTACTATTCATGGGTTGCAAAAATTATATAATTTACTTAACAAACAGATTACCAAAAGTTGGTTATGATTTTGGTAGGCTGAAACAACATCTATTGGGGATGAGAAAGAGTAAGATGAACTTAGTGATCCTTCCTGTTTAGAGGTGACGAACTGGACATAACAGATTAGAAATCACTAATATAAGAACTCATTGTTTAGAGGTAACAAACTGGATATAACAGCGGTAAGATAGTACTAACTGGACCGGGGATAAGACTTGGCTATCTATCAATGCAGAGGTGATAAACTGGACATAACTGATTGAGAAGCAACCAAGCTCAGAATTTTGCCTTTCAGAGGTGATAAGCTGGACATAACGCCGGTAAGTGATCGATCACTAATATTGCATATTTATTGTCACATTCTCATATTCTATCTTAATAAACCCTGTTATTTAATCATATTTATCGTTTAAATTTGAGCAGGTCTTTACTAAAGGAGATGGAAAAAAACGAGCCCAAAAGCCTATTTAAATTCTGATTTAAATGAGGTTTAATTAAAATCAAGGATTGGAATAAATGTTCAGGAGATAAGCTGAAGATCAGAGCTAATCAGAAGATCACACCAAATAGAAACTGGTTAAAATTTAAACTTCTATAAATCCATTTGGTTAGTTGAAGATCAATATAGGTATCATCAAATCCAGAGACCAAGCTAAAAAACCAATTGGATTATAAGAGAAGACAGAAGATCTTGAAGCCTCGCTCCCCAGATGTAGCCATTTGACTACATTCAGACCGTGAAAACACAGCGAAAGTAGCATTTTTGCTGCTTAGTTAGGGAATGGGGGAGCGTTTGCTCCCCCTATCTTCTAACGCTTTCCCTCTTCCATTTTGCTAATAAAAACTAGAATTTCTGAAGGCAAAAGGGCACGACTGAGTAGAGAGAGTTCTTAGGCTGAGATTCGTGTTAAAAAAAGAGAGAGAATTGTGTTAAGAGTGACATCGATGTAATCTTTCTCCTTTCTTTCATCGTTTTTCTATATAATCAAAAGTTTACATTTTATGTTCTTTTTTTTTACTTTTCTTCTTTTGGTTTTGATGATAATCCAAGTGAATCTCATAGCATCAGAACTACCTTACCTTTGCGAGTTCCACCGATAGCTCATGACGATGGATTCCTCCCTTATGTTCGTATCATTTCATGCTTGCTCGATGAAGTCTTGATGATGTAATGTGGACGTGGACTGAATTAGATCTCATGGGTTATGCGCTAATCGCCTCTGAATCAAGGTAAACATGCTAATGATTTAAGGTAAGTCATCAACTAAAAGAGGTAAGTAGGTATTTTTAATTTTTCTTCTTTCTTTTAAGTACTTAGTTTAGAACACTTTAAAAACCATCTTTAGTTCTTTACTCTTTTTATTTCTTTGTTTAACTTAGTTTTCCTTTTACACAATCATCATCTTCTCCAATCTTTCACTCTTCTCCAACTTAACATAGCTTTATTTTCTGTATCTTTTCAAAAACAAAGAAGAACTTTTAACCAGTTTTTGTAAACTCGAAAAGAACTTATCAACACACTTTCATCACATTCCCTTCTTGTGGATCACGACCCGCATAACCACTTGCTATTGCGATAGCACTGAGAATCTAATACTTTTCTAAACTCTATTTTTTCTATGCAGGTTTTTATTCAATCAAATTTTGGCGCCATTGCCTAGGAGGCACAGTAAGTTATTCTTTTTAAGTTTTTAATAGTTTATTTTTTTATCTTCTGTTTTTTGTGTGCAGAAACTGAGTTTTGGAAACTAATTACTACAGTGCCTACATGCTGTCCTGTGTCTTTGCTCAAGAAAGAAGAGCACAGGGGAACACTACTAAGCCCAAAATGCAGCAAAAGCCATGTGTTGCGCGGATTTTTAGTAGGACTACTAAAAGCGTTTTTCTTGCAGGTGTGTCCACACTGCAAGTTTAACATTCTGCAGCTGTGATTTTTCTCTAGCACTCTTCGACAGCAATGTGAAGAAACAAAATAAACAGATGCCCTAAGATGCAAGAGTCTAAGCGTTTTTTAGTTTTTACAAAGCAACAAGTTACTGTTGATTAGAAACATGTACAGAGTGAGTTAAACAGATAAACTAATAACTACAGAGAGTTAAATCTATGAAAATCAAGCTATCTGTAAGAAATTACAGTTAGTAGTTCACCACAGTTGTAGGCTCTGATGCTCTACCTTCTTGGGCAGAGGTACAGAGTAGCAAAATATTCACAGTAGCTCCTAATTTTTTGTAATTAGCCTCTGTATATCAAAACAGAGAAGAAAAATAGTTAAATTGTTAAAGTAAATCAAAAAAAATAAAAGAAAACTTACTGTCCCTCCCTGGCAACGGCGCCAAAATTATTAATCGATTCTGACCTGTAAGAAAAATACAGACTTTTAGGAACAGTCTAGGTCCTCAATTCTACCGTGTAGCCTAGGGCTAACGGGGCATGATCCATAGGGAGGGACAGCGATGGAAGCGTTGTGTAAGTTTCTTTCTTTTAATTTACAGAAATTGGTTAATACTTTTCTTCTCAGTTTTATAAAAGAAAACAAAAATAGTTAAGTTAAGAAGGAGATGTAGAAGAGGAGATGGTGGTATTGTTATTGTTTTAGTTATAAAAGAAAAAGAAATAAAAGAGATAAAGAAAAATATTGATGCAAAAATTAAAATAAAAAGAATAAAAGAAGAATATTTACATCTACTGTTTGAACCATAATGAAATTTACCTTAGTATGGAGTAAAGAGAAGTAATAGAAAAGAATAAAGGAAAGTAAAGCTTCGGCGAGATCGAGCACAATGAAGAAAGTAGGAAACCTCCATTCATTGTCACCTTCAATATAAGTTTCTTGAGAAAAGATTACAATAGTGTCACTCAATAATAACTCTTCCTATTTTTTAATCATGTAACTCTCTCTAACCAAAGCTAAAAAGAAAATTAAAAATAAAAATTACATTGAAGAAGAAAAAAAATGTAAAGTAAAGCTCTCTCTGAGATGATGCTCCTTCTACCTTCGAGGTATGAGGGAATTTATAGGAGAAAATTAGAGAGATAAGAAGTGTATAAAGATAGGGGAGCTGGCTATTTTTGAATGTGAATCTTCCCTGTATCTCCAAACTTGATTTGATTTGTCCAAAATTTTATGTAAAAATTCAATTCTGATCCGCAGATTTTATCGTGTTGATTGCTGAATATGACTTATCAAATGACAGATTTAGAAAGAGTGATCAACATAAGAATTGTAACCCTTTCAGGCTTTTTTCTGGATCATCTTGAATCATTAGATTTGAATTTCAGTAGCAAAGGTTATGACTAAAATGCTAAAATATATTCAGTCTGAATTCGAATCTAAATTACTTCATCTCATCCATTGATCTTCTCTCTATCTATTTATCCTCTTGAATTTTTAGTTTGTCTTCTAAAATCGATAAAACATCCATTTATCTTCAGCAAAACTGATAGGATTTTCAAACAATCCATTTTTTCCTTGAAATTAGATGATATTATCTTATCTGATATATTTAGTTTTCAGATAAGATAGCTTCTAGAACCTTTGGATTTGAATTGATTCCCTTAATTTGCTTGATCTTTTGAATTGTTTGAATTTAATTGGATAAATCTGTTAATCTTTCTATTTTCTTCATTAATTACACTGCATACTACTGAACATGAAAATACATTAAAAAATAGAGTTTTATTTAAAAATAAATGAAGAAAATGTGACATATGTGATATAAAATGTGAAATGCACGTACACAATCACAACCCCACACTTATTTTTTTACTCGTCCTCGAGAAAAATAAAAAGTAAAGCTAACATAATCTAACTCACTTTCGTAGGAATCACGGTTGCACTTAGCACGTGCAACAAGCCGTTAAACTTCTAAGTTACCCCTAGAGGACGAGTTTTGTCTCGTGAGGATTTTCAGTGGATTACATCCACAAAATCCATGAAGAAAAAGAAATGAATTGTTAGTATTTTTTGAAAACGTATTTTGAAAGGAAAAAAATATTTGAAGTATTAATGTAAAATTTAAGTAACTGATCGGTCGCATATATATTGCATATATATTATCACATTACTATGTTTTTTATCTAATAAATCCTATTAATAAGTCTTATTCTTCATTGTTAAATATAGGCCCATTGCTAAAAGAAGGAAAAAGAAACGAGCCAAAAACCCATCAAAATTCTGATTTAATTTAGAATTAATTCAAAATTAAAAAATCAGGGCAGATCAAGGCAGATCAGAGAGGATAAAACTGGTTGAACATCAGTTAAAATGGATCTTTACAAATCAATCAGTTAAAGCCAACAATCAAAGGCCGTTTTGACAAACCACGAGCTAAAATGAGAAAACCAGCAGAAGATATGGGAGAATCACTAAACCAGAAACCTCCCCCATTTGGGTGTGGCCACCTGGCCACACCAGGGCCACGAAAATGCGGCCCTAGCTGTGTTTTCGCGCTTTGTTAAGGTTGTTGGGGAAGCGTTTGCTCCCCCAATCTTCTTACGCCCTCTACCGTCTGGTTTTTCCCTATAAATACCATTTTTGACAGAGAAGAAGGGAGCAAAGACTAGGATTAGAATTCTTGTTTATTTTTTAGGGTTTTAGGAATATTGTTGATAGTTTGGAGAAGTTGTATCTCCTCTTTATTTTTTTCAGTTTAGACCAGCAAAGAGAGAAGAGTGAAACTGAGAGTGTAATTCATCCTTGAAGTGACAATTAAAGGAGATTCAACTTGCTTTTTCAACTCGACTCAATTCGGTATGTGTATGTTTAATTTTCATTTTCTTATTTGTTATTCTTTCATTATGAATAACTAAATCATTTTCTGGGCTCATTAATTCATCTCTTCTACCTCCTCTCTCTTGATGGATTTTTATGAAAGCACTCTCTTGAATCATAATAATGCCAAAAGTTAAATTTTGTTCTTGAAAGCTTATGAGGATGCTTTTATTTTAAACTTGGGCTTTCAAAGCACAAATCTTTTAAACATTTTTATTCTATACTTGCTTCTTCGCGCTTGATGGTTAACATTCTCTTTTTAATGATTTGTAAGAAAGGGCTTAAGATTTAAATGAAACTATCGTATTTGTTTTACTTGGACATTAAAAGAAACTAAAAGTTTTTGCTTATGATAAAAGTGATGCACCCAAATGTTCTTGAGATAAGTACATAGTTGAGTAAAAAGATTAGTGAGCCCAGATTTGTTTCTATATTAAAAACAAACAAACAATTTTCAACACTTTTTAAAGATCACTATCTCCAAAGTCTTCTCTAAATTTTAAGTTTTTCTGTAAATCATCTCCCTTCTCTCCATTCTCTTTTTCAACTTAAAGAAAGACACCAAATTCATTCTTTGTTACTTAATAAAAACACCAAAAGCTTCTATAACATTTCTCCTCGTGGACACGATCCGTTAGCCCAAAGCTACACGGTAATTCTTATCTCTTTGATTTTGCAATCAGTAACCTATAAGTATAGGATTATCGGAACTTAGTCATTCCTAAACTTAGTCTCTATTCAAAGATTTATTTTCAATCAAGGTAAAGGTTAAAATTATACTTCTTATCTAGTCTATTATTTTACCCTAAGTCATATGCACTTTGTGACCGTGAAAATTTGACTCAGATTCTTCAACTCTAATTTTTATGCTTATTATATATATAATTTTATTCATTATGGCGATAATATCCCTTAGCTCTATTAGGCTTTCTAATTAGCTCATGTAAAGCCTCAGTCGATGACTCCAAACTGGACAGTTTTAGGGCACCGGGTGAGAAAACACTGCAAGGACTTAGGATTCGAGCAAACAAGGCCACAAAACTAAGGATTTTTTTTGATGATATGAATCAATTTTAGGCGTGAATAATTATGCTTTATGAGGCACAAAAATCCAACTTAATTAGAGGTTTCTTATTATATATATATTTATAAGGCATAAGAATCTTTGTTTTAAAACCCTAAATGTGTAAGTGCAAATTTTATCAAGGTAAAAATCAAGACTAAATTACTTTTTTCAATCTTTTTTCCTTACCTCAAAATCAACAAATAATTTAATTTTGAACAAGTATAAAAATTCTAATTATGATCCTCTTATTTCTTAAAATTAACTTAATTTCTTACAAAAATAAGTCAAAGTATTATTTTCCTTTTCAAAAAGTTTTTAAATAAAGGATTTTTTTTTAAAATTAGTAAAGTTAGTATGCTAGTAAACCTCCCCCACACCTAACTCATGCATTATCCTCAATGTATGAATGAAATGCAATAATACATGAAAAAAATAGAAAGGAAAGGAAAATTGTCATCTCAAGGTGGTGGTTCCAGTGGTGGTCTTATTTGACCAAACGTTTCTGCCAAATCTAAACACTGTGAATTTTTTTGGAACCCACCTTTCATCACCTCTTTCCTATTAATGTTTTTATAATCCCCAATATGAATAGGATCATGCAGGATCCTATCATGAAATTTTTCGGTTATATGACCAATCTTGGGATATCATCACTGAGTCATATTGAACTACACCTTAGTCCAACAATGAAATATGGTTTTGTGGAATGGATGATTTGGGCTCAACAATGAAAGGAATAGAAATCAAAACTGACTCGAAAATAAAACTCAAATTACATTTAGGTTCGAGAGTCGGAGTTGGTTTATAAGTTTGGTCCAAATCATAGAATTTAAGTTCACATTCATTTCCCAACAATAGAATGTGACTATCCAACATAGATGGTTCATGTTCAAGCTTTATAGGGATAGGAATCAGTGTTGGCTTCAGAATTTGGTCCAAAGGGTAAGATTACCGGAGTCAGCATAGATTCAAAAGTGAAACTGAATGTCAACACTGGAAATCGGTGTCACGTTCATCTATAAGTTCAATCTCATTAAAATAAAAATTGCCAATTTATCAATGAGTTGATATTCGTCAAGTTCAAAAATTATGTGATGAAATTGAATCTTGGTTAATATCTCTCAATACCATGATTCTTCATCAATATGGCTAGGAGAATCAGGAATGGTCAAAAAGTGTTAGGTAGACTTTCCTTTTTCTATCATTAATTGTGTTGACCAAATGACTCACTTTTATTTCTAGCCTTTTGAGAGATTGGAAAAAATCCATTTGGGATTGGATAATATCATTTTGGAACTGAATCATGAATTACATACTCTTTTCTAAGTCAATATGTTCTTCTGTTATGATTGGACTTGGAAATTAGAGTAAGGATCTTGAGTTTGAGATTATTTGGGAGAATAGGTCCGCTATAATTTGTACTTGTTGTGTGGACTCAAGAAAAGCTCCAAAGTCGTTTCTAAAGAAGATTTTTCTTCTATAGGTTCATCTTGGTATGGAGTTTATGAAGCTGTTTGTTGGTAAGGTTGTTGATAGTAAGACTCAGGGAAATTGTATCCCCACTGACTCGGTGAAGAGTGGTGATGGTTATCCATTCTTGTTCATGATGCTGAGATTGGGGCATATATTGATTCGGATAAGACTAGTCTAGCATACATGATTGGTTAGAGTTAAAGTTATGTAATGTCGGGTTAATAATATTTGAATTGAAACAGGTTGGGGTAAAAAATGGATTTGAGTTATAATCAGAATAATTGTAATTATAATCTATTTTCACAAGAATAATAAAAACAAACAAACAAGAAAACAAAAAAAATCTAGCCTATGTTAGCGTAGAGCTTAAACATAGAAGACTCCTAACTGTTAATTATTCACAGTAGGTATATTGCAGAACCTGACCACAAGTTAATGAACCAGGTAGGGAAAAGATTGGTGGGAGGTATTCGTGTCTAAGCAACGGGCCTAATTATGCCAAACCACCACCTTCGGAGTTCGCCCCTCAATCCCCAACCTTAAACACCGATCTGGTAAGAGTCAACTTCTAACAACTTTTCCCTTAGGTTAATCCCTATTTGAGTCTGAGATGTCCCTAAGGCCAACGTTTACTCAATTAGGATGGGTTAGTGAGTGAAGAGATAGTTTTTAGGCTGAGAAGGGTAATGACTTTCCCACCTTATCTTGTTTAAGGAAATGCCCTAGATCAATTGTGTTCGTGCGCAAGTATATAGCAAAAATAACACCCAAGTAATATAACATACAAGTGTGTTTCCTAGGCTATATGCAATGCAGACGTACTTTTTCTCCAGCACTCTTCGATAGCAATGTAAAGAAACAAAATAGACAGATGCCCTAAGATACAAGAGTCTAAGCTTTTTTTAGTATTTACAAAGTAACAAGTTACTGTATTAGAAACATGTATAGAGTGAGTTAAACAGACAAACTAATAACTGCAAAGAGTTAAATCTCT
>JAVJIF010002081.1:0-372638 GCA_038442645.1 Agave tequilana | reverse complement strand
AGAAATCATCTAAGACATACAGGCAGAATTAGTCGACTAGATGGAAGGATTAGTCGACTACTAGAGGTCATTAGTCGACTAACAGTCTGAGTTGGTCGACTAGAACTGGGTTCCAGAGAGTTGGAAATCTGTTCCAGGAAGAGTTAGTCGACTGGGGTCAAGGGGTTAGTCGACTAATATAGGTCTCAAGTCGACTAACAGGTACGCAAGTCGACTAAGTCGGGGTACAGAAAATTGGGGTCACTGTTCCAGGAAACATTAGTCGACTAAGGTAAAATGGTTAGTCGACTAGGGTGTTCAAGTCGACTAATAAAATAGGCTTAAGTCGACTGGGCCGAGAGTTGGTTTCTGGTCCAAGGAGGGTTAGTCGACTAGGTGAATTCAGGAGTCGACTAATAGGGATTTCCAGAGAGTTGATCAGTCGACTAATATTTGGGGTAAGTCGACTAATACTGTGTTTTCCAGAAAAAACTAGGTTTCAGCTAAGTGTTCTAGTCGACTAGGTTCTAGGTCAAGTCGACTAATCGTGGTCGGGGAGCAGTTTACAGAACTGAACTTGGGGGTTGTTCTTGATGATAAAAATGGGGTTTTTATGACATTAGGGGACCTGATCTACTAACACAAGTACACAAGGGACGGACTAGCCTTGGTGAGTAGAGATATTTACATGGAAAGGTTGGATCTTTAGTTTGATAACCTAAAAATGGGATTTTTAAGGTGCAAGTGTTCAAGAATTCCCATCACAAGTATATAAGGAGTTAACTAGGTCTTGGTGAGTAAAGATACTCACATGGATGGGTTGGATTTGGAGCTTGATCCAAGATGGAGATGATGGTGGCTTCAATCCATGAATTGTTGTTGAAGCTTGAGGTGGAGAGAGGAGTTGATTGGTGTGGTGGTTGAAGATGAAGCCCTAGTTGGGTTCTTGAAGTCTTGAGATGGATCCTTGAAGCTAGGGTTTTGGGTTGAAGAAGAGGGGATTTTGGAGGAGCTCTCTTGTTGAAGTGGAAGAGAAAAAGGGTGATTTGCAAATGAAAAGGATTATATAGGTTGGGGATTTGTAAAGGAGATTGAAATAGGATAAATGCAAGGGGGCTTTGTGTGAAAGGGGAGGGGTGAGGTGTCCCTAGGGTGGCCACTTGGCCGGCCATGGGTGAGAGAGAGAATGAGTGGGGTTAGGTGAGAGGGTGAGTGGGAAATGAGGTGGCATGACAAGGTGGAAATTGGAATATGCGATAATTGGAAAAATGCCCGAAATTCAAGTGTCTCGGAAAGATCTGAAAATTTTACCAAAAATCAAGAATAACGTATGAAGACCAATAGTGAAATCCGTTCAAAGAAATACTTTATAGTTTTAAAATTAAAAGTCCGGAAGCAGTTATTTACCGACTCCGAAAGAATTTCCATAAAATCATAAAATTCTCAGAAAAAGAATGTAGGTAGGAAATGCAATTCTAAAAGATAAAGTCTAAAGGACCATCATGAAATTCCAATCAGTTTGAGAATTAAAAATCTGGGAATCGGTCAGCGGCACTGGCCGACACCGGTTTTGAAGAAATTCAATTTAATCCAAGAAAAATCCAGAAAATCACAGAAAATCTAATATATTGGAAAATAACATTTGAAACTGAAATCGGTCAAATCTAATCACCGGAAAGGCCAAATCGAATACTATACTATAATCGGGTTCCTGGTTCGGACTGGGACTGACTCCGAGTCCACGAATCCAAATCCAATATAAAATAATCGTATAAGGAATTCACAACACAGAATAAATGCAGGAAACAAATCGAAAAAATACGATCGGAAAATCTGAATACGCAACTAAGTACGTATTCCGGGAACGGGGTATTACAATCCACCCACCTTACAAAAATTGCGTCCTCGCAATTTCGTTAAGGGGATAAACTGAACATGAAGGGGACAAGGGCACGAATAAAGGCTTCATAAAACCAAAACAGAGAATAAGATAAACACAAGAAGGACTAGATGACTTTGTACATTGTAGTTGGCATAGCAAACTATTAGAATTTGCTGCTTGCTTGTACTATAGGTGGGAGAGCCTAAGCTCTGATACCAACCTGTAACGCCCCGATTCCACGGATACGGGGACGTCACTGCAACGTATATACATAGGTCAGAAGAAGCCCCCACGTATATACGCTAAGCACAAAAAGTACAAGCAAGGATCAGAGTGCAACACAAAGCGTGGTATACACACATATGCCAACATAAAGGTACAGCTACAAAGTCATCACAGCATGATAAACATTACATATTACATATGTCTTTTATCATAACAAGTCCAAAAGTCAAATATACAATAAGAAGACAAAATGCTCACGAGTAGGATGAAGATCCCGTGAGTCAAAAGGAGTCAGGTGCAAGGAACTGGAGCTAAGATGCCTGCTCGCTAAGGAGAGCTCGATCTACGGTGGACAACTCCACTTCGATCCAAGCTCCGGAATCTGAATGTGCAAATCCAAGGGATCAAGACATGCAACAGTAAATGAACTACAGCCAAGTGGCTAAGAGACATGAATAGGGGTTAAAACACAAGTATGGTATAGATGAACGAATATAAGGTAATCATAAAACAGAGGATACAAGGTAAAGCTGGTTACAAGCAAAAGTGATTGTATATACTTAAGTCACTGTCCCATGAAACCAGTACATCGAAGGAATAATCCAAACAAGGAAACCCTCATCTATATACCTCTATCTCATGCCACAGTAATCCAAGCATATAAAATCAGAGTTGCAAATCATACTATAATCATAACGAGAATACATAACAAGAAGACATGAATCATAATGAAAAAGACATAATCCAATAACCGGAATCATCACTGGAATCACGACAAGTAGATAATAGTCATAACAGGAACTAAGACAGGAATCATAGCTGGTACTCATAACAGTAACTATAACGGAGAACATAACTGACATCTATTATTATTATTATTCGCCTAACTCATATATCTAGGTATGTGTTTCGGTATCGATCCCAACTCACATACATCCATATATAAGCTATTCGAGGTTTGTTAACGGAAGTAGATGGAGAACTGATAACACTTCTTATAGTAGTTTCCATACACCTAGAACCGGTTTGGAGGCCCAAAGTCCCCCTAACAGTCATATAATGTGGGCCCAAAGTCCCACTAACGGTAATCTACCATATATCATCCACCTACTATAAGTAAGGTATCATTCCGGCATCCATCACTTCCACCCATACCCACACATGTTGTAGCTTATTAAGGATTATCAGTTTACGGGAAAGTGAACATAACGGTAATAGCCCTACAGATTCAAGAGGTGGCCCCATAGATTCAAGAGGTGGCCCCCACCGTGGGGTGTGGCACTTTGTTCCATGTGGCACTTTGTTCTGAGGGAGTGGATTCTAGAGGTGGCCCCCACCGAGTATGGTGTGGCACTTAGTTCCATAAAACAAGGTAGGGTTCCCGTAAACAAGATAATCATAAGGTCAAATGTATCATGCTTGGTTTTAAAAGATAGCATGACAAGGTGGTGATGTATAAATGAAACATAACAGTAGTTTGATAATAGGCCGGGTCAGTCATGTCATAACAATAGGGTCTAGCAAGGTAGTGGTATGGTTAGGTGACATACATGTGTCAAAAGAAAACATAAAGTTGACAGTGGTTGATAATGTTAATTAACAAGTCATGAAGTACAAGAAACCATAATGCATAACACATAAACCAACGACAAGATCTAATTTTAGAAAAGAAATCATCTAAGACATACAGGCAGAATTAGTCGACTAGATGGAAGGATTAGTCGACTACTAGAGGTCATTAGTCGACTAACAGTCTGAGTTGGTCGACTAGAACTGGGTTCCAGAGAGTTAGAAATCTGTTCCAGGAAGAGTTAGTCGACTGGGGTCAAGGGGTAGTCGACTAATATAGGTCTCAAGTCGACTAACAGGTACGCAAGTCGACTAAGTCCGGGGTACAGAAAATTGGGGTCACTGTTCCAGGAAACATTAGTCGACTAAGGTAAAATGGTTAGTCGACTAGGGTGTTCAAGTCGACTAATAAAATAGGCTTAAGTCGACTGGGCCGAGAGTTGGTTTCTGGTCCAAGGAGGGTTAGTCGACTAGGTGAATTCAGGAGTCGACTAATAGGGATTTCCAGAGAGTTGATCAGTCGACTAATATTTGGGGTAAGTCGACTAATACTGTGTTTTCCAGAAAAACTAGGTTTCAGCTAAGTGTTCTAGTCGACTAGGTTCTAGGTCAAGTCGACTAATCGTGGTCGGGGAGCAGTTTACAGAACTGAACTTGGGGATTGTTCTTGATGATAAAAATGGGGTTTTTATGACATTAGGGGACCTGATCTACTAACACAAGTACACAAGGGACGGACTAGCCTTGGTGAGTAGAGATATTTACATGGAAAGGTTGGATCTTTAGTTTGATAACCTAAAAATGGGATTTTTAAGGTGCAAGTGTTCAAGAATTCCCATCACAAGTATATAAGGAGTTAACTAGGTCTTGGTGAGTAAAGATACTCACATGGATGGGTTGGATTTGGAGCTTGATCCAAGATGGAGATGATGGTGGCTTCAATCCATGAATTGTTGTTGAAGCTTGAGGTGGAGGAGTTGATCTTGGTGTTGGTGGTTGAAGATGAAGCCCTAGTTGGGTTCTTGAAGTCTTGAGATGGATCCTTGAAGCTAGGGTTTTGGGTTGAAGAAGAGGGGATTTTGGAGGAGCTCTCTTGTTGAAGTGGAAGAGAAAAAGGGTGATTTGCAAATGAAAAGGATTATATAGGTTGGGGATTTTGTAAAGGAGATTGAAATAGGATAAATGCAAGGGGGCTTTGTGTGAAAGGGGAGGGGTGAGGTGTCCCTAGGGTGGCCACTTGGCCGGCCATGGGTGAGAGAGAGAATGAGTGGGGTTAGGTGAGAGGGTGAGTGGAAATGAGGTGGCATGACAAGGTGGAAATTGGAATATGCGATAATTGGAAAAATGCCCGAAATTCAGTGTCTCGGAAAGATCTGGAAATTTTACCAAAAATCAAGAATAACGTATGAAGACCAATAGTGAAATCCGTTCAAAGAAATACTTTATAGTTTTAAAATTAAAAGTCCCGGAAGCAGTTATTTACCGACTCCGAAAGAATTTCCATAAAATCATAAAATTCTCAGAAAAAGCATGTAGGTAGGAATGCAATTCTAAAAGATAAAGTCTAAAAGACCATCATGAAATTCCAATCAGTTTGAGAATTAAAAATCCGGAATCGGTCAGCGGCACTGGCCGACACCGGTTTTGAAGAAATTCAATTTAATCCAAGAAAAATCCAGAAAATCACAGAAAATCTAATATATTGGAAAATAACATTTGAAACTGAAATCGGTCAAATCTAATCACCGGAAAGGCCAATCGAATACTATACTATAATCGGGTTCCTGGTTCGGACTGGGACTGACTCCGAGTCCACGAATCCAAATCCAATATAAAATAATCGTATAAGGAATTCACAACACAGAATAAATGCAGGAAACAAATCGAAAAAATACGATCGGAAAATCTGAATACGCAACTAAGTACGTATTCCGGGAACGGGGTATTACAGGTTTTGTTGATCATGTTCATCCCGATTTTGTTTTTAAACTTGATAAAGCTTTATATGGATTGAAACAAGCTCCTAGAGCTTGGTATGAAAGGCTTTCTAGTTTTCTAATTTCAAATGATTTTGTTAAAGGCAAAGTAG
This sequence comes from Agave tequilana, assembly GCA_038442645.1. Taxonomy (NCBI): domain Eukaryota; kingdom Viridiplantae; phylum Streptophyta; class Magnoliopsida; order Asparagales; family Asparagaceae; genus Agave; species Agave tequilana. The sequence continues at coordinate 366,894 of JAVJIF010002081.1, read as the reverse complement.
ACACAACTCTATTTACTAAGCATGTTGATAATGATATATTAATTGTGCAAATTTATGTAGATGATATAATTTTTGGTTCTACTAATGAGCTTTTATGCAAGGATTTTGAAAAGGTCATGCAACTTGAATTTGAAATGTCTTCAATGGGTGAGCTCAATTTCTTCCTTGGACTCTAAATCAAGCAATTGCAAAACGGGACGTTCATAAGTCAAGCCAAGTACGCAAAGGAACTTGTAAAGAAGTTTGGACTTGAAGGCTCAAAGACTTGCAACACTCCCATGGCAACTACAACCAAACTTGATAAAGATGACCAAGGTAAAAATGTTGATATTAAATTATATAGAAGCATGATAGGAAGTCTTTTATATTTAACGGCAAGTAGGCCGGATATCATGTTTAGTGTGTGTCTTTGTGCTAGATTTCAATCATGTCCTAAGAGTCCCATCTTATTGCGGTAAAACGCATTATTCGTTATATTAAGGGCACTATTGGGATGGGTCTATGGTATCCGAAAACTGGAGATTTCTCAATGACGAGTTATTCGGATGCCGACTATGCGGGTTGTAGAGTAGATAGAAAGAGTACTAGTGGGACATGTCAATTTCTTGGTAATTGTCTTGTTTCATGGTCCTCTAGGAAGCAAAATTCCGTAGCACTCTCAACCGCCGAGGCGGAGTATGTTGCCGCGGGGGCTTGTTGTGCACAAGTCCTTTGGATGAAACATACTCTCCTTGATTTTGATTTGCATTTTGATCATATAAAAATATTTTGTGATAATACTAGTACTATACACATGACTAAGAATGCAAATCAACATAGTATGACCAAGCACATTGAGATTAGATATCACTTTCTTAGAGATCATTTTGAGAAAGGAGATATAGATATTGATTATGTTTCCACGGATTTACAACTAGCCGATATTTTCACTAAACCACTTGATTTTGCTAGATTCTCGTTTATTTGTGGAGAACTTAATGTTTGTGTTATTGAATAGACATGTTTTTCATAACCCTTTTTGATGTATGACAAAAAGGGGGAGAATAAGTTTACATGGACAAAAATAAATTTATATGGTCTTGGTTCCATATGAGTTTATATGAGTTTATATATGTTTTTGTTGTCTTGTTTTGTTTTCATGCGTTTTAGAGAATTCTTGTGTTTTGTTAGTATGCGTTTTTGAGAATTCTTGTGTTTTGTTAGTATGTGATTATCATTATTGTTTCAATTGGTTCAATTAGTATCAAGAGCATTTTTTTTTGTTTTCAATAAATTCTTGTGTTTTTCATATAGCATAATTTGAGGGGGAGTTTTCTCCTCCCCTATATTTTTGTTTATAGCCTATTTGTTTTGTCATCATCAAAAAGGGGGAGATTGTTGGCCCAAGAGGTTACACTCTCAAATTGTTTTGTGTTTTGATGATGACAAACCAAATAAGAGTTATTTGGTACTAATGAATTTGCTTAAGATAAGTTTCAGGATAAGTACCATGTTTGGAGGGCATTACTTGCTATTGCAACAACTTCTAGGTTCATAAAGTTATGAAGGCATATTGTACATCAAGGAAGGATCATAGAAGAAGAAGGCTCTAGCAAGGATAGCATGGCTCAAGACTTGAAGATTGCTCAACAAAATTTGTTTTTAGTTTTATAGGTTTAGAATTTTGTTAAAGAATGATAGATAGGTTTGAAGCTCAATCACACACGTTTTTGCGCACATATTGTTTCCAAGATGATTTTCTATAATATGTACAAAAAATATTTTTATACAAAATCCTCTGCCTACAAATCAATTTTTATGTTTTATACTTATTACTATTTAAAGATATTTTTCATAAAAATCAAAGTCTTTTCAAATAGTGTTTTAAACCTGACTTTTGACCTGAGCCGGTCGACCGCACCAGTCGGCCGTGCCTATATCAGTCGACCGGTCGACCGGACTAGTCGACCGAGGTTCTGGCAGATGCACGTATCAGTGTGCATGTCTGCCGGTCGACCGGGCGGTCGACCTGACTGCAATGGCTTTGCTCTCGGGTTTGGTTGGTCGACCGGGCGGTCGACCGGTTGCCTGTAACGGCTCTATTTTTGTATAGGCGGTCGACCGACCGGTCGACCAGACTAGCCGTTGAACAGTAAACGGCTATTTTCTGGGCTGTTTTAAATTTTGTCTTTTTGTGTTTAAAATTGGTTTAAGGGATATATTTCAAACCTAATGCTCTCTGATTAATCCTAGTTATGTTTTATCCCTTAACCATATTCCTCTCCTATAAATAGGGGTGTTTGGGGAGAGTTTGTTTACAACATTTTTTTGCAAGAAAAATTCAAAAGTTTAAGGCATTCAAAAGAGCATTGTCTCTTGGTTTTTGTGCTGAAATTCTCTCTCATTTTCTGAAGTGATTTTTGAAATACTCTCTGATTTAATTTTCTTTCTTCACTTACAACAAAAGCTTCATTCCTACTCATTATTCTCTAAGGACCTTTTGTAAGGGAAGAGACTTTTGAAAGAGAGAGTTTGTGGTCTTTTGACTACTCAGAAATTGATTGTAATTGAGATTGTGGAGTTGGGTACTCCGGTGTAATTGTGATTTCTTTGTGATAGTGGAATTAGGTAGAATCCTTCTGGGGAAGGCGGGGAGTAGAGCTGGGTGTTCGAACCTCGATAACATATCCCTGTGTTTGCGTTTGGTTTACATTCTTGCACTTATTACTTGCTTATCATCATCATTGCCATATTTACTTGCTTTCATTCATCTTATGAATCTTGTTGGGTGATTGTTACATCTTAATTTTTAATTTGTCCATTGATTAGCATTATCACCTATTCACCCCCCCCTCTAGGTGATTTTCAGAGCAACCCACAACTAATCTATCATTTATATTTTATCTAAAAACAAAATCTTTACACTTACAAATATAGACTCAAGTCTTGAAAATCTTCTCTTTGAAAATCTTCTTCTCTAACTTGACTTGGTCCAAGCCTTGATCCAAAAAGTTGGACTCCTCTTGTGTACTTGATGTGAGCTTAAAGCGAGAGCTCTTGAAGCAACACGTATTAGCTTCAAAACTTGATTTCGAATCTTTTGTTGAAACTAAACACCAATTAAGATCTTGATAGAATATCTGAAACTAAATGAGCACAAGATTATTAGTACTATAACTACATGAGTTAATCATCATCAAAATTAGAGTGATAGGCTTTTGGCCCAGCAGACATGTTGGTCACGGAGGTGGAAAATGAGTCAATAGTCTGTGAAATTGGGAGGATGGGAGAATCACAAGAAGATGTGGTAAGTTAAGAATTGCAAAACGCTGCTGGAAGCAACTCCCAACCCCGGTTCGAACTTGGGTTATCAAAAGGTCAAATTATGTAGTACACTGGGATCGAATCCCCAATTCGAACTTGCGCTGACTCCAAATTTAGAAATCTGAACCCGATACCAGATAATAATAAAGACAATAATTAAAAAATATATAGAAAAAGTAGGAAAATACGAGCACGTATCCGGCACGTATTTCGGGAACGGGGTGTTAGACTCTAGATGTGTTATCTGAGATGCTTATATGAGAGAAGCCGAATTCGATGACGCTCGCTAGTTTTCTTCCAGCTTGTTCTGCTTTTGAGAGTTGTGAATCTTGGTAAAGAGTTGCGTGGTGGAATGAGAGATTATGCTGAGGGAGTATTTTCTAAGCTTGAGAGCAAGAGTTCAACAATTTGGAATGAGATGATTGCCGCCTATGCTGGAGAGGATGCGATGACCGAGGCATTGGATCTTTTAGAAACCAAATGAAGGAAGATGTTTTTAAGCCTGATGTGATCACTTATGACACACTTCTTGCTGGTTATGCGAGAAAGGCCAGAAGATGAGGCCCTTGAATTGCTATCTGAGATGGGTCAAGTTGGTTTGAAGCTGTATTGCCAATCTCTCGTAATTTGAATGTAGTCTACAAGCTTTGAGAAGGGTAGCCCAAATGCAGGCATCAGGTTCGAAGGGCATTCTTCTAATGAAGTCCATTGACTCTTTTAGCAAACCAGCATCCATGCGAAGTGTACCAAATGTGCAGAGGTACTGTTGATGTGACAGTAGATGACTCCTTTATTGTAATCATTGCTGGGACATTTGAGGTTGCTGATCGTTATTATTGCTGGGGCTAGACCGAGGTCCTAGATCTGTGGAAGGGCGTACGAAGGCAAGCGCCAAACGCCGGAGGTGAGATGATGGTTACCGGCTGGTTGATGAGAAGCTAGTGACAAACTGGTCAGTGTTACGACCATCGAGGTTAAGTGTGTTGGAAAATGATATACGAAATACTGCTAAGCTATTTAAATTAAACTTTCAAGAATGAAGGAACTTCTCTAATTTGATCGAGGCGTGCGGAGCACTGTCCTTAAGAGTAGATCGCGCCCCTCTGAGAGAGTATCTCGGTGCAGTAGGTTGATGGCGGCCTACCCTCCAGGATTCAACGATCGCTGGCCCTGCAAGCGTGCACTCGCAATGCACAGGCCCTCGAACAGCTCGGTGTTGTTTCCTCCAGAGATGCAGGGAAGAACTGAAGAGTCTATGGAAATTTCAGAGGAAGAGGAAGATGCTTGAGTTCTGTTTTTTGATAGCAGGGAATACATGCTTTATATAGAGAGTTTATCATCATTAGAAAGTTTTTGGGAAGAGAAATAATCCTTGGACAGAGCACCAATCTTTCCTTGTGCAGAGAAAGCCTTGGAAAGTGTTACTGCAATGACAGGACAGGACACTGCAGTGACAGGACATGACAGATACGAATCTCAACAGCTATCTCTGATCCAAATATTATGACAGGATTTGAAAAGATTTTATTTTAATTTTAAATCTAAAAATAAAATTGGCAAAACTTAACCGATTCGGGCACACCCGCGAGGCTCTGAAACCCGGATTTACACCCCCCTGCGCACGTACGATGCGAGCGCACATGCGCATTAAGGTTTTCTGGATCCGGTAGCCCAATTCCCTTCACTGGGCCTCAATGGGCTTGTGTGCGCGCGAGCACCCCCTGGTTTCTAGCCCACACAACCCATCATGAAAGGGACTTCATATATAAGCACTAAAGAGTTCTACTCCTATCCAATGTGGGACTAAAGGAACTTGGCTTAATTTTGAAATACCCTCATATTGCTAACAATCCCCCACTATTTCAAAATTAAAAGAAATGATAATAGGAACGAGAGAGAAGAGGAGGAAACATAAGAACTCAATGCATCAATAATGGTGACTTTTGGTCTATGAACCACTACCTAGGATATGTAGGTGTGTCACACAGGAAGTTGGTGAAATATAAAGTTTCTATGAACCAATCTTCCTAATTATGGATCATTGACCTACAACCCACATATCATTCCAAGAACCGAGCTGTTCAAAACGGGTTGGCGCGAATCGGCCATGCGCCCTACCTGGATATTCATGAGCGCTCTAGAGAATATGTCTACATCCTCATAGGAAGCGGCCCCACTTTCACACTCATATAGGTGGATCCATCAAGTGTGCATTGCAATTAAACACACCACCTAATAAGGGCTATGGTAATCCATTAAGAGCTAATGCTCATCCTTCGCACATTGTAATTTGCACATCTATATCATAGGAAGGGACTTCTCAATAATAAAATAATGATAGTGCATCTCCAAGTCAACAAATGATTTGTTATTACCCATATGAACCTACATCATGAGTTCATCAATCACATAGGTTGGGTTACTATCATTTTTGACTCTTTGTTATAGACATGAGTCCCATTCCCCTCGATGTATTCTCCACTAGTTTTCTCCCTAGTGGTTTGGTAAATGGATCACTTATATTAAGCTCTGACCTCACATAGTCAAGAGATATGATCCCATCATCTAGCAGCTGCTTTACAATTTTATGTCTTAGGCGAATATGCCTACTCTTTCCATTGTAAATTTTATTCTTAGCTCTAGCAATAGTAGCTTGGTTATCACAATGAATAGACACAGACGGAGCTGGTCTCTTCCAAATTGGTATATCAATCAAAAGATTCCTGAGCCATTCAGCCTCAGTACCTGCCTTCTCTAAGGCAACAAATTCAGACTCCATAGTGGAGCGAGCTGTGACGGTTTGCTTGGATGATTTTCAAGACACCGCACCCCCACCAAGTGTGATCACATATCCACTTGTAGACTTTAACTCATCAGAATCAGAGATCCAGTTGGCATCTGAGTATCCTTCTAAAACAGAAGGAAAGCCACAATATGTCAAACTATAATTAATAGTTCCTTTTAGATATTTTAGCACTCGATATAATGCTGTCCAATGGTCCTTATTAGGACAGTGAGTGTAACGACTAAGTCGTCCCACGGCATAAGCAATGTCAGGTCGTGTATAGTTCATCAAGTACATTAAACTACCAATGATTTGTGCATACTCAGATTGTGACACACTTTGTTCTTTATTCTTTCTTAAATGAATGCTACCATCATAAGGTGTGGAAACAGGAGTGCAGTCAAAATGACCAAATCTCTTCAGCATTCTTTCTATATAGTGTCCTTGTGAAAGCATGATACGATCAGAATCTCTAGTTATTTTAATTCCTAGGATTACATCAACTTCACTCATGTCTTTCATGTCAAAGTTAGAGGACAAAAATGATTTGGTGTCATTTACAATTTCTAAGTTTGTACCAAATATAAACATATCATCAACATATAAACATATGATAACACCAACATTATCCTCAAATCTAGTATAGATACATTTATCAGCATCATTAATCTGATAATCATTGAAAATAAGAACACTATCAAATTTATCATGCCATTGTTTGGGTGCTTGTTTTAAACCATATAAAGATTTTACAAGTTTGCAAACTTTATGTTCATTTCCAGTTGTCACACAACCTTCAGGTTGGTCCATATATATTTCTTCTTCCAATTCTCCATTTAAGAATACAGTTTTAACATCCATTTGATGAATCACAAGCTTATGAATAGATGCTAAAGCAAACAACACTCTAATAGATGCAATTCTAGTCACAGGAGCAAATGTGTCAAAATAATCAAAGTCTTTCTTTTGAGTGTATCCTTTAGCAACCAATCTAGCTTTAAATTTATCCAAAGACCCATCAGGTTTCAGCTTTCTTTTAAATATCCATTTGCAGCCAATAGGTTTTGCACCTGGTGGTAAATCAACAAGTTCCCAAGTGTGATTTGATAATATGGATTCTAATTCATTATAATAGCCTCTTTCCAGAATGGAGCATCCGGAGAAGAGATAGCCTCTTTATAAGTTAGAGGGTCATCACCAATAAGAAATGTAAAGAAATCTTTACCAAAGTCAGTTTCTTTTCTAACTCTTTTACTTCTTCTTAGTTCAATCTCTTCATTATCATTAGATTCTTGTGGATGACTAGATGATGAAGCATGAGATGGTTTATCAACATGGGTTTTCAATGAAAAAACATGCTCAAAGAATTCTGCATTTTTAGTTTCAACAATAGTGTTAATCTCCATAACATTATTATCACTTCTAGTCACAAGAAACCTATATGAAGCACTATGATGTGCATAGCCTATAAACATGTAGTCAAAAGTTTTGGGTCCTAGTTTCTTTCTTTTGGGTTCAGGTAGAAGAACTTTAGCTAGGCACCCCCACACTTTTAAATAGTTTAAGTTTGGTGCATGTCCTTTCCAGATTTCATATGGAGTTATACCGGTTTTCTTATAGGGTATTCTATTTTGAATATGACAAGCAGAGAGAATAGCCTCCCCCCCACAGATTCAGAGGTGCACCAGAACTTATAAGCATAGCATTCATCATATTTTTGAGTGTTCTATTTTTCCTTTCAGCAACACCATTAGATTCAGGTGAATATGGAGGGGTAGTCTCATGAATTATGCCATGTTGTTCACAAAATTCATTAAATTGTTTAAGTTCATATTCACCACCTCTATCCGATCTCAATCTCTTTATTTTCTTATTTAATTGATTTTCAACTTCTGATTTATATTTCATAAACATTTCAAAGGCTTCATCTTTGGATCTTAATAGATAGACTACTGTATATCTAGAACAGTCATCAATAAAAGTGATATAGAATCTTTTACCACCTCTAGTTAAGTTATTTTTAAGGTCACCAAGATCACTATGAATAAGCTCAAGCAATTCAGATTCTCTTTGTACACTTTTGCGTGATTTCTTAGTGGATTTAGATTCAACACATATTTCACATTTGTCATGATCAGATATAGTTACATTATGCAAGAGACCTATATCTTTCATTTTCTTGATGTAAGAAAAACCAACATGTCCTAACCTACCATGCCAAAGATCACAAGAGTCAATCATGTAAGCAGAAGAAGTAGATGCATTTTCATTCATGATTTCAAGTACATTCAGCATAAATAAACCCTGACTACAGTACCCTTTACCAACAAATTGTCCATTCCTAGTCATTACAATTTTATCAGATTCAAAGCAGACATTAACTCCAGCTTTTCCAAGAAGGGAAACAGAAATGAGGTTCCAACGAATCTCAAGAACATAAAGCACATCTGTAAGAGAAAGGATCTTCCCTGAAGTAAGCTTGATAAGCACCTTTCCCTTACCCACAACGGGTGAGGGCCTCGAATCGCCCATGAACACTTGTTCGCCATCATCAACAGAGGAGTAAGAAGAGAAAGCTCCTCTGTCGGCACATATATGTCTGGTTGCCCCGGAATCAATCACCCAATTCTTATTATGTGCAACCATGTTCACTTCAGAGATTACAGTAGCAATAATGTCACTCTCAACCAGGCTAGCTTGTGGTTTGGATGGAGCCTCACCAGTCTTCCGGAATCTACACTGTGCTGAGTAGTGTCCGGGTTTGCCACACACAAAACAGTTTCCTTTCTTCTTGAAAGTAGAGTTAGAGTTTCTTTTCATCTTAGGGTTCTGATTTGGTTTGAAATTTGGCTTATGAAAATGTTTCTTTGGTTTAAAAGGCTTGCTTTCAATTAGATTTGCCTTGGAAGTAAACTCCTTGGCCCTTTCAGTTTTCTCTCTCTCTATTTTTCTCTTCAATTCTAATATGAATTATTACATCTTCAAGGTTCATTTGTTTTCTTTTATGCTTCAGTTCTTTCTTATAATCTTTCCATGATTCGGGTAGTTTTTCAATTAGGGCTCCAGCAACAAAGGATTCGTGTAGGGTGATATTTTCATTTTTAAGATCAACAATTAGAACATGGTATTCATGAATTTGAGAAGAAATATTTTTTTCATCAGACATAACAAAATTCAGAAAATTTCCAATAGCAAATTTTTGAGTTCCAGCATCTTCAAGAATATATTTCTTATTAAGACTTTCCCAATTTTCAGTTGCAGTTTTATAAGGACAGTAAACATCAAACAGTGCATTACTAAGTGTGCTGAGAATGATGTGTCTACAAATTTTGTTGGCTTTTTTTCCAGTTTTGCAGTTCCTTTTCTTTCTCTGGTTTAGGATCAGTTATAGCAAGGCATAACCAGTTACATCAAGTGTGGACATAACTTTTTCTTGCCATCTTTTATAGTGGGTTCCATTAAATGGTTCAATCCTAGATATGTCAGGCAGAGACTTAACATTAGTAGCAGCAACCATAGCAGTATCCATATCTACCATTAAGATTGTTGGAAAATGATATACGAAATACTGCTAAGCTATTTAAATTAAACTTTCAAGAAGGAAGGAACTTCTCTAATTTGATCGAGGCGTGCGGAGCACTGTCCTTAAGAGTAGATCGCGCCTCTCTGAGAGAGTATCTCGGTGCAGTAGGTTGATAGCGGCCTACCCTCCAGGATTCAACGATCGCTGGCCCTGCAAGCGTGCACTCGCAATGCACAGGCCCTCGAACAGCTCGGTGTTGTTTCCTCCAGAGATGCAGGGAAGAACTGAAGAGTCTATGGAAATTTCAGAGGAAGAGGAAGATGGTTGAGTTCTGTTTTTTGATAGTAGGGAATACATGCTTTATATAGAGAGTTTATCATCATTAGAAAGTCTTTGGGAAGAGAAAGAATCCTTGGACAGAGAATCAATCTTTCCTTGTGCAGAGAAAGCCTTGGAAAGTGTTATTGCAATGACAGGACACTGCAGTGACAGGACATGACAGATACGAATCTAAACAGCTATCTCTGACCCAAATATTATGACAGGATTTGAAAAGATTTTATTTTAATTTTAAATCCAAAAATAAAATTGGCAAAATTTAACCCATTCGGGCACACCCGCGAGGCTCTGAAACCCGGATTTAGACCCCCCCTGCGCGTGTACGATGCGGGCGCACATGCGCATTAAGGTTTTCTGGATCCGGTAGCCCAATTCCCTTCACTGGGCCTCAATGGGCTTGTGTGCGCGCGAGCACCCCCTGGTTTCTAGCCCACACAACCCATCATGAAAGGGACTTCATATATAAGCACTAAAGAGTTCTACTCCTATCCAATGTGGGACTAAAGGAATTTGGCTTAATTTTGAAATACCCTCAAATTGCTAACAAAGTGCATTCTGCAGAACTCTAAGATCCGGTGTTAGGGTCGGAGAGAGTTAGTGGGGGTGACCGGCCAAGGATGTTGGGTTTGAGCGGGGTCATCGGGCCAGAGGTAGCTGGTTTTATTACGCAGATGCGGTGACGAGGACCTACCACGTTCGATGATGAGTATTTTCATTGATAGCACGTTCAAAGCGAAGCTGTAGAAGGCGAAGTACGTGTGAAACTCTTGTGAAACTCCGTCTATGTGCTGCTGGAATTTCTTTTTATTTTCTTTTCTTCTTTTGCTTTTGTTAGGAGCACAAGTTTGTATCCTTATTACTTGAGAATGTTTTGTTATATACTTTTAATGAAACGCCGAGGGGATTTTCTGCCTCACGATTTTTTCTCAAAAAAAAACACCATAGACATCCTCCACCATGTGGACATGTTGGAGTTGGCCCGATTTTCAACTTAATTAATGCTATAGTTTTCTTTTTCATGAATTTTTCGAGCATGGTGCAGTCATAATTCAATTTGGACTTCAACAGAGAAGTTATAGAGTAACATGTAAGGTTTACTTCAGGTTTTGAATCACTCAAAACGAAGCAGTATTGATAGAGTTATTGTCATTCGAAGTATCTTATTCAATGCATGTTTCTGCATGCGGAATTCAAAAGGGTTTTGTAACTTTTTGACTGAATTTGTGGATTCTCAAGATCTCCTTAAAATTCATGGACATCGGAAGACGAAGCGGCGAATTTAGAAGGTTCATCAAGCCCTATAAATAGGCATGCTCCTTTTTGTATAGAAGTATTTAAGATTAGAGAAGTATCTAAGCTTCCCAAGCTTAAAGTTATCACTTGTTTCTCTTGAAAGTATAGAGAGTGCAACTGAAGGGGAGTGTCCCTTCTCTTGAAAGTACAGAGTGTAGAAGAGAACTCTAGGTTGAGTTGGAGAGTATTTGTAAACTGTATGTGACGAAAGTTGGCGTAGTCGGGTGTGCCAAGCACCTTGTACTTTTTGCTGATTCCATCATAGTGATGCCCTCTCTGTGCCTCAAGCTCAACCGGTGGTTTTCCCATTTTTGAATTTCTACGTAAATCATTGTGTTTATCTTTGTGGTTGCATTATTCTTTATATGATTGTTTTCACTTAGCATCAAGAATAAGATCTTGAAGTGGAGTTGATCTTTACGCCAACAGGACATACTTCCATCCTTGGGCCACAGGACCTTCTAAGTTGCAGGCTGAAAGAATAGCTATGAATGTAACATGCTCAACTCCAGATTTCTCCATTTCTTTAAACTAGTTAATTACATCCACTGCCATCCCATAAAGTGTATAACTAGGAATCATTGCATTCCATATTGCTAAATCCTTTTGATTGGTATAATCAAACACCAATCTTGCTTCTACTATACTACCACATTTTGTGTACATTCCTATCAGGCTACCTGTAAGAGTCAAAGGATACTCATCAGGTCTTTGTTTCTGAATGTAGCCATGCAATTCTCTCCCAAATCTTAGGGCTGCTGTATTACTGCAAGCCAAGAGAAGGATCAAGAGAGAAACTGAATTGGGGACAATAGAGTTCTGTTCTAGCATTTCAGAAGATGCTCTCAGAGCAGCTCCAGAATCCCCATTATGGTTGTGGACCTGCCATTAGAACATTCCACGACAAAACATTTTTCTTTGGTTATTCCAAAGGTTTAATTAGCAGGAGACCATGTCCTCACACTTTGTATACATATCAACAGTGCACTTGAAACAAAGACATTAGGCTCAAATAATTTCTCAGTATATAGCCAAGGATTTCCCTGCCCAGATGAAGTAATTTGAGATCAGTACACACTGAAAGGGTAGATGTGGTGGAGGCGGCATTCGGTTGAACTGAAACAGTCCTCGACAAGTTGCATGTCTGGAAACCAGAGATGTGTGCATTCATAGAGATCACATTTGCTTAGATCGAAACATGATAACTCTAAATTTTTAATCTTAAGTATAGATTATTATTTAGCAATATATAATCTATCAAAATCTTGATTATCTAAAAATTATTTTATTTTAAACCGAGCATAATATTGTGTTTATTTTCATTGAAATACAAAATAAAGAGATTTATATGAGTCAACAAGTTGTTAAACTAGTTTCATCTAACCTAGATACTATCTATGATTTAGCTATTCATAATTAAATCAAGAACAACATATACACAATAGTAAAATGAATTCATGAAAGAAGAACAAAAATTGATCAAATAAAAATAGACTTATAAAAACTTTTATTAGTTGAAAGAAACTTACAATCATGAACTTGAAGAACAACATTTGGAAATTGAAAAACAGTAAGAAACTCTAAGAACTATAATTTTTTTATAAAATGTTATATTCTTTAATCCTAGAATTTCCTCTCCTTTTATAGCCGAAGAAGAGGGGTACAAAAGATCAAAATAAATATGGCGAAATTCTTGTATAAATTTTGACTTGATTTACTTTAATCACTTGATTCTCCATAATTTTTGACTTGATTTGCTTCAATACTTAGTTCTCACAATTTTTGACTTGACTTGACTTAATTTTCTTTTAACTGCTTGATTTGATCTCATACAGATCTGAATCTGAGTTGATGTAGTTGGGCTTTGGGTTAGTAAAAGTGTCATGCCCCGCTTCTCAAAATACGTGAAAATAGAGTCGCGATGAGAGTCGATGACGTATATACGCGAGGAGAATACCCTACGTATACGCGCTAAGCCTAAAGTAACCTGAATAAGGTATAAAATTTACTACGATAAATCAATATCTATGCAATATGACATATAAATATCTAACACAATGATAGCATATGAATAAGAATATGAAATGGTAATTGGATACGATATATAGAGAATCAAGGGATAACATGAATAAAAGAGCAGGAATACCGACAATTAAGAAGAGAGAAAACTCCAGCTCCTTTCAAAGCATACGATCTTAGTGAACACCAGATCAATAAAATAAAATGTCCAATATCTGGACGTGCAAGTCCAGGGTCGTCAGGAAGCGACCTAATGAGTGTGTAAGAAAAAGAAAAAATGCTCGTGCATATAAACAGTGTGTACATATATCACAACACGATACACTGCAATTAAATGATAGCAGAATAATCATGAATGAAACTGTAACTGAAAGATAACTGATCACATGATAGTCTGCAGCTGAAAGAATACTATTGATAAAACAGACAACTGATACTCAAGTGTGCAACCTAGCATATGTCACTAGTTTGGTATACAATCCGGTCATGTGGACAATCATATATCTATCATAATTTATATGAGTTCAGTCAGGTGACTACAGTCAATTACAGTACATAATAACAGTTTATCAATATTAATTATGTCAGCGGCACCAATTGCCACTTGTAATAGACGCATCCCATACTACGCCTACTACATGTGTCAATTAGCGTCCTAAATTATTGAAACTGATCAGTTGGAGATATTGTCCATACTTTAGGTGGGTCCCATACATACCCAGGACCACGACCTCAGTTTCCTAGCACTGAACTAGGCCGTACCGCTAGGTACTCAGTAACAGTAACAATAATCTCACGTATGAACAGTGGAACAGTAAACAATTCAGATGGGATGTCAGTCATCCCCCGAAAATTCTACAGTGGAACCCTCGTTAGCTGCGCAACCTGTATCCTAGGTCCACCTAAAATACAGACACTGTCACCTCCATCAATTTTCCCAATCCCAGTGTAAGTTGTCCATTTATATTATTATTCAATTCAGTTAAAATAAATAAAGTCAATGTTACTAGAATACTGGGACGATGCGATGACAGTAACAGTAACAGTAATCGTATACACGATGAACAGTAATAAGAATAGTGAACAGTAACAGTAACCGTATACGATGAATAGAGCTATACCGAGTCTTATGGTCTAACAATACTTTCCCAGTAACTTTCAGTAACATGAACAATTGCAGTAACAAGTTTAGACATTGATCCTCAAGTCATCGATATATCCATCCTCTAAGTCACCAATATATCCGAATCTCAATAACAGAAATAACTACATGTTCTGATACATCTAATCAAATTCTCACATTTTAATCCGATCAAGATCATCATATACTCTCACTCTATTTAGGTCAATCACAAGATCCCAAAACTCAAGTAACATATCAGGTATATATATATCTCTAAAATCCATTAGGTCAGATCAACCCAATCAATGTCTATTTCTCAACTCCCAATTCAACTCCAATCTAATTGAATCTACTTTACAAGTCCAAGATCCCGTCCTTTTTATAAGAATCTCCTATTTAATCAATCATCAATATCTGACTGAACTTTCACCTATTTTATCATCAATAAGAATAATCAAATCTATTGATAATGTCACCCAGATATCCACTCATATAACTACCATCATGAACCACTCAAATCTGAGATCTAAATCTGATTATCGTCTAAGTTACATCATCAATAGTTCCAATCCCAATCAAGGTAATAAATAGGAAGTGGGACATCTTCAAGCTACATGAAATCTAGAAATGTCTACTTCTAATACTCAACATCAATAAAACATCATTTGTACTCGTACGAATCTAAATACTCACAATTATAAATTTAACTACATCAATCCTATCAGAACATTATTCAAAATCCTCTATAACAAATATAGGCCTCAAGCAAACTCCAACTCTCGCTAAGTCTAATTAAATTCTTATCTGAGTAATCACCAAATAAATAATTAACAAGTCGGATAAATACTCCACATAAAATATACATCTAATCACAATCACGAACTAGTCATCTAAAGATTAATCCCATAGACAGACTAACGTACATTATAACTAAATCTGAATCTAAAAATAGTAATCATCTATACATGAGTGGTACAAGTCTAATATTTTAATATCAAAATATAAGGTCCATATACATTTGATGCTCAAATATAAACTCGGCCAGTCAGTCAATAGATCGAATCAAGTCACAGTCCAGGGAATCAATACTAGGCCTAAGCTAATAGCGATAAACTACCGACACATGAAATGACACTGATAATCGCTCAAATCAACTAAATAAATAATGTGAACACTCATTGATGTCTCATGAAGTGATATAAGTAATCAAACTGGTAAAATAAATCAGACGATCACATGAAATGATACCAGTAATATATAGATACCACTGATAATGGTAAATAAAAAATACACAAGAAAAAATACTCACATGAAATGACGTGATTTTGGATCCGATTCGCCATCTGATTTTCACTGCACGAACCGGTACGAATTTCTGGATCATCTCATGGATCGATTTTCCAATTGCCAAGCAATCGGGTTCATAACAGGCACAAAACTGAATCGGGTTCGGGTCGCTGCAACACGCAACCGAACGCTAATAGATACACGTACATAAATACAATACACACGACACATGCACTCTACAGACACGTGCACACAGTCAAGCATGCATACATATATATACATACTCATATACACTACATATACATAAATACATATATGCTCTCACATTATTATACATGGACACACTTACACACACACCCCCTACTTAAATGTACATACTCATTATCCCCACACACAACACACATATTTAAAACACTACACTTGCCTTAATAATACACACACATTCATGCATAATATATATATCCACACACATATAATGCATGATACAGAAAACTGAGAGAGATAGGAAACTCACAGCAAAAGGTGGTGAAGGTAGAGGTCGCGGGTGAGTTCGCGGCCTCGACGACGGAGATCGGAGGGAGCGAAGTGGGTTAACGGCACGTCGAAGTTCCGACATAGGGGATCAGGCTGTCGGTGGGCCTCGCGGAGCTCGCCGGAGGGGTGCTTGGCTGGCCAAAGAGAGGGCTGCGGGTGTTGGGACTCGGGGTGTTGGTGTTCAGTCCTAGTGGCGGATCTGGCAAGGAGGTCTCGGCCAAGATGGTGAGGGGAGGAGCCCAGGCTCGATAAGGGCTGCTGGATGCGCTGCCAAAGATAGGTGATAGTGCGTGGCTTGGTTGTGGAGGTGATGGTGGTGGCCGGCTATACATGTGATGGTGGATGGATGTGTTGCCTTCCATGGGATGAAGATCATGGCGTGGTGGAGAGCGATGCACGCGGTGAGCTCTGATGATGGCGGAGCATGGCAGAGGGCTTGAGCGTGCTCGGTTTGGAGGAAGGAAGAGGGTGACGGCACATGGGGTGATTGCTCGGCCATGGAGAGTGGCAAGTACTCGCCGAAGATCAGCCATGGAGATTTGGAGATGGAGAAGGTGGACTCAGTTGGGGGCTGGCGGCTGAAAGGGATGAAGAGGTACACACAGAAGAAGAAGATGATGAGAAGATGATGGGATGTGGGTTTTAGATTAGTTAGGACTTGATTAGGTTGTAGGAAATAAAAGAGATTTAATGCGGAATAATAGCCATGGATCAAGAATCATATACATCTCAAGGGAATTAAATTCATGTAAATAACTTAATACATGATACATACCTGAAGCCATTGTTTGAGATGAAGGTTGAAGATCCTTGTGATGAATGGAAGAAGAAGACCTTGATTTGATCCTGCAAACCCTAATGCAAAAAGGACCGCTTTTCTCTGTCTCCTTGTCCTTTCACAAAGCCCTTCTTTTCTTTTCTGATGGAATACCCAAAAATTGAGCGTATGTTTTGTCTTTCTTTGCAGGAGGAGAAAAGTGGGTCGCACATTTGCAAATAAGTCCCCTTGAAATAAACCTTTCCATCATGGTACCCTTTATATTTCAAGAGACTATATAACTATATAAATGTGACTATAATATGGGCATCCTTAATATCAGTTAACTTTAATAGGAATCCAATGCAAATAACCAAGGTTAAGTGGGCCACCTTCATATGAGATTAACATTCTCCCACTTGGACCACTAACCGATTAGGTTAAAAACTTTAGAAAACAAAATAAAAGAAAAGACTCATTTTTAAACATTTTGACTCCATTGGATTCCATACTGAAAAACCTTGACACGTGCACGAATTTTAAAAACAACAACTGATAAGCCCAAATATAAAAAAAAAATGTAATACTGCAATTAGCTTGGACTACCAATGTGAGTCATAGCGGTTATACAACATCCACGTCATACTCCCTTCTATGTACCACAACATTGATAACCCTTACTAATTGAGTCCATAACCAAAATGACCCCTGTAATTGTCTTGCAAAGACATTTCCTGTTTAACAAACATCCATACATAATATGTGCACACATAATTGGATAACAGGAAACACAGAAATTGAACTTTTATTTGTATAATAATGTCAATTACATAAGTACCAAAATACACATTTACAGATTGCCCAAAAGACCCATTCTTACAACATGTTCCTTGAATGTCTTTGGAGGCAATCCCTTTGTCATTGGATCAGCAACCATTAAAGTGGTACTTAAACTTACAATTGACACTTTTTGTTTCTCAACTCTTTCTCTAACCACCAAGTACTTAAGTTCTATATGTCTAGAACCATTAGAGTACTTACCATTCTTAGAGAAGAATACAGCTGCTGTATTGTCACAATATATCGTCAGCGGCCTGGCAATAGAGTCAACTACACCAAGTGCTGAGATAAAATTCCTTAGCCATAATGCATGATTTGTGGCCTCAAAACAAGCTATGAACTCAGCCTCCATCGTGGATGAACCAATAATGGACTGCTTCACACTCTTCCACGAGATTGCCCCACCTGCTAGCAAGAAAATAAATCCTGAGGTAGACTTCCTGCTATCTGGGCAACCACCAAAATCTGAGTCTGAATAGCCGATCACCTCCAACTGATCTGATCTCTTGTATGTGAGCATATAGTCCTTTGTCCCTTGAAGATACCGCATAACCTTCTTAGCCAACTTCCAGTGCTCCATTCCTGGATTGCTTTGGTATCTTCCCAACATCCCAACAGCAAAGCTGATATCTGGCCCGGTACAAGTGCTTGCATACATCAAGCTCCCAACAGCTGATGCATACGGAACTTTCTGCATTTGACCCTTTTCTAAGTCATTTCTGGGACACTGGCTACCACTTAATCTGTCACCCTTCTGAATGGGTGCAGGACTGACTGAACACATTTTCATATGAAATCTTTCCAAGACTCGATTGATATACCCTTTCTGAGACAATCCTAGCAATCCTTGAGATCTATCCCTGAAGATCTCTATGCCAATAACATAATTTGCCTCACCCATATCAACCATCTGAAAATTCTTGGTAAGATAGCTTTTAGTTTCATACAGCAAACCAAGATCACTACTGGCTAACAAGATGTCATCTACATACAGAAGCAGAAAAATAAACTTGCTCCCACTGATCTTTAGATATATACACTGATCAACAGTGTTTTCTGTAAATCCAAAAGAGGTAATGGTATCGTTAAACTTTATATACCATTGCCTGGAAGCTTGTTTAAGTCCATATATAGATTTCTTTAATTTGCAAGCCAAGTGTTCTTGTTCTTTAATTGCAAACCCTTCAGGTTGCTCCATGTAGATATCCTCATCCAAATTTCCATTTAGAAAAGCAGTTTTCACATCCATTTGATGTAACTCCAAATCATAATGAGCTACAAGTGCCATAATGATTCTAAGAGAATCCTTCTTTGATACTGAAGAGAAGGTCTCTGTATAGTCAATGCCTTCTTTCTGAGTGAAACCTTTAGCCACAAGTCTAGCCTTATATCGTTCGATATTGCCTTTAGAGTCGCGCTTGGTCTTAAAGACCCATTTACACCCGACTTTCTTACAGTTATAAGGCAATTCAACGAGATCCCAGACTTGGTTTTGGTCCATAGATTTCAACTCATCTTTCATAGCATCAACCCATTTACTAGAATCATTGCATTCTATGGCTTGTGAAAATGAAACTGGATCTTTATTAATCCCAATATCATAGTCAGATTCATGTAGATATACCACATAATCATCTGAAATGGCAGATCTTCTTTCCCTTTGAGATCTTCTCAAAGCTGCCGGTTGTGGTGGTTCTACAATATTTTCAATGGGAATATCCTCATGGAGTGGTGAACCAACATTAACTTGTTGTTCTGGAATCTCAACTTGATGATCAAGCTGAGGGACAACAATCTCTCTTGAAAGAAAGGGTATTGGATATTTACCCTTACCACTTCAAGATCTACCTTTCTTGGTTCAGCACTCCCACTAATTTTACCATTTTCCAGGAATCTGGCATTACCAGTTTCAACTATTCTTGTACTATGGTTAGGACAATAAAATTTGTATCCCTTAGACTTATCTGGATAACCAATGAAATACCCAGATATTATTTTTAAGTCTAATTTCTTTTCTTGTGGATTATATATTCTAGCCTCTGCTGGACAACCCCAAACATGTAAATGTCTTAAACTAGGTTTCCTACCAGTCCACAACTCGAAAGGCGTTGTTGGGACAACCTTACTAGGAACCCTGTTCAAGATATACATAGCAGTCTTTAAGGCTTCATTCCACAATGAATTGGGTACATTAGAGAAGCTCATCATGCTCCTAACCATATCCATAAGTGTTCGGTTCCGCCTTTCAGCAACACCGTTCTGCTGAGGCGTACCTGGCATTGTGTATTGAGCACAAATGCCATGCTTTTCTAGAAATTTGGCAAATGGGCCAGGATGTTGTCCTGACTCATCATATCTACCATAAAATTCACCACCTCGATCTGATCTTATGATTTTAACCTTTCTATCTAATTGTCTCTCGACTTCTGTAATGAACACCTCTAGGATGTCAACAGCCTGAGACTTTTCATTAATTAGATACACATAACCATAACGTGACAGATCATCTATAAAGGTAATGAAATATCTCTCTCCAGTAAAACATGGAATGGAGAGTGGTCCGCAAATATCTGTATGAATTATTTCCAGGAGTTCTTTACTTCTTGTGGCACCTTTCTTAGTGTGTTTGGTTTGCTTTCCTTTTATGCAATTCACACACACATCAAAATCAGTGAAGTCTAGGTTATCCAAAATTCCAGTCTTCACTAATCTTATAATTCTATCCCTGGAGATATGCCCCAGTCGTCTATGCCACAAGATTGAGGATTTTTCATTTATTAAGCCACGTTTTATACCAACATTCGAATGCAGAGATAATAAAGATTGTGCAAACTCATCATTCAATGAAATTTTATATAAACCATCACATAAAATTCCATGTCCAACCGGAATTGAATCATACAATAAAGAGAGTTTTCCACAACTAAACAAAACAGAATATCCAAAAACATCTAATTTGGATAATGACATTAAGTTTCTTGAAATCGAAGGTACATAAAAAGTATCCTCAAGATCCATCTGATGTCCCGTCTCTAAGATTAGTCGATAAATGCCAACATATTCGACCTCCACTTTGAGACGGTTCCCCATAAAGACGAATCTCTCACTTTCCTTCGGTTTCCTGGTTGTAAGGAATCCCTGCATTGAATTAGTTATATGAGTTGTGGCTCCAGAGTCTATCCACCAAGTATTAGAAGGAACTTCAGCAAGATTTGATTCATAACATACAAAAGAAAGATTTGTACCTTTCTTTTCGAACCAAGCTTTCCTCTTGTTGCAGTCCTTCTTCACATGTCCTTTTCTGCCACAGAAGTAGCATTTGACAGTGAAAGCTTTTCTATGACCTTGGCTACTTTCCCCATGGTCATTTCCTTTCTTTGATGGAAATCTCTTACCTCTTCCATATTTACTTTTCTTATGGATACCTCCTGAAGTTACTGCCAACACTGAGTGTTGTCCTTCTTGCCTCAGTCTCACTTCCTCTTGAACACACATACCACTTAGCTCATTCAAGTTCCACTTATCCTTATGAGTATTGTAGTGGATCTTGAATGGCCCAAACTGTGAAGGAAGTGAGTTGAGGATGAACTGTACTAAGAAGGACTCATCCACCTTCATTCCCAGTGATCCTAGCTTAGCAGCCTTATCAGTCATATTTAGAATGTGTTGTTGAACTCCTCTACTACCATCATATTTCATGGTGGTAAGTTCAGCCATGAGGGTGCCAGCTAATGACTTATCTGCAGACTTAAAACGGTCTTTAACCGCACTTAATAGTTCAGATGCATTAGTTGTAGGAGGGAGTGAAGTCTTGATGTTATTAGCTATGGTCATCTTTATGAACATAAGACTGAGCCTATTAGACCTTTCCCAAGCTTTGGCATGGCTGACCTGTTCTGCTGTACTCTCAGCAGTCACTTCATCAGGTTTGTCAACTGTTAGAGCCATGTCTAGGTCCAAAATACCCAGTGTAAACTGTACATGTTCAAACCACTCTGAAAAGTTGGTATCATCCAAGGCTGGAATGCTAGTGGCATGAGTGTGAAGGGAAGTAGGGACGTTCACTGAAACATAATAGGACATTGCTCACATTAGGGCCACTAATCAATACATCAACTTTAAATTAATTAAGATGAACTATTGATATCACTTTGATTTCTCCTTTGGGCGAAACCTAAGCATATCTAGTGTTCACTCTTTAGGTGAGAACTTTTATCACCTATGTAGGTCTAATATAATTTATGTCACTTAGTTAGTAAGTCATGTTACCTTTGGGTATCCAATTTCACACCACTAAGTTACATAAATTACACTATCCTACCCCGGTTCATAATTATTTGAAAGAGACTTTCCTTTGGGCCAGTCCCAATCTCCTAACTAGAACCGCCATCGAGAATATTATTGTCTTTTATGTCTTCCTCATTGACAAGTCTTTTATGTAGTTGTATATTCATAAGTTTTACTAACATAGGTCACTTTGGCAACTACTAAATCAATAAGCCTTATGAATACAAAACTAACCAATAATATTCTCTAATCTTTTATTTGAGTAAAGCCATAATACCTCAATACATTACTTGACCAAGTATCAATCAATACTAACACAATAACTTAAATGTGTAATATACTTTAATGATTGCACATTAACAAGCATTAGTCGACTACAAGGAAAGATTAGTCGACTTGGGTCAAGTCAAGTCGACTACACATTAGGTCTAGTCGACTAGTGCAAAAGAAAATTAGTCGACTATACCCATATTATTAGTCGACTACAAACTTTATTAGTCGACTTCACATTTAATTAGTCGACTCCTGAATCCAACAGAAAGTTCTCAACTTTCGGGTCACCGAATTAGTCGACTTGGAAATATGATTAGTCGACTATACCCTAATTAGTCGACTAGTCATAAAATCAACTAAAAATCAAGTCGACTCCTGCGGCAAACAGAGACTTTAAAACTTTTTGAAAAAGGGAATTAGTCGACTATACGATGGGATTAGTCGACTAATAGTCGACGAAGCAGTTATCAAAGGCAGTTTCTGCTTAGTCGATTTTAATCCCAAAATTATCAAAAATTAGGGTTTTCAATTCCTTTGATTTTGATCCCAATTTAATTGCATAATTAGAGGAATATGAACATGATATTAGGGCTATTAAATCCTCTACAAATTCTACAATTAAAAGATCAAAAATTCGATTTTATGAATTGTTAATCAAAAAACCCTAACTTTCCATAATTCCTAAATCCAAGATGTATTGATTCTTTAAACATGGCTCTGATACCAAATGTAAGAAATAAAAGAGATTTAATGCGGAATAATAGCCATGGATCAAGAATCATATACATCTCAAGGGAATTAAATTCATGTAAATAACTTAATACATGATACATACCTGAAGCCATTGTTTGAGATGAAGGTTGAAGATCCTTGTGATGAATGGAAGAAGAAGACCTTGATTTGATCCTGCAAACCCTAATGCAAAAAGGACCGCTTTTCTCTGTCTCCTTGTCCTTTCACAAAACCCTTCTTTTCTTTTCTGATGGAATACCCAAAAATTGAGCGTATGTTTTGTCTTTCTTTGCAGGAGGAGAAAAGTGGGTCGCACATTTGCAAATAAGTCCCCTTGAAATAAACCTTTCCATCATGGTACCCTTTATATTTCAAGAGACTATATAACTATATAAATGTGACTATAATATGGGCATCCTTAATATCAGTTAACTTTAATAGGAATCCAATGCAAATAACCAAGGTTAAGTGGGCCACCTTCATATGAGATTAACATAGGTTAGTTATGATTTAGATTTAATAGATGGGATTATGGGTTATGGGTTAATGGGTTTTGAGTTATGGCTAATGGGCATGGGTTTAGATTATAGATTAAGGAATAGGAATAAGAAGAAGGAAGATAGTAAAAAGAACCATGCCCATTAGCCATAACAATGACAATGACAATGATAATCATAACTAATATTAATAATAGTAAATAATAATAACAACAAATCAAAATTAACAATAATATAATAAACACTAATAATAATAATAATAATAAATAACCATAATAATAATGAAAACAATATTAATTTGCATCAATAATAATATATGATGAATCAAGTTAAATAATAAAAAGAAAATTTATGTAAAGCAGAAATAAATACTTAGAAAAATAAACATACAATATTATAAACTAGAGATATTACAAAAAGTCTATCTTTTGGGCTTTTTTCTTTATTCTTTATTCAAAACCTAACTTCTGCACGAAAACATTAAAAATATCTGAGTAGTATTATTTGTGAACAAAAAGCAGACACACAAGAGTATAAAAGTGCAATCAGAGCCGAGCAATGCTTCAAACTACATTGTACTCTCCAATATATTTGCGATGGCTGGCATGTGGGACTCTTCTATTAATGTGAGGGATGACATGGAAGCTCATGGATTAAAGATGGTTAAGACATATAGCTGGATACATTCAGGTAGGAGAATTCACTCTCTTAAAGCAGGAGATCATCACATCCTGAAACGGAGAATATTTTAGACTCATGGGAAAAGTTACGTAACAAAATGGAGCAGGGTGGGTATTCTCCTCAAAATATCATCTTCTGTGATGGAAGGCAAAGTTGAGTCCTTCTCATGTTGCCATACAGAAAGGCTTGCAGTAGTGTGTCATGGTCTCATCTCTTTGCAAACGCGAACTCAAATCCACGTCTCGAAGACTGTCAGGATGTGCATGGACTGCCATTCTTTAATGAAGTTTATCTCAGACATTGTTAAAAGAGAAATCTTTGTGGCAGTCGGGTGTTTCTACCACCGTTTCAAGGACGGAATGTGTAGTTGTAGAGATTAATGGTGAAGCTAGCAGTTTGGGAAATACTTGTTCATTTGCGGGCCTTGTGACCATTTTTCTATTTAACTACCTACTGGAAAAGCACGTCCGAGGTTTTAGATTAGACACCCATCATGCATACCAATTGCTTATCATCGGACACTGATATTACATATTTATCACCACATTCTCATATTTATTGTTTAATAAACTCTGTTACTTAATTATCTTTTTGTCTAATTATGTGCAGGGCCTTTATAAAGGAGAGGGAAGAGAAAACAAGCCCAAAAGCCCATCTGAATTTAGATTAATTCAAAATTAAAGAGATAAAGACAATTCCAGCTGAAGATCAGTGTATATCAAGGAAGATAGTACTAAATAAAGACCGGTTAAACTCGGATTTTTGTGGATCCAGTTAGTTAACCGAAGATCAACAAAAGAATCTTCAAAACCGGAAAATTAATCTGAAATCTTATTGGATAAATGGAAAAAGGAGGATAACTGGAGTGTGCACCCCTAGGGTGGCCATCTGACACACCAATGTCGCGGATCCGCGGCTTTTGCTGCGGATCCGCCGCAATCTTGTAAAATATGGGAGAGTGTTCCCCTGTTACATTTTCTCAATAAATACCTGCATATACTGAGGCTAGAGGGGACGATTCAGCAGAGAGTATAGGCTAGGCTGTTCTTTAGTTGTAACTTAGGTTTTTTATTTTTTTTAATGCAATTTTTCATTTTATTCATGTAACTGAGATAAGAGAAAAGTTTCATAGAGGAATGAGAGTGAAGCTTGCATTGAGAGTGACACCAGTGTAAGTTGTTCTTTTTTTCTTTCATTTTTACTTTATTGAATCAAAGTTACATTTTTATGTTCTTCTTCTTCTCTAACTCTTCTTCTATCAGGTTTTGATGATAATCCAAATGAAACTTATAGCATCGAATCTGTCTTGCCATTGCAAGTATCCTTGATGGCTTATGGTGATGAATATGCGTCTTCTTTATTTTCTGCATGCATTTAAATTTATAGTTTAAGTTTGAGAACGGGAAAGATTTTATTTGCCATGCTTCGATTGTCTTCAAGACGAGGTGAGTCTTTACCAAGGATTCAAGGTAAGCTATCAACCGAAAGAGGTAAGTACTTTTAGGGTTTTTCTTCTTTTCTTTTAGTCTTTATTTATACTGCCACCAATCACAACTCTCTTCTATTTACTATTTTTATTTCTTTGTATAAATTTATTTTTCATTTTCTCCCTCTTCTCTTATCTTTCACTTTCTTCTTAACATAACCGTAGACTTTTTTTTTCTTTAAAAGAACAAGAGAAGAACTTTTAATCATTTCAAGTAACTTAAAATAGAATTTACAACACGCTTCCATCGCTAGTCCCTTCTTGTGGATCACGACCCGCATAGCCACTTGCTATCGTGGCAGCATTGAGTACCTTATACTTTTATTCTTAAATTGTAAAATTTTGTATTTTTCTGTGCATGTCAAAACTCAATCAAATTTTGGCGTCATTGCCGAGGAGGGAAGGTAAGTAACTCTTTTGTATTTATCTTTTTGGTTAACTTTCTTCTCTGTTCTTGTGTACAAGAGGAGACATAAAGAAAATTTTTACTGCAGTGGACATATAAGTGGCCCTCGGCTCTACTCAAAAAAGCAGAGCACAGAAGCCATCAGATTTGCCGCATTCCCGCGGCAATCTGAGTGAACTACTAACCTGTATTTTTTGCAGGTTGGTTGAATTGCAAAGTTTAAGTTTCTGCAGCTATTTACTTTCTTATTTAACTCACTGTACATACTTTTCTAACCTCAATAGTAAATTGATGCTTGTAAATGCTAAAAAACATTTAGACTTACATTTAGGCAGGTGTCTATTTCATTACATTTTTTATTTACTATTGAAGAGTGCTGGAGGCAAGGTATGTGTGCATAGCATTCAGTATAAGGTTCATTCTTATATGAAATATTGCTTGAGTGTTACTGTTTTGCTATATACTTGTACACTGCACTAAACTGAATTAAGGGCTTGTCCTTACACAAATAAGGTGGGATTGTCATTACCCTCCCTTATCCCATAAACAATCTCCTCACTCACTAAGCCAAGCTTAACTTAAAACTGAGTAGACGTTGGCTCTACGGACATCTCGGACTCAATAGGAGACTGACCTAAGGGGAAAGTTGATTAGAATTTGACTCTTACCAAATTGGTGTCAAATGTTGGGGATTATGAGGCGAAACCTCGAAAATAATGGTTTGACATAATTAGGCTCGTTGCTTAGGCACGAAAATCTCCCACTGGTTTTGCCCCTACCTAACCGATTAATTTGTGGTCAGATTCTGTAATATAGCCCTCGTGGACAGTCTAACCACTTAGGAGTCATCTAAGTCTAAGGTCTACCCGAACTTAGGCTAAAATTTTCTTTGTTTGTTTTTTTTTGTTTTTGACCTCTTGGTGATATGAATTATAGTCACAATTATTTCTATGTAAATAGTGATCCACACTTCACCTCGACTTCTTCTGCCTGGCATATCATAACTTTAACCTAGTAAGTATGCCAGATTGATTTTATCCGAATCAATATATGCCCCAGTCCCAATATATGAACAAGACTGAAACAATCATCACTACTCTTCACAGAATCAGTAGGGATGCAACTCTCCCAAGTCACATGGTCAGCCACCTTACCAACATTCTGCTTCATACACTCCTTTTTTCAAACAACCAATAGAAGAACCAATTGACTGCAAAAAAAGGATGGAAGCCTTAGATAAGCTCGAGCGATGAATTCAAATTCTAGAAGACTCAAAATCTCATCAAAAATATTCAAATCCGAGATCCTTACTCCATTTTTCAAGTCCCACAACAAGAAAAACATACCGACTGAGAAAAGAGTATGGAATTCATGATTGAATTCCAACGTGATTCGATATGATAGAAGAAAGACTTAGTCGATTGCAAAACATGCTTAAAAATAAGAAAACTCTCCCTATCCAATATTTGATTATTCCTGACACTTCTAACCATATTGATGAAAACCAAGAATCATGAATCTTGAAGACTTTGACCAAGATTAAATTTCACCACAAAACTTTAAACTTTACCAATATTAACTCATTGACAAATTGGTAAGTTTTCATTTCAATGAAATTGAGCTTGAACATGAATATGACCCCAACCACAGCTTTGTGATTCAATTCTAATTTTTAAATCTATGTTGACTCCGGATCCTTACCCAAGTTGGACCCATTTTCTGAGCCAAAATTGATTCCTGTATCCATAGATTTTGAAATTGAACCATCTCTTTCGGATAGTCACATTTCATTGATGGGAAAAGAATGTGAAATTAAATTCTTTGATTTGGACTGAACTCTTGAATTAAAACTGACTCTTAAACCCAAAGTTGATTTCTTGAGTTAGTATTTGTTTCTGAAATTTTAATTTCATAGTCCAAAATATTCTCAACAAAATCACATTCTATTGTTGGACATAGATATAGACCATAATGAGTTAGTGATGATTTGTCAACTGGTCTTATAAAGGGAATAATTTTCATGATAGGATCTTTCATGATCCAATTCTTATTGGGGATTATAATTATGTAAATACAAAAGAGGTCAATAAAGATGGGTTCCGTGAATCACAACATTATCTTGATTGGGTAGCAACGCTTTGCCCAATCCGACCACCACCAGAACTACCACCTTGAGGTAATATTTTCCTTCCCTCTCTTCTTTTTCATGCATTTATGCATTCATTCATAAATTGAGGACAATACATGAGATAGGTGACGGGGAGAGTTCTAATATAACATAGGTTTTTCTTTTAATCTATTAAAAAATATAATATTTTTCTTTACTTTTAAAAACTTTTTGAAAAGAGAAACAATATTTTGATCTATTTTTTGGTCAGAAATTGAGTTAATTTTAAACAATAGAAGAATCATAATTAAGATTTCTTATGCTTGTTCAAAATGCCACCGCCGCACCCCTAGCCGCCGGCCATCCCCTCCCCTACACCTCCTCTCCACTCCACCACCTCCCCTTCAACCTCCAACAAACCCCCACCACTTC
Organism: Agave tequilana; assembly: GCA_038442645.1. NCBI lineage: Eukaryota > Viridiplantae > Streptophyta > Magnoliopsida > Asparagales > Asparagaceae > Agave > Agave tequilana. The sequence goes on along the minus strand of JAVJIF010002081.1, from coordinate 338,190 downwards.
TAATTGTAAATCACCTAGAGGGGGGGTGAATAGGTGATGGCTAATCTAATGGTCACTTAATGACAAATAATGCGGAAGTAAAAACTATTATGACCTAAACTAAACTATTACACTAAACACCACGTATAACACAAGAGTGTTGCCGAATTCCCCGTGAAGGGCTCTGGACAAACTCCTCTAGATTTTCCTAGATAAGGGTTGAGGCGCCGCGTTGGCTCTCTTGGTTAAATACAAGTGTTAGCAAACAACCCAAGCAAGTATATCAATATAGCACACAATGTATATCAAGCATGAAAAGATGAACACAATATAAGCATGCAAGATATAGACAAGAGATAGAGAGAGTGAGCAATCGCAAACACAAGGGATTTGTTTCGAGGTTTGAGCACACTTGCTCTACATCCCCGCCTTCGACACACGAAGGATTCCACTATAATCGATCCCAATGGATCACCCGGTGCCGCAACACCTACAAGCTCTCAGACTCCCTAGTCCGTACACACCGCAAGCCCCACCACAACTCTTGATCACCTAAAATCCTCTCACAACAAACTCCTATAGGTAGATATAGCAATGGATGGCTCAAGTGTTGTGTGAGAAAACAAGGAAAAAGATGGAGGAAAACTCAAGAAATCTCCTTTTAAACACTCTTTATAAAACTCCCCTTTTGATTGGAAGTATTAGCTCTCAATTTAATGGAGAAAACTGTTTTAATGAAGTGGGAAAAACTGGCTCAAAGTCCACTAAAAATCTTGTAGAAAAACAATGCCCAAACCCCAAATTTATAGGGCTAGAAAAACTAGCCGTTGGGGTCTGTCAGGCCTGTCGGTCGACCGTCCGGTCGACCGGCCAACGGTCATATTTAGAACCGTTTGAGCCATCAGTCGACCGGTCGGTCGACCGAGCCAGGATACAGAGAGCAAGTCTCTCTGTCCGGTCGACCGCTCGGTCGGCCGGGGCCTTTCCAGAGAGCAGAGCTCTCTGGACGGTCGACAGGGTCGGTCGGCCGGCCCTCCTGCAAAACTGGCGCGCACGTCTGTGCACGTCGGTCGACCGGGTCGGTCGACTGGCTGAAGCCAGGTCAGGTCTGAACTAGGGATTAAAAACTTGGTCTTTTGGCTCACATAAAAATCCCATAAAATACATAAAAAATCTACAAAAATAGTTTTACAAATATACTTTGATAAATAAACATGCTTGCACAAAATCAAGGCATGTTACAAATGATTTGGACTATTTTTGTAACTTGGAAATATTGGCTCAAAAGAAAACAGTATTTTCCAAAACTTGATTTTTCTAAAACTTGTTTTTCCAAAACTTCACCAAATACAAAAACAAGATATTTAAACAACTTTTAAAGCATAGGGTGTATGGATATGATCCACTACACAAACATGGTGAAATATCTATGTTTTTGACATTAAGCTCTAAACATGATTTTGGATAAAAGATATGTAAACTTGAAAACCAAAATCCAAACATGTATTTTCTAAAATAGAAAATCTTTTGTAAAAACAAAACTATCAAGAGTGTGTGTGTAATATGATACTTGAGCAATCCACCAACTACTCTATCCTTTACATTTTATCTAAAATGAAATCTTATTAAAAAAAACCTAGACTCAAGTCTTCATCTTCTTGAAGTCTTCACTTGAAGCCTTCTCATCTTCTTGACTTGGTCCAAACACGATCTAATGGCTCTTGGATCAAACCGTGCTAGCTCCAAAACTTGACTTTAAATCCTTTGTTGAAGCTATGCACTTACTAAGATCTTGATCATAAATCTGTCACTAATTAAACACAAGATCATTAGTACTATAACTACATGAGTTAATCATCATCAAAACTAGAGTGATGGGCCTTCGGGCCAACAATCTCCCCCTTTTTGATGATGATAAAACTCATGAAGTTATATATGCATGGATTAAAGTAAAGCTTCAAAGAAGCTCCCCCTTAACTCATGCATAACACATAAACAAAATAAATATGCAATGAGGCACATAAACATGTATGCAAATGTAGGAGTAAACATGCTAATCAAGCATAAAACAAAAATTCTTTTTCTCCTATTTGCAAAACAAAACATATATTCATAAACAATCCTTTTTCACAAAACATGCATATAAACCAAAATCTTTCTCCCCCTTTTTGTCAATCATCAACAAAGGGGTAAAAACACAATCAATAAATTTTTCTCCCACTTTTTGTCATAAACAAAGAGACCAATAAGGGGTGTAAACAAATAAGTCAATAAAAGGTTATATGCGATATACATTCATGAAGAGGAAGACGGTAAAGTAACTTCCCTACACATATACATTACATGAAAGAGGGATGACAAGCCCTAATTCACATAACGTATAATATGTAATGCATAAGAAGAGATGTGAAGCTTCCCCTACACACGTGTACCACATAAAGAAGAGTTGTCAAGCTCCTCAATATACAATACACTCAACATGAATCTATATGTAAAAGAGATGTTAAGCTCTCCTTGCATATAGGCAATACAAATCAAAACATTTTTTTTTAATTTTTCTATATTAAAACAATTTTGAGATATCAAATAAACATAATTTTTTTTTTAATTTTGATACCAGTTTTAAAACATAATGCATAAGCTTAAAAATTTGAAGTAAGCTTAGCATAAACAAAGTTTGTGCTTTAAACATGTAAAACAATTTTAACTCAAGCACAAATAAGTCATATATATGTATGAAAAATGAGTATACCAATTGAAATTGATACATACATATATAAGAAAATAAAATATGAGTATATATAAAAATAGAGTCAAATTACCAATTGAAACAATAATAGGATCATGTGTATATCTCATAAACATTGAAGAATAAATAACTAGTTAAATTAAATTTTTTTTGAAAAACTAGTTAAAGATCCTTCAAAAACATGAAACCAAATCATATATTTTTCATGAATCATACCAAATACACAAGAGTTGACACTCAAAAACGATAAGGCTCATAAAAGTGTTCATGAAACAATGTCATGACAAACAAATGAAGTGTGAGTGTTCAATAATCATGTAAATAGCATTTTCATGAAAATATTCATTTAGGCTCAAAAAGAACATGAATCTTTTATTTTTATCAACCAAAATATGAAATTCATTTTTCATTAAAACAATAAATTTCATGGTATATGTATGATTAATCTAAATCTAACAATATGCATACATATCTCAAACATCAAACGAGTCTATTAATAGTATTTGCATGAAGGCAAGAGACTCAAAAAGGATATACATGTATATTTATTAGTTTTGAATAAAAATTACATATACATGAAGTAAAACATGAAAATTGACAAAACAAGTATAAATGAAAGAATCATCAAAACTAGGTTATACATGTGCATATAGTGGGTACAAATGAGCATGAAGTGCAAACATATATGAATCAATTTGTTGCTCACTACTTGTACATGTATAAATCCAAGTTTTAATAAAAACTACATTTAAACTAGTATTTACCACATGAAGCACAAAAACTAAAACATGAACATGCCAAAAATAAGACATATGAACAAGCATGTAAATAAACAAACTAGGAGTTTAGAAATAGTTACCAACTCAGGAACTATGTTCCAAAACTCCAAACATGGTGGTTGTCCCACCAAACCTCCTTGATAGTGATGCATCCATATATGTGTCCATCAAGTCCAAGTGCATCCACCATCAAGGCACCATTCCTCTCAGTCGTGTGAGAGCCCTCACCCACATCAAAAACACAAGGTGGGGGTTTTGGTACCCATTTTCTTTTGGGTCCTTGGGGGTTAGCTTTGTATTGAACCCAAACATTTTTATTAGCAAAATTTAAAGAATTGATCTTATCATAACAAAACTTTACTAAATGGCCTTTGCGGCCACAATGTGTACACTTGTACACCTTAGGATGCTTATGTGTATGTGTATGATCGTGGCATGCAACATAAGCATATGCATGATGATGATGTGCATGAATATGTGGAGTTTGTTTCTTTGAAAACATAGACTCCAATCTAGTGTGGTTAAATGCACATGTGCTCAAAGTAGAGCTCAAACTATTAATTTTATTTTTCAAAAATTTAATCTCACTATTATCAATGGGGGCATGTAAAGCATGGTGAGATTGTGAAACAATTTTCTTTTTCTTTTGAAAAACATTTTCTTGTCTTTTTCAATCATTTTTCTTTTTAAAATATTATTTTCTTGAAAAACGACTTCCTTTTGTTTTTCCACCAAAATAATTTCATTTTTCAAACAAGTGTTTCCTTCACAAAGATTATTTAATTTAGACAATAAGGAAACATTTTCATTTTTCAAATCTTTATTTTCTTTTTTTAAACATGCAATGTTACTTCTAAATGAATCATGTTCTATATGCATGCAATCAAGTTTCTTTTTCAAAATTTTATTATCTTTTCTAAGCATGTCATATTTCTCAAGTAATTGTTGGCAAAATGAAGTGAGCTCATCATATGACATGTTTTCATCACCTACCTCAGATTCGGTAGTTACCTCAAAGGGGTTATCCCCTTGGACCATATAGCACAAGTTGGAGGTGTTGCTTCCAACGTCCAAATCGCTCCCGGCATAATATAGATCCTTTTTGCCAAGGGAGGTGATGATGTTCCAAGCTACAAAAGCCGAATCAATGTTAGAAACTCTAGATAAATAAACATCATCTAGGGTAGACTTTAAAGCATTAAGGGCTTTTGCATTAGCCTCAATATTCTTGCCATTTAAACAATAATCATTAGTGATGGCAAGGTAAACATGAATGCCTAGGGCCTTGAGGTACAAGGACATCTTCACCTTCCATATATGGATGTTAAGAATGTCAAACATGGGTGGTGACATGAAGTCCATGGTGTGTGCACAAAATATTGTGATTAGCCTAAAATGAGGATCTTTAACTCTAGGTTGTGAGACCTAAATTCAGAGCACTTGGCTCTGATACCAATTGTAAGTTCACCTAGAGGGGGGTGAATAGGTGATGGCTAATCTAATGGTCACTTAATGACAAATAATGCGAAAGTAAAAACTATTATGACCTAAACTAAACTATTACACTAAACACCACGTATAACACAAGAGTGTTGCCGAATTCCCCGTGAAGGGCTCTGGACAAACTCCTCTAGATTCCCCTAGATAAGGGTTGAGGTGCCGCGTTGGCTCTCTTGGTTAAATACAAGTGTTAGCAAACAACCCAAGCAAGTATATCAATATAGCACACAATGTATATCAAGCATGAAAAGATAAACACAATATAAGCATGCAAGATATAGACAAGAGATAAAGAGAGAGTGAGCAATCGCAAACACAAGGGATTTGTTTCGTGGTTCGAGCACACTTGCTCTACATCCCCGCCTTCGACACACGAAGGATTTCCACTATAATCGATCCCAATGGATCACCCGGTGCCGCAACACCTACAAGCTCTCGGACTCCTAGTCCGTACACACCGCAAGCCCCACAAGCTAGCCGAGGCCGCACCTCAAACAACAAGTTCGCACCCGAACTCGAAACACCGCGGACACACACGTCCGCCTCCTCAAAGTACAAAGATGAACTTTGGTGATCACAACTCTTGATCACCTAAAATCCTCTCACAACAAACTCCTATAGGTAGATATAGCAATGGATGGCTCAAGTGTTGTGTGAGAAAACAAGGAAAGAGATGGTGGAGGAAAACTCAAGAAATCTCCTTTTAAACACTCATTATAAAACTCCCCTTTTGATTGGAAGTATTAGCTCTCAATTTAGTGGAGAAAACTGTTTTAATGAAGTGGGAAAAACTGGCTCAAAGTCCACTAAAAATCTTGTAGAAAAACAATGCCCAAACCCCCAAATTTATAGGGTTAGAAAAACTAGCCGTTGGGGTCTGTCAGGCCTGTCGGTCGACCGTCCGGTCGACCGGCCAACGGTCATATTTCAGACCGTTTGAGCCATCGGTCGACCGGTCGGTCGACCGAGCCAGGATACAGAGAGCAAGTCTCTCTGTCCGGTCGACCGCTCAGTCGGCCGGGGCCTTTCCAGAGAGCAGAGCTCTCTGGACGGTCGACCGGGTTGGTCGGCCGGCCCTCCTGCAGAACTGGCGTGCACGTCTGTGCACGTCGGTCGACCGGGTCGGTCGACCGGCTGAAGCCAGGTCAGGTCTGAACTAGGGATTAAAAACTTGGTCTTTTGGCTCACATAAAAATCCCATAAAATACATAAAAATCTACAAAAATAGTTTTACAAATATACTTTGATAAACAAACATGCTTGCACAAAATCAAGACATGTTACAAATGATTTGGACTATTTTTGTAACTTGAAAATATTGGCTCAAAAGAAAACAGTATTTTCCAAAACTTGATTTTTCTAAAACTTGTTTTTCCAAAACTTCACCAAATACAAAAACAAGATATTTAAACAACTTTTAAAGCATAGGGTGTATGGATATGATCCACTACACAAACATGGTGAAATATCTATATTTCTGACATTAAGCTCTAAACATGGCTTTGGATAAAAGATATGTAAACTTGAAAACCAAAATCCAAACATGTATTTTCTAAAATAGAAAATCTTTTGTAAAAACAAAACTATCAAGAGTGTGTGTGTAATATGATACTTGAGCAATCCACCAACTACTCTATCCTTTACATTTTATCTAAAACAAAATCTTATAAAAACAAACCTAGACTCAAGTCTTCATCTTCTTGAAGTCTTCACTTGAAGCCTTCTCATCTTCTTGACTTGGTCCAAACACGATCCAATGGCTCTTGGATCAAACCGTGCTAGTTCCAAAACTTGACTTTAAATCCTTTGTTGAAGCTATGCACTTACTAAGATCTTGATCATAAATCTGTCACTAATTAAACACAAGATCATTAGTACTATAACTACATGAGTTAATCATCATCAAAACTAGAGTGATGGGCCTTCGGGCCAACACTAATTTCACCATAACACATCACCACCACCTCCTTTCCTCCTCCAAAATTCACCATCACCTCCATAAATTCACCACTCCAACCACCCCATCATCACCTCCTCCTCCTCCTCTAACTCCCTACCACCTCCAACCATCACCACAACCACCAAAACCACCACCACCATCAACCACCACCACCCACTTCACCCACAACAACAACCAACAACTCTACCACTCCACCACCCCTCCCCTAGGCCGCGCGCGCCCCACCACCACCGGCGGCGATGGCGGGCCGCCGGCGCTGGTGGCCGGCCGGCCACCCCCCCTCCTTTTCTTTCCTTCCTTCCTTCTTTCTTCCTTCTTTCCTTCTTTTCTTTCTTTCTTTTCTTTTCTCTTCCTTTTCCCTAAATAAATACATATTTCCTTACTCCCTAAAATACCCTCCACCTCTCCCTCAAATTACTACCTTATATTTACAACCCTACCCCTTCCCTTTTAATTTATATTCCTTTTCAAAAAAATACCATATTTTCTCTTTTTCTCTCTCTCCTTCCTACAACTTTCTCGCTTCTCTCTCTCTCTCCCCTCTCATTCCCCCTCTAATATATATATATATATATATATATATATATATATATATATATATATATATATATATATATATATATTAACATATATACATATGGGCTAGTGGCTTGCTTGTACGGTTCGCGAGTTTCTCAGATTTTTAACCGGTATTTCATTCCAGTTTCAGGCGAGTGCTTTTTAATACACTTAAAAATAAACGCTCATGTGTTTATAGCATGATATTGATATGTGGATATTTTAACATGCCTAGCACTTGCTACTGTAGTTTTAGTACATGATACCATGCTATGCGAGTTAATAAATGATGTTGTACTCGGTATTTACCCGGCACTTGACATGTTATATTTGATGCATGATTTATGAATCCGACACTTGATATATTATATTTGATACCTGATCCACGGCACTTGATATCTGACATCGACACTTGATATGTTATATTTGATACCTGATCCACAGCACCTGATATTAGGCACCGGTACTTGATATATGTCATACTTGTCTCCTGATCCTGACCCCCAGTATATGACGCATGTTAACCCTTACTTAATATGCTTTCATGTGGTACAAGTACATTGACCTGACATCGTGACTCTTGACCGGACACTACCACTCTTGATACCTGTATTATATGACATATTCATGACTATCATTTTTACAGGGACTTAGCAAGATTATTATATTATTACCAGATATTTGGTACTCCTGAACCCCTGTACTCCTGAACCCCTGTATACTTGAACCTCTGCAATAGGGAGACTCCTGAATTACTCCTGATATTATACTCTTGTTGACCCCCATAATAGGATAACCATGGGTATTGGACTTTTGTGAATATCTTGTGGACTTTATTATTTGATACTCTGTTATATTTAAAGAACTTACACCGGGACGGGAGAAATTGATAGGTATCGATATAGCTACTGTGTTTATGGTGGCCATACATATGTTGTACAACTATTCCTATTGGATTCAACCTGGAGGCCACCAGGCGTTTCCGAGGGGTGTACTGGCACCCCTACCCCCTTGCCTGCCTGCCGGGTGTGCTATAATCCCCTGGGTATATCCTTGTGGGGAATGGTGACACTCTATTCCTGTTCGGGTGTATACTAAGACTTTCAGGTATATAGTAAGTCCTGGTGCCTAGCGGTATTCCGGCTCAGTACCGAATACTCCTGGACCGTTGTCCTGGGCATGCACTGGACCCATTCTAAATATGGTTCGTCGTTCCCCATCAACTTTCAATAACCAACCTCGCTCGACTTGTATGCGGACGTACATGGCATCGGTCATATACCAAAACATACAAATTGAACGAGTCTTAATAATAACTTGATAATTTAATTTCATGTATTTTATTGCCATTCCTTATTTACTATTCATTGTTGTTATTCCATGCTTGCTGATTTGATTACATGATATTTGACCTGCTACACTTATTATTGCTTACTTGCCACTTGGCTTCTTTTTGCACTCGCTGGGTTGCCCACTAACAACCCTGGATTTATATGTTCAGATTTAGCAGGTTGGACCGAGGTGGACCCTTCAGCTGAGGACCAGGCCTACTTTGAGGAGCAGGCAGATCAGCCATAGTTCCATACTGTCTTCCCCGCTCGCGAGATTCCCTTTTCTAGCTCGTGAGTCTTTATCTTTTGTATCTTGTACTGTCTACTTTTTTACTACCTGGTGATGTAATATTTATGTAATATTATGTCACAATCTGTGATGACTAAGTACTTGTACTATTTTGTGTTGGAATGTATAACATCACGTATTTTCGCACTCTGATCCCTGTATTGTGTTGTATTGATACTTAGCGTACATACATAATGGTACCATCGCCCTGCGTATGTATGTCGCAGTGGCGTCCCATACCCGCCGGATCGGGGCATCACACCTTGTGTACTGCCACGCTCTAGGGTTCTTGGAGTCGAAAGAGAGGAACTCTTCATATTTTGCCTGGCCAAACTCGACAATGAGTGATTCGACCATTTTTCCCATGTAGGTGACGTCACTTTGCACCACAACTTGCTCATCAGTAAAGAAAGTAGTCCCTAGCGGAGTCGCCATCTCTTGTTTGGTGGAAAAATCGAAGATCGAGGTATAAATTCTTTATTTGATGGTAAAGAAAATTACAACGGATCAATAATCCTTTCACAAGAGAGGAGAGATATTCAAGCTCAAATCTCCCCTTTGTTTAATGTCGGTCCTTGATGTGGCGATGGAAAGTGAATCTTGTTTTTCGTTGACCGGGTGAACGTCAAGACTTCTTGTAAATCTTCTCTTTGAATGGTAACAAAGTAACACAGCTTCTGTCCAACAAGAATCTCAAAAGATTTTAGGCAGCAAGTTGTTAGAAGAGTTGAACTCTCTCTTTCTTTTAACTGGATATCTTGGTCCTTCTACGGGTTCCAGCAGAAGATCTTCTGACCAGATTTTTCCCGACCCCTCTTCCATAGCAAACTTGGCTATTTATAGAGGTTTCATGGGGTAAAAGTGTCCCCTAAAAACACTCCATAATGGGGGTTACACTCCATAATGGGCGTTAACTCCCTTATTACATAGGCAGTAATTGACACAGTAATGAGGCAGTTATAACCAAGATGCAGGGTTTTGGGCCCCGCGTTTTACCATTGAGGTGATGCTTGAGAAACGCGAGCTTCAAATTCTGCGTCAAACTTCACGTGAGATGCAGAATTTGGACTCTGTGTCTTGGTACTGCAGTAATGCTGAGACGCGGCTTTCATGCTCCGCGTCTTGGTCATTGCAGTGATGTTGAGACGTGGGTTTCAACCCTCGCGTCTTGGTGCTGCACTGGTAGCAATGATTAGCCTTGCGTCTGGAGTTTGAATTCTGCTTTTTGATGACTTATCTTCAGTGATTTTTAGACAGCCTACAACCGGAAGTTTTAGTTGCACAACATACTTAATACCACTATAAGTATGAATATATATTGATATCTGTAAGTTCCCCCCGACTCGAAGCAAGTTGTCCCTTTTTATACTTTATTAGATAATTATCAAATTACGAGAATGGGCAAAAGCAAGTCAGGAGTATCAGGAGTACATATGTATCAGGAGTACAGATTGTACTGGAATATATCAGGATATATCAAGATGTCTAGTCATCATTTCTGTATTGTGATAATTATAAGAGTCAGGTATGTCATGCTGGATATCAGGTGATAGCATGATAGGAGGTGATATCAGGCAGGTGACAAGAGGCAACATGATAAATATTAACACATCAAGTGAAAGCACGTCAAGCGATACAGGAAAACAGTACCGATATAAGAGATCGGTATGAATACCGAAAAATCATGCAACCTCATGAAAACAGTGTAAATAAGATTTCAAACTCTTCACAACTATTAATAGAAGAATAGATAAACTGACAGACATATAATAAGCAAGCAAGCAAATAACCAAGCGAAGCTAAGCAAGCTGGAGGTACGGATAGCAAACAGTGTTTAATTACTAGAGTTTAACGGAGCTACTGGAATGACTAGGCTTAGAAGACGAGCCTAAAATCTGTCAGAGTTTCATCTAGACGAATTTAGTGATAAAGCGCTGAGCGCTAAGCATACCTGCCAGGCGGAGCATGAGAGACTTGATGGTCTAAATGCACTCTTCTTTTGAGGAAGTGGGTGAGAGCCCGGAGACATAAGTACGCTCTAGCTTTAAGCGCACTCTCGGTAGCTACCACGAAACCCTTAAGGGTGCAGGCCTAAAATAAATTGGATACCTAGCCCGGGAGGGGGCAGAAACCCAGTGTCGGTATAAAGATAATTGCACGAGATGTTAGTACCACATGAGCATACATATATCTTGATAAGAACTAGAGTACCATGGAGTTGTGAAGTCCAGAGGCTGAATAGAGAGCCCGGAGGCTAAACGACCACAAAGGGTCGGCTAGGCATGGTATAAAGCAGAAATAAAACATAACACAAGCATGGTATATATGCAAGAAATAAACTACTAAAGTACAACTATTCGTCACAGGCATAACACATGCACAATCTTGGGCACTCGGTTACATACAAATACAAAGGCACAATCTAATACAAATATAAATACAAATACAAATACAGGACAAAATACAAGTAGACCCGACAAAGCGAGAAAACCAAAAACGAAGCGAGGACACTCGCCTAAAAAGTCTTCGATCATCGTAAATCTGGAATCTCAGAAACTCGTGCACGCGCCATAATATATTAAAATATATATAAATATATATTTTAGAAAAAAATAGGTGAGACAGAGCAGAAGAGAGCAACGATCTAGAGAGAGAAAGAGAGCTAGAGAGAAAGGTTCTAAAGAAAGAAAAAGAGAGTGAGGAACATGAGAGAGAGAAATGGAGATAGAGAGATAGGGAGAAATGGGGGGAGAAAGAGAGACAGATGAGAGAGAAGGGAAGGGAGAGAGAAAGGAGGGGGCAGTAGCCCCCCTCTAATGGTCATGGTCTGGCTCTGCCAAGTCGTGGCCTAGCTGGCGCCCTGGCCACAGCCAAGGTGCCAGGGGGTGGCGCCACCACCGCCAGCGACCATAGGAGGCCGACGTGGTGTTGATCAAGGTAAAGAGGAGAGGAGGGGGTGAAGGAGATTGAAGAATTAGAAGGAGATAGTGATGATTGAGTTGAAGAATTTGGAGGTGGAGTGATGAAGAAGATGGTGGTTGTTGGAGAAGGAATTTGAGGAGATGGCCGTGGCTCGCCGTGGATGGAGGTGGGAGGCGTCGATCTTGCGGAGGAGGGAGAGGCAGAGAGAGATGAAATTAAGAAGTGAGAGAGAAAGAGGAAGAGAAGAGGAAAAGAAATTAAAAGAAAGAGAGAGTTTATGAGGGGGAGAGGGAATTTGAGAAGAGGAAGGGAGAAGAAGTAGGTGCTCTCGTTGGTTGCATTTTGGCCAGGGAGAAGAAAGAGAAAAATGAAAAGAAAAAGAAAGAAAAGGAAGAGATAAGAAGGAGAAAGAGAAGAAAAAAGGAAAAGAAAAAAGAAAATAAAAGGAAAAAGAAGGAAAGAGATTGAAAGGAAGTGATGGAGGGGAGGGGTAGTTAATGAAGGGAGTGGGTCGGCAGATGGAGGTGGGGGGAAAGATAAAGAAAAAGAAAGAAATAAATAAAGAAATGTAAAGATTCCAAAAAATAATAATATTATAATAATGTTTGAAAATATTGACTGCTCCAGAAAAATTCTCAAAAATACTCAGAAGTATAAAATATCATCTTGAGGATTATATAAAATTGGTTCTTAGAAATAAAATCTTATTTTCAAAATAAAAATCCTGAAATCTACCAGAGATACTGACCGACACCAAATTCGGCCAAGTTTTGATAAATTCAGAAAATTCTCCAAAAATACATTAAGATAGAAAATGTGGTTTTAAGAAATAATGTGAAAGTAGATTTTCAAAATTCGACTCCTTTGCAAATTAAAAATGCTGGAATCGGCCAATGATACCCGTCGACACTGATTTTGAAGATTTTTCAAATTAATTCGAAAAATTTTCAGAAAATCATGAAAAATCTAAAATACTGAAAAATGATGTTTGAAATAAAAATTGATCAAATCAGGCTATTAGAAAGACCAAATCGAGTAATACACTAGGATCGGGTCCCCAGTTCAGACTAGGGTTGACTCTGAGTTCACGAATTTGGATCCAATACAAGGTGATTGCATAAATATCCATAAAACAAAACAAATATAGGAAGTAAATCAATAAATATGATCAATAATCTGAATACGTAACTAAGTACATATTCTTGGAAAGGGGTGTTACATCGAAAGTCCATGGTATGAGACTTTCATGATCAAGCCCTTATACTTTTCCCAAGCCTCATAAATATTTTCAGATTCAAATTGAGAAAAAATAGTGAGATCACCTCGTAGTTTTGCAGCTTTTGAAAGGGGAAAGTACTTGTTGGAACCTGTTTCGATGAAGACGTTTTGTGACGCATGACATGTGTGTTGGCCCAAAGGCCTTCCACCCTAGTTTTAATGATGATTAACTCATGTAGTTATGTTTACTAATAATCTTGTACTGTTTAAGTTTCAGATCATTAACCAAGATATTAGTTGGTGATTAGCTTCAACAAGGTGTTTAGAAGCTTTTCATGATGATTCCAGGGCCAAAGCTTCAAGATCACACATTGCCAAGACCATGGATGGAGTTTTGGAGCAAGTCTACATGAAGATGAAGATCATCAAGAAGACTTAGGTATCCTAGTTTAGATAGTGTGTTTAGATCCATTTGTAAAGTTTAGTATAGTTGATATGCTCAAGTGCACAACACACACGTTTTCATGTTTTGGATTTGGTTTTCATGAATAGTAGATCAAAACAAGTTTACTTTATTTCTATGTATATTAGATGTATTCTAGATATACATACATGGTTTAACTTGCTAGACAAACTTATTTTGATATCCCTATTCATGTGTTGAAAAATCAAGTTTGATAAAAATACAAGTTTTGTTTTTGATAAAATTTGCAAGACTCAAAAGTGAATTGATATGATTGATATATGTCTTGAAATTTTTATCACAAGTTTGTGTTCCCATATAAAATGATAAAACTATTTTTGGTGATTTTTAGAAGTGTTAAAAGATTTTTAGAAAAATATTTTACACTGTTTTTCTGACCCAGATTTCTGTTCCAGGCTTCAATCAGTCGACTAGTCAACCTGACCTAGTCGACTTGGGTGAAGTCGGTCGACCGGGCCGGTCGACCGACGTGCACAAATCTGTGCACGTTTGGAGGCACTGGGACGGTCGACCGCTCGGGTCGACCGGGGCACTTACAGTGCTCTCTGTTGACCGGGCCGGTCAACCGCAGTTGCCCAACGGTCATATTTCTGACCGTTGGCGGTCGACCGGGCCGGTCGACCGTTGCCTGTCAGAGCTGCCAGCTCAGCTCTAACGGCTAGTTTTCTGATGGGCCTATATAAACCCCATCTCTTTGGGTTTTTGGCCAAGGTTTTTAGAGACAAAATTTCCAGACTTTCTCTATTGTTTTAAAAGAGTTTTTAAAAGAGTTTTGAGCCAAAAAGAATTCATCTTATTTGTTTTTAGGTTTTTGAAAAAATCAAAGAAAAGAATATTTTGGGAGATTTGTCTTGGTTTTCATTCTATATCTTTTGCAAGAATTTTTCCAAGTGTTTTTCTTTGTTGCTTGTTTTCCAAACACCTAGTTTTCCACACTTGAGCTATCACACTATCCTAATCTATTAGGATCTTTGTTTTGTGGAAAAGAGAGAAAGAGAAGTGTTTGAGGTTAAGTCTCTAAGTTGTAAACCCTCCTTGCTTTTGTTGTATCCCTCTTTGGTAGAGGTTGATCGGAGTGGTATTGTGTTTGGATCCCTCTTCGGTAGAGGTGATTGTGTTTGTATTGGCTACGGGCCTTATCCCTCTTCGATAGAGGTGGATTGTGGTTGTATTGCCTCGGTGGCATTGAGAGAGGAGTTCGGTACTCCTATAGTGGATTGGAAATCCTACACGGTGGTGTAGGCGGGGATGTAGAGCTAGGGGCTCGAACCTCGAAACATATCTTGTCTTAGCGTTTGATCCAATAGCTCTCAACTCTCTCTCTCTTATAATTGTGCAAAGCATCATACCTCATTCATATCATATATTGCTTGTGTTGAGCATTGTCATATCATATCTATTTGCTTGTGTTGTGCCTTGCATAATTCACATTGCTATATCTTGTATATGCTTGGTTGTTTGTGTGTGCCTCACTTGTACCTAATCAACAAGAGCTTCATATAGCACCTCAACCCATTCAAGGGGAATCAAGAGGAGTTAGTCCAGAGCCCTTCACGGGGAATTCGGCTACACTTGTTGATTGTACTAAGTGTGTTTGCAAAATTTACATTAGCTTCCGCATTTAGCGCACTTAGTTTTGCATTTAGTTTTAGATTAGCACTAACACCTATTCACCCCCCCTCTAGGTGTTCCTTTAAAATTGGTATCAGAGCTAGTGCTCCTGATGCTTAGGCTTAACATCCTAGGAGTGAGATCCTTTGTTTGCTAATCTATTGTTTGCATTTGCTTGTTTTGCACACATATAGTTTATCATGGCTTTCATGACCCCACCTATGCATGACCCTTCCAACATTCATGTTTGGAAGATTAGGATGACCGTTTATTTTCAAACCCTAGGTCATGAAGTTTACCTTGCCATTACCAAGGAATCCTTCCTTAGTGATAGCAATCATATAGGGGCCAATGCACAAGCCCTTGAGGCCATTAGAAGCACATTATCTAAAGAATATCTTATACATGTTTCTAATATTGATTCCGCTTTTGTAGTGTGGAATATGTTGACAACCACCACCACCTCCGAGCTTCTATTGCCAAATCAACCGGAGGAATCTAGTGGAGAATCCGATTCACAATGCTTCATGGTCCAAGGGAATGACTCCCTTGAGGTACATTCGGAACCCCACTTAGATAATGATGATTGTGCTAGTTCTTCAAATGATTATGTTGATCCCCATGCCTTAAATGAAGAACTTTCTATTGTTTGTGAAAAATTAATAGAAAAATATAATTTGTTGAAAAGAAAAGTCTAGGAATTGAACAAGAAAATAAGAGTTTGCATGCTAGACTTAACAATGTTTTGTAAGAGAAAGTTGAGGTCTATAATGAAAGGGATTCATTAAGATCTCAATTAGAACTTGTACTTAAAGAAAATGAGTTTTTGAAAAACAATAATGATTGTGAAAATATCTTGAAGAAAAATGATGTTTTGTCTTCAAAAGTAGATTTTGTTTTAAAAGAGAATGTTGATTTGAAAAACAAAATTATTTCTATTTCAAATGATTTAGATGTATGTTTAAAGAAAAATGATGTTTTGCAAAATAAGATGGATGCACATGTTTGTCATGCTAGTGTAGCTTCTTCATCTAGTCTACCCAATGCATGTACCTCTTCTTCTAAGATTAATGATGATATTTGTATGTTAAAGAAGAGAGTAGATTGTTTGGGCTCCACTATGAGCCAATGTGCCATGAACCACTCACGTTTGAAAACCTTGGTTCAAAAGAAACAAGTTCCAACTTTTATGCATGCACACCCTCCACGGCATACACATGCTTCTCACGGACACACCCATCACTATATGTATGCTCATGTGTACACTTGTACACATTGTGGACGTAAGGGCCACCTTGCTAAATTTTGCTTTGATAGATTACATACTTCAAATTTAGCAAAGAATTTTGTTTGGGTTAGAAATGAGACTAACCCCCATGGACCTAAAAGAGTATGGGTACCAAAGACCACCCCTCCTAGTGTTTTTGATGTAAGTGTGGGCTCTCACATGACGTGAGAGTGATGACACCTTGGAGTGGATGCGTTCCGGACTTAAAGGAATCAATTGGATGCATCACTTTCAAGGGAAGATTTGGTGGAGATGACCACCATGTTTTGGAGACAAGGAAAGTTGCCTTCTAGGTTTTGGTAACAATTCTTAACTCCTTATTATTGTTTACATGCTTTCATATTGATGTTTTATAGCATGTTTTCATTGTCTATGGATTAGTGTGTAAATATCATATTTATTAGATCCTTGACATACATGTATAGTATTTGAGACACACATACTTGCATGAACCCATACTTAGTGTTCTCACTTTTGTTTAAGCTATAATGTACATCATGAATCTAATACATGTGATTTACATAGTAATCATGTCTTAGTTTTATCACGATGATTTTTATCTTGTTTTTGATGCTTCATGTTAAGATTACTTGTTTAGATGTTAGTTTTCATTAAGACTAGTTATATACTTGTTCATAGAATGGGCGACAAATAATTTATATATAGTTGGGCTTGATTGCTTATTTGAACCCATTAGATGTGCTAGTATAATCTAGTTTGATGATTCATGCATTTTAAACTTGTATTCCTATTTTTGAATTTGTTTTATAAGTTTTCACTTCATGTATATGTTTGTATTGCCAAACTTTAAGATATACATGTATACCCCTTGAGTCATTTGCCTTTCATGCAAATCTATATATGGACTCAATTGTATTTAGGGATATGTATGTATACTTATTGTGTTGACAATTCATACATATACCTTGAAATGAAATGTGTTTTGATGAAGATTTAGATTTTCTTAATTTTGTGTTTAATTGTTTAACTTCATGTATATGTCTATCTTGTCCAAACTATTAGATATACATGTTTATCCTTTTGAGTCACGTGCCTTCATGCATATATAAATAGTGGACTCGTTGTGTTTTGGATATGTATGTATATTTTAATTTGTACTTGACATACATATGCCATGAAGATTAAATAAGTTTTGATGATTTTCTTGTTTTCAATGTTTAAGGAATAATTGAGCTTAATTGAATATTTTCATGATTATGATATTCACACTTTATTTGTACACTCACATTTATTGCTTGCTCATGTTTTGTATTCATGAGTCATATTTATGCCTAATTGAATTAGAGTGTTGATTATCATGTGGATTTCATGTTTTATGAAAATTATTTTTTAGTTTATTCCTTACTTGAAGGATTTCGCACTAGTTAACAAGTTTTTCATTTTGACTAGTTCGTATTCTTCAATTTGGTAGTGATTTTTAAACATACTACATTTTCAAATCTATTTTTGAAAACCCCTACCTTCTAAGGGCGGTTGGATGGGAGATCATGGTCATGTATGCTTTAAAATGAAAATCATTAAAACTTGAACCTTGATTGGGTGGTAGATTATATGAGTTATACCATACTTTTATTGTTATGTCAATTGGTATCATTGAACTCTTTCAATTGGTATCATTTTGATCTTTATATATACTCATATGTTTATTGTGTATGTATATTTTCAATTGGTATCATCTATTGGTGATTGGTACTCATTCTATTTCATACACATATACTTGTTTTATTTGTGCTTAAGATATAAATTTTTCACAAAATCTTGTTTATGCTAGTGCTTGAGCTTCAATTTTGTTTCAATTGATTACTTTTAAATTGGTATCAAGCACATGCATCCTTTTAGTTGGTATTTCATAAAGGGGGAGAAAATTTAATTTTGTCTTTCAATTGGTGATTTTTCAATTGGTATTTGTTTCCCACTCCCTTACTTTATGATTGAAAATTTCAATTGGTATCATATGTTTAATATGAAAATCATTTACAATTGGTATCAAAATTTTGTTTAGACATTCAAAATTTATTATGTTTAATTTCAATTGATATCAAGATGTTTCATTTTTTTTGCTTAAAATTGGTATCTAAAAATTTTTATTTAAAGAAAAACACAAAAGTTTTAATTTGTATTGACTTTATGCATATAGATTCATGATGAGTGTATCTTATATTGAAGAGCTTAACATCTCTTCGTTATGTGGTACACGTGTGTAGGGGGAGCTTCACATCTCCTCTTATGCATTACATAATGTGTGTTATGTGAATTAGGGCTTAACATCCCTCTTTCATGTAATGCATATGTGTAGGGAAGCTAACTTAGTGTCTTCCTTCATGAATGTATATAGCATATAACATCTATTGATCTTTGTTTATTTTCAATTGATATCAAGATGCTTCGTTGACATATTTATCTATTGATATCATGTTATTTATAGTCACCCCTTATTGACCTTGTTTTTGTTTTAGACAAAAGGGGGAGAACATTGTTTTATTGTTTTGATTGACTTAAAAGGGGAGAAAGATTTTTACCCCTCATTTTATTGTTTGGATTGTTTAACCCCTTCTTGATCTTTTTGTTTGCCAAAAAGGGGGAGAAAAATTTGTTTGATTTGATTTTACTTTGAACCCTTTGTAGATGATTGACAAAAAGGGGGAGAAGTATTTTAGTTTATATGCATGTTTTCATTGCTTAAGGGGGAGAAGTATTTGTCTTCCTTGTTATTTATGCATATATGTTTTTGTATTGCAAATAGGAGAAAAAGATTTTGATTTATGCTTGTTGCATGTTTTATCTCCATACTTGCATACATATTCATGTGCTTCATTTCCATATCTTATTATTTATGTCTATGCATGAGTTAGGGGGAGCTTCTTTGAAGCTTAACTTTAATCCATGCATATATAACTCCATGAGTTTTGTCATCATCAAAAAGGGGGAGATTGTTGGCCCAAAGGCCTTCCACCCTAGTTTTGATGATGATTAACTCATGTAGTTATGTTTACTAATAATCTTGTACTGTTTAAGTTTCAGATCATTAACCAAGATATTAGTTGGTGATTAGCTTCAACAAGGTGTTTAGAAGTTTTTCATGATGATTCCAGGGCCAAAGCTTCAAGATCACACATTGCCAAGACCATGGATGGAGTTTTGGAGCAAGTCTACATGAAGATGAAGATCATCAAGAAGACTTAGGTATCCTAGTTTAGATAGTGTGTTTAGATCCATTTGTAAAGTTTAGTATAGTTGATATGCTCAAGTGCACAACACACACGTTTTCATGTTTTGGATTTGGTTTTCATGAATAGTAGATCAAAACAAGTTTACTTTATTTCTATGTATATTAGATGTATTCTAGATATACATACATGGTTTAACTTGCTAGACAAACTTATTTTGATATCCCTATTCATGTGTTGAAAAATCAAGTTTGATAAAAATACAAGTTTTGTTTTTGATAAAATTTGCAAGACTCAAAAATGAATTGATATGATTGATATATGTCTTGAAATTTTTATCACAAGTTTGTGTTCCCATATAAAATGATAAAACTATTTTTGGTGATTTTTAGAAGTGTTAAAAGATTTTTAGAAAAATATTTTACACTGTTTTTCTGACCCAGATTTCTGTTCCAGGCTTCAATCAGTCGACTAGTCAACCTGACCTAGTCGACTTGGGTGAAGTCGGTCGACCGGGCCGGTCGACCGACGTGCACAAATCTGTGCACGTTTGGAGGCACTGGGACGGTCGACCGCTCGGGTCGACCGGGGCACTTACAGTGCTCTCTGTTGACCGGGCCGGTCGACCGCAGTTGCCCAACGGTCATATTTCTGACCGTTGGCGGTCGACCGGGCCGGTCGACCGTTGCCTGTCAGAGCTGCCAGCTCAGCTCTAACGGCTAGTTTTCTGATGGGCCTATATAAACCCCATCTCTTTGGGTTTTTGGCCAAGGTTTTTAGAGAAAAAATTTTCAGACTTTCTCTATTGTTTTAAAAGAGTTTTTAAAAGAGTTTTGAGCCAAAAAGAATTCATCTTATTTGTTTTTAGGTTTTTGAAAAAATCAAAGAAAAAAATATTTTAGGAGATTTGTCTTGGTTTTCATTCTATATCTTTTGCAAGAATTTTCCCAAGTGTTTTTCTTTGTTGCTTATTTTCCAAACACCTAATTTTTCACACTTGAGCTATCATACTATCCTAATCTATTAGGATCTTTGTTTTGTGGAAAAGAGAGAAAAGAGAAGTGTTTAAGGTTAAGCCTCTAAGTTGTAAACCCTCCTTGCTTTTGTTGTATCCCTCTTTGGTAGAGGTTGATCGGAGTGGTATTGTGTTTGGATCCCTCTTCGGTAGAGGTGATTGTGTTTGTATTGGCTACGGGCCTTATCCCTCTTCGATAGAGGTGGATTGTGGTTGTATTGCCTCGGTGGCATTGAGAGAGGAGTTCGGTACTCCTATAGTGGATTGGAAATCCTACACGGTGGTGTAGGCGGGGATGTAGAGCTAGGGGCTCGAACCTCGAAACATATCTTGTCTTAGCGTTTGATCCAATATCTCTCAACTCTCTCTCTCTTATAATTGTGCAAAGCATCATACCTCATTCATATCATATATTGCTTGTGTTGAGCATTGTCATATCATATCTATTTGCTTGTGTTGTGTCTTGCATAATTCACATTGCTATATCTTGTATATGCTTGGTTGTTTGTGTGTGCCTCACTTGTACCTAATCAACAAGAGCTTCATATAGCACCTCAACCCATTCAAGGGGAATCAAGAGGAGTTAGTCCAGAGACCTTCACGGGGAATTCGGCTACACTTATTGATTGTACTAAGTGTGTTTGCAAAATTTGCATTAGCTTCCGCATTTAGCGCACTTAGTTTTGCATTTAGTTTTAGATTAGCACTAACACCTATTCATCCCCCCTCTAGGTGTTTCTTTAAAATTGGTATCAGAGCTAGTGCTCCTGATACTTAGGCTTAACATCCTAGGAGTGAGATCATTTGTTTGCTAATCTATTGTTTGCATTTGCTTGTTTCGCACACATATAGTTTATCATGGCTTTCATGACCCCACCTATGTATGACCCTTCCAACATTCATGTTTGGAAGATTAGGATGACCGTTTATTTTCAAACCCTAGGTCATAAAGTTTACCTTGCCATTACCAAGGAATTCTTCCTTAGTGATAGCAATCATATAGGGGCCAATGCACAAGCCCTTGAGGCCATTAGAAGCACATTATCTAAAGAATATCTTATACATGTTTCTAATATTGATTCCGCTTTTGTAGTGTGGAATATGTTGACAACCACCACCACCTCCGAGCTTCTATTGCCAAATCAACCGGAGGAATCTAGTGGAGAATCCGATTCACAATGCTTCATGATCCAAGGGAATGACTCCCTTGAGGTACATTCGGAACCCCACTTAGATAATGATGATTGTGCTAGTTCTTCAAATGATTATGTTGATCCCCATGCCTTAAATGAAGAACTTTCTATTGTTTGTGAAAAATTAATAGAAAAATATAATTTGTTGAAAAAGAAAAGTCTAGGAATTGAACAAGAAAATAAGAGTTTGCATGCTAGACTTAACAATGTTTTGCAAGAGAAGGTTGAGGTCTATAATGAAAGGGATTCATTAAGATCTCAATTAGAACTTGCACTTAAAGAAAATGAGTTTTTGAAAAACAATAATGATTGTGAAAATATCTTGAAGAAAAATGATGTTTTGTCTTCAAAAGTAGATTTTGTTTTAAAAGAGAATGTTGATTTGAAAAACAAAATTATTTCTATTTCAAATGATTTAGATGTATGTTTAAAGAAAATGATGTTTTGCAAAATAAGATGGATGCACATGTTTGTCATGCTAGTGTAGCTTCTTCATCTAATCTATCCAATGCATGTACCTCTTCTTCTAAGATTAATGATGATATTTGTATGTTAAAGAAGAGAGTAGATTGTTTGGGCTCCACTATGAGCCAATGTGCCATGAACCACTCACGTTTGAAAATCTTGGTTCGAAAGAAACAAGTTCCAACTTTTATGCATGCACACCCTCCACGGCATACACATGCTTCTCACGGACACACCCATCACTATATGTATGCTCATGTGTATACTTGTACACATTGTGGACGTAAGGGCCACCTTGCTAAATTTTGCTTTGATAGATTACATACTTCAAATTTAGCAAAGAATTTTGTTTGGGTTAGAAATGAGACTAACCCCCATGGACCCAAAAGAGTATGGGTACCAAAGACCACCCCTCCTAGTGTTTTTGATGTAGGTGTGGGCTCTCACATGACGTGAGAGTGATGACACCTTGGAGTGGATGCGTTCCGGACTTAAAGGAATCAATTGGATGCATCACTTTCAAGGGAAGATTTGGTGGAGATGACCACCATATTTTGGAGACAAGGAGAGTTGCCTTCTAGGTTTTGGTAACAATTCTTAACTACGACCTTTGGAGATATACTTGCACTCACTCAACTACGACCTTTGGAACATCGTAGAAGCATCGTACACCAAGCCTACAAACAACTACAACGCTTGGAGTGAAGATCAAAAGAAGAACGCGAACCTTGACGCCAAAGCAATGAATGCTCTATTCTGTGCCCTTACCAAAGAAGAGTTCAAGCGAGTGTCAACAGTAACTTCTACACATCAAATTTGGCATACTCTTCAGGTAACACACGAAGGCACTAGTAAAGTTAAGGAATCTAAAATATCTGTTCTTGTCCACAGTTTGAGTTATTTAAAATGGAGGAGAATGAAACCATATCTGAAATGGTTACAAGATTCACCGACATCACCAATACTCTTGCATCCCTTGGAAAGGACTACACCCTAGTCGAAAGAGTTCGAAAGATCCTTCATGCACTCACACCAGAATGGGAGAAGAAGACAACCGCCATTGAAGAGGCGAATAATCTCTCAACTATGACTTTAGAAAACCTAATCGGTAATCTAATGGCATATGAAGTGCAGTTAGAAGAAAGGAAGAAGGACGAACGACAACACCGTTCAAAGAAGAAAGAACTCGCCTTCCATGCATCTTCCGACACGGACAATGATGACGAAGAGGAGATGGCAATGTTCTCAAAGAAATTCAGGAAATTTCTTAAGCAAGGTAAATTCAAGTGTTTTAATTGTGATAAATCAGGACATATGAAGATGGATTGCCCTTTGCTCAAGAAGAAAGATAAGTACAAGAGTAAGAAGTTCAGAAAGAAGAAGAACTACGAAATATTTTCGGAATATAGTGATTCCTCATCTTCTGATGAAGAAGAATCCACTGAACATGTTAACTTATGTTACATGGCCATAGAAGATGAAGAGGTATCGTTTTCTGAACTCTCTGATACATTTAATGAGTTATTTATGAATCTGAAAAATGAAAAACTGAAAAACAGATTTTTGTTAAAAGAAAATGAAACTTTTACAGGAAAATTCTGTTTATGCATTACAATGTTCTTCTATAAATTCTCAACAAGATGAAACTGAAAATGTCATATCATTCTTGAAAACTGAAAATGAGAAGTTTATAAAAGAAAACATTTTTCTGAAAATGGAAACTAAGTCTTTGAATGATAGAATTTCTATATTAAATAAAGACATGCTAGTTTTCAAAAAGAAATATGAAGATCTTATGCAAAATGTGACTAAGTTTAATAAAGGAAAAGAAAAATTAAATGATCTATTATCTTTTCAGAATTTGTCACATGATAATCATGGTATTGGTTTTATTGCAAAGTCTTAATGTTATAATCATCCATATAGTTATTTGTAAAAAGTAAGACTAAGAAAAGTAAGTTTATATGGATTCCAAAGAACTTAAATGTTTATGATAAAAATACATATATTGCTTCATACATGCATGATATATGTGATTCTTGCAATTATGTATATACTAACAGGTGGAAACCAAATTCTAAATGGATTTGGAGTCCTAAAGGTTAGATATGATCTTTTATATTTGGTACCAACTAACGTTTATCTTGCAGGTACCATATAAAAAATTTGATAAAGATCAACTATGTATATATGTACTAATATATTTGTTGCAGTGGGAGAACAAAATATTTCTCTATCTGTTATAACCCATTTCTGCAGGGGGAGGAAAAGATAACATATTTTCTGCAGGGGGAGGACTTGTGCACACAAAGCGTCGTCATCAAAAAGGGGGAGAATGTTGGAACCTATTTCGATGAAGACGTTTGTGACGCATGACATGTGGAGCTCTAACACATGACGAATCAAGAGTCCTACATGATCAAGATGTGCCAAGGAGAGTTGATAGAGTGTGGTTTGTAATTGTGAAGTAGAATGTAAAAGCCTTGTCACAAACACTCATATCACAGCCTTGTTAGTCGACTTACAAAACCTTATAGTCGACTAATCAAGTTTGTAGTCGACTTGACCCAAATCATAAGTCGACTAGTCAAGTGTCCAGAATCTGACCCAACTCTCTGTTTCTGAATTAGTCGACCAAACAGTAAACCAAGTCGACTAATACATTTTTCTAGTCGACTATCCCTTGGTCCCTAGTCGACTAATACTTGACCCAGTCGACTATAAAGCAGTTGCAGTCGACTTGAGGTAGTTAATCAGAAAACTGTTCATCCAACGTCCACCTACCTAGTCGACTAATAGCTAAATCTAGTCGACTAATAGTTGAAATTTTGCCTAGTCTAGTCGACTAACTCAGAACCCAAGTCGACTAATAGGCAGTTCTGACTGTTGGACAGTTTTCTTTATCTGGTCTTTTGGGCAACGAATTCAAACGTCTCTATCATTTGAATTGCTCTTATAACTCCCTAACTAACCCTAGTCTTCAGCTATAAATAGGGAAGTTATACCAAAGGCCAAGTACCAAGATTTTCCATCAGTTTTTCAAAAGTCAAAATCTGAAAATCTGAAAACTGTTTTCCTAACTTCAGTCTTCACCAAAAGCCAATTCCTATTGTGAAGTTCTGTGAAGTTTTGTTTCCTATAATGTACCTTGTCCACATACACATTCAGTATCAAGGCTATAGGAAAAGAGTTGTAATTCTCAAAGTGTTCATTGTACACAGGAGGCTTCTTGGTTGAAGAGGCAAGTTGTACAAGGTGACCATTGTACACGGGAGGCTTCTTGGTTGTAGAGGCAGTTGTACAAAGGTAAAAGGTGTTCACTTGGTGGAAGAGAAGGTATTCTCTTGGTGGAAGAGAAGGTGTACACATTTGACGAAGGGGATTCGACAAGTGGTGTACATGTTGTATTGATTTTGGGTGGCAAGATCAAGGTTAAAGGAAAATCTCAAGCGGGTGGCTTGGGGACTGGATGTAGGTCACAAGGACCGAACCAGGATAAATCTCTTTGTTTGCGTTTGTCAATTTCTGAGATTTGTTTTCCTTTACATGCAAGTTATTTATTTTGTTTATTTACTTAACGCTAATCCTTCTAGTTTTAGATTTGTGTTGACTTGAGTTATTTCAGATCTATAGTTGCCTACAAGAGATAATTCCGCAATTAGTCCTTATCTCAATGATCCTACAGTACTTTGTAAGGAATTTGTTCGTCATCTCATCCCATGTTGCAATGGTGTTCTTGGGCAATGAGTTAAACTAAGTCTTCGCTTTATCCTTCAAAGAAAAAAGAAAAAAATTTAGTTTGATTACCTCTGCTGGTACATCATTAATCCTTTGTGTGTCACATATTTAAAAAAAGCTTAAGATGTGCTTGTTTGGATCATCATGTGGAAGCCCGCCAAATTGACATGTATGTTACACCATCTGAATCAACCCTGAAGTTAGTTCGAAGTTGTTGGTTGAATTGTTGGTGCGATAATGCATGAAATGGCTCCTGCTAGAGAAGAAACAAAATAATTATGAATTTTTAATTTAAAGATCTAATTCTTTTCTCTAATTAGATTTCAATAAAAATTTAATAATAACATATTTTTTGAATTCAATATTCATGCACATTTTATAAAACATATTTAAGATTTACAATTTATATTTAAAATATTTAATATTTTTAAGTTTACATTCTCTGAAAAAAGAAATAAATTTAAGATTACAATTTTAATACTAATCTTATTAATTCTACAATAAAGAAATAGATCTTACATCTATTATATCTACTACTGTTTTGATTTTTTTTTTCCCCTCAAGAGAGATTCGGCGGAACATTTAAATTGGTGTAAAGTTGACCCCCAGGCTCAAAGTTCTAGCTCCATCACTGTAGCAGATACCTTAAAACCTGATGCTATATTGCTGATATAATATAAGAAATCTTGACACGATATAGCTGATATATCGTGGAATCGGCCTATCTTTGAAAACATGCTTTGAGCCTTTCAATAGATTTGAAACAACTTCCAATACACAATCCAAGAACTTTTGACAAAATTCTTTTAACAATAAATTTGTCTAGAAAATGAGACAGAATGGATTAGAGAGATGCAAACACAAAGCAAACAATGACAGACCAACTATATATATGCACTAATTAATCTAAATTTAGTTTGGTCATTACTTCTTCACCAGGAGCCCGAGAACGATAAGCCCGCCGGCAATGGCAGCGGAAGCAGCGCAGAAGATGGAGTCGCTGCCCTCTCCAGCGACTCATGCCTGTAGTCGACGATCAGAATGCCGTGATTGTGAAGCTCCCATTTTTTGATGGAATGGAGGTTTCTTGCCATTGCCTGCGGGCATGTAACTCACTTACAACTGTAAAAGAATTTATCACTTACTATTTACTGTAACCAAACGGACCTTAATCCTCTTGTTCCTTCTCACTTTTAGTCATGATGTACTGCAGATGAGCAGAGGAAGTTTTAATTATTTTATTTATTTATTTATTTTTTAAGGAAGAAAGATGGTTTCTCAAACTCAAAACCCAAAAAAGAATATACAGATGAAGACTTTGATGAATCTGAATCTGGGAACATGTTCGATTTTTACTACTTTTTCCCCATTTTATGTAAGTTTATATATATACTACCACTTTTTATTTTTCGTTCTATCCAGACATTTTTTTACCTATAGTCTTAAAATTACTTTTCTTAATATGTTTATATTTTTACCTTATGTATAGGAACAGAGAAGTGCAAGGTCAACTTTGGGTGTGTTTGTTTCTCATAATTAGCCCGTAAGTGATAAAATGTAATTGCAACAAAACTACTTACAGTGTTAATACACTTGCAACCTAAATAATTAATTTTGTGATCATGCAAATACTACTTAAAACTCACTTGCAGTACAAACAGTTAATTTTATTAATTAACTATTTAATATTTTTATTTAATACTACTTGCAGCCCACTTGGAATTTAATATTTTTAATTATTGAATTTAATAATATTTAATATTAAATTGTAATATTAAATATTTTTAATGATTAATATTAAATTACTATTAATATTTAATATTATTTCTAATATTAATATTTTAGTATTTTATTTTTTATTTTTTTAATATTTATTATTTTAAATATTTAATTTTTATAATATTTTTAGTATTTAATTTTAAATATTTATATTTTACTATTTTTACTATTTAATATATTTAAATCACCAAAAAGTTAGTTTTAATATCAACTTTTCACATACGAGTTACACATTACCAATCAAATACCGTAAAACACAATATACTTTCTCACTTACAATTTCACATTACCAGCTAAACACCGTAAAACTTACTTACATAAACTGTAAAACTATAAAAGAGTTTACCACTTACAACTTGTGACCACTTACAGCGACCAAACCGTCCCTTTGACAAGTGTTGCATATTGCAGGAAAATGTTCAAGGAACTCAGCAACCTGATCGGTTGATGATTAAACTGTTTGGATGTAACAAAAAAGGTTCAACGATTTGGAGAATATCAGAGAACGCTGATCACAGCACCATCAAATAACAGAACCTAAGCGATATTTTTCAAAGATTCATCAATATATTCACAACCGCAAAGTCCCGAAAACATGATGATTTGTTGTTGCACTTTGCATTAAGAACATGGTGTTTAAGTATTTTATCTATGTGCAGATTGAATCTAATAAAACTAAAAATGAATAAATGTGGTTCATACGTCTACAATTAATGCCGATGCCGCCGCCTCCTGCTGCTGCTGCTGCTGCTCCTCCTCCTCCTCTCTCAGTCAGCATTTCAACAGCAAGAGACCCAAACCCAGCACAAAGGCTGTAACAAAATTTTGGAGCAGTGGAAGAGGTAGATCCCCACCAAAGCTCACGGAGAACTCGCATCATCATCATCATCATCTAAGGGTTCTCTCAATCTCTTCATCGAGGATATCAATGAGTTCTTTCTTACCGCTTGGATTGTCGCTGCTCAGTAATCCACGCAGGGCCTGCAGCTCTTCCGGACTGCCCTTCTCCAGTAGGCCTCGGATGACCATAGCGGCTCCAGCAGGCACCCCGTTCTCTGTGCTGCTACCAAGCTGGTGATCCCTGGTTGAAGTTGAGGAACTGACTGCGGTCGGTGGTTGTGGATGAGATCTCCAGTACTCTGTACAGTAATGATGTCGATCAATTGCTTCAATTGCCTGCAAAACCCATGGAAACACACGTCATTGGCAACGATGATATGCTTGGTTATAAAAAATTGCATTCATCTC
This sequence comes from Agave tequilana, assembly GCA_038442645.1. Taxonomy (NCBI): domain Eukaryota; kingdom Viridiplantae; phylum Streptophyta; class Magnoliopsida; order Asparagales; family Asparagaceae; genus Agave; species Agave tequilana. Next base: position 308,896 of record JAVJIF010002081.1, on the reverse strand, counting down.
TATTCTATGATATATTGCCTTGTATACACACACAAACAAATAAATGTTTATATAAATACAAAGACAATAATACATATACGATTTGCAGGTAGAGTTTTGATATTCACACACAAACACAAGTATGTGTATGCATACATGTACAATCGGCAGGTTAAGTCTTGCTAATTGAGGTTTAGAGCATACGAGGAAACAAGACATTTAAGTTTTGCCACTAAGAAAGCTGCCAAATCAACAAACATAAAAACAGGACTACAGACCAGACTCAGGAGACTAAAATAAACTGTTAGTACACAATAAGAGTCTGCAGAAACCTGGAAATAATTTGGCTGGAATTATTCAAAATTTGGCTTTGTTAACCATCACCAGGTTTTATAGTGGCCAACATCATAATATTGCAGTTTGCTCCATCTCATTTCACTAAACACTTTGTAGTTACTTCATGATTTGAATTCTTCAGTGCCAATCATTGTTTCTGTGTAATTCACTTCAGAATTTATCAAGGTTAGGTGATTCAGCAATCAATTTAGCATTTGAATGGGTGTTGTATGATGGGTTTAAGGTTGCATTGGGTAGTGTTGGAACATAGGTAAGTAGTTAAAAAAGCTTTGATAATAGACACAAATTGTAGTTTACCCTTTTGGGTCATTATGGTTCCAAGCTATTATTAGCTACTTCATTGTCTTAGGTAGACCCATTACTTAGTAAGAGAACAAGGTGGGTCGGGGCTTATTTGTGGGCACATGCTAGTCCAATAGACTTGTAAATAAAATTTGGTGAAGATTTGATGACTAGAAATCTTAGGGTGTTCCAGTTGAAGAGTCAAGCCAAATTAAGGTGCTAGAGCATGAAGCGAGCTCAGGGTACAGATAAGGCACCGGAGCTAATGAAGCGGGAAAACAGGAACCAAGCCCAGGTACAGCTTGGAGTATGCCCGTTGAGATTAACTGAGGTATCGATTTTTGAGCTTTACTGTCTTGAATCCAACTTATTTAAGTGGGCATTACATAATGGGTTTAGTCCCAAATCCAGTAGACTGAAACATGGATAACGGTTAATAAGTTTTGACCAAGAAGTCCAATAAAGGTTTCTGCTTTTGGGTCATTGATACCATCACATAAAACAAGGTTCCATATAGGTTTATACTCTTATATATTTTATTTCTGATTTCTCATTGTCAGCCATCTTTTCTTAATTTGAGTTCTCTGTTGCTCAAGATTATTCAATTCAAAGCTAATTTTGGACAGTCATAGAAAATTAAGTCTGAAACATCAGAAACTCCACATAATAGATTTCTAAGGTTCTACCCAAAAAAATAAGGACAAGTGTGATGATAGTTATAATGAAATGATGCCCATGCAAAGTGGATCTGATGACAATTGACGTCCTTCGTGACCTAAACTGTCAAGCAGCAACAAGAAGAAAAAAACATTACCAATATGAACATTACCTGAACTATTGTCGGTGAAGTTAGGCCAAACATTTCAAGACCATCAAGGGATCCTGGAGGTTGTAGTGTCGGGAGGTTAACTTTTCCCGAGTTGTGGTGCCTCCGAATTTCATTATTCACCCTCTCCCTAACCATATCCCAGCATCTGGTAGCAGAAAGATGGATGAAAAGTTCGCTTGGGCATTGCTCTACCTTAACCTGCATAACCAGAATGCAGTAGTTAGCAACTTCCCTAATAGAATGAAAATAAAATCAAGCAATGAGCTTTATGACAAACTACCATCAACTTTTGGACAAAGCAAAACTAGTCTTCTCTATTTTAAGTTTCATACTCAAGAATAAGAACCCACAGAACTGATATACTTTGCATCAAAACCATATTTCTAGTTTAGAGTAAGTTGGAGACACCATCAGCAAGTCACCAGACAATAATTGTTTGTTGTCGTCCAAAAAGCAGGGTGACAGTAGTGGAACAAAGTGGAAGAAGGAAAAAACAGAGCCAAAAAGAAGAGCAAGACTGACATCAAATATTATAGGAGTAATCATGACTAGAAAATTAGTTCTTCATATATTCTCTGAAGAATTTCAAGAATCACGAAAACTGATTCTAAAGCAATTTTCCATACAAAAAAACTGATATTTATAGCTTTTTTCTGCTTGAGGACAAGAGCTCCTAAGTTAATAGGGAATCCACTGGAATCAAAATATCTTTTCATTATGACAAACACTCAAAAGGATGTGCACAGTTCAACATGCCCTGAAAGTTAGGCTGACTGCCGGGTATACCAGAAAAAAAAGGTAAAAAAGGCAGCACTGGAATTATTATATGTTGTAATGACTACAATTTGATGAACACATGGTTTCAAATATAACATTAAATACTTCCTAGTTGAACAAAAATATGGCAACAGCTATAACCATTTAATCTTTATCTTAAGCTAGAAACGATGACAAGAAAGACAGAAACAATGAGAAATCAATTACCATAAATAAAGGCCCAAGCAGACCAGCATCCAAAATTTCAGATACATAAAAACACATTTGCGTTGGATCTAGTATACTAAAGTACCTAACTCGACTTCGATATCCTGCAATCAAAAAAACACCAGCACACTTGAAGTAAGTCATAAATATAGACTTTGTTCTTTCCAACAGAGAAATTTTTAATAATATCAAATAAATTGATGTAGATATATTCAAATGAAAAATACAATTGAATAAGACAAAAAAGCATGAAAAGAAATCAAATATCAGGAGGATTTAAGATTGGTCAGAAAGTGATAGACATGAGCAACAGCGAAAAGATTAGCTTAGACATATAGTATACCTTTGGGAAAATAGCCTGACTAGTAGACCATAACTTTCCTGATAAGACAACACCATATTCCAAAGGCTCAACATTGCAGTTAATTCTCCGCACCACCTTGGCCATTCGAGGACCCTTCTGCATGCGGTTGTGCCTATCAAGATTTGGCGGACATGACGGGCTTACTGTAACCGAGTCTCCTCCATCTGTCAGGTTGTGAGTGCTGCTTCCATCTTTTTCATCTTTGGTTTCATCTTCTGTATTTACACTTGCAGCTATGTCCACTTGCTTCAGTTGACCAATAGCATTTGTAATACCACTGTCAACTTCTTGCCTGGGAGCCAAAAAATTTGAAATCGCACCAGTCGAGTTATCACAATGAGATGGTTTCTTTCGAAAGGGCATCACTGGACACTGGTTTGGTAAATTAGGAACTTTCTTTCGCTGGTTGTTTAACTCTATAGATGCCTCGTTACTGATACTGTCAGGTTTTTCACTTGTTTGTTGCGAAGTGTTGTCACTTTCACTAATGATAGATGCATTGGTCTCTGGTGTTACAAGAACTTGTTCCTGTTGTGAATTGCAGTTAGTCACCTTATCAACAAAATTGAGCCTAGCTAAAGTTTCTGGATTTTCCACAAGAGGCTCTTCTTTCACTTTAAATGAAGGCAATGCTTGTGGTCTCTCATGTTCATCAACATCTAATAATATGACATTCTTATCGGTTGATATATTTCTCTTTCTGTTAGGAACACTATTCTCCAAGTTACCTATGTTCCTACTAGTCTCTGGAAGCTGAGAGGAAACAATCAGCTTTTGTTGACTAGAAAAGCATCTTTCTGGGGTTTCAGGTTGAGACCATCACCAGTTTTAGGTAAAAAACTGCCCTGGCACGGCTCCTTCGAATCAACTATGACATGCTGCCTCTCTTTTTGTATCTTGAAGGAAAGTTGCTGCAGGTTGGATGCCTTAATTTCTTGATATGAACCAACAGTTTTAGAGCCACCTCCATAGTTACCATGAGATGCGGATCCCTTATCCTTCTGATCTGTAGCTTCCAAGGAAGTTATTCTATTTGGATAGTGCTTGGATTCTGGTGTTTTCTCACGGGACAGCCTGGAATCGGGTGTTCTCTCACGGGACAGCTTGGATTCTGGTGTTTTCTCTCTGGTTACAACAGAACTCAAACTAAGTCCAAGGTGTGAAAGCCCCCATCTGTGCACTGCACTTAACTTGCCGCCTAAAGCATCCACGAGGGTACTCAATTCACTGAGCTCGTATCGGAAGAGGAACAACCTTTTGCTCCAATCACAAGCACACAGCTCCTTTGCATGAGTCAAGCACGCAAATTTATCTGGAGAACATGTGCAACCAACAGCGGAAAGGTGCAAATCATAATGACACACAAAACACTCTCTTTCACAGCTAACATCAAAACAAGCATCCATTTTCCTAGGCTGCAAAGAACCAAGAATTTCCCTTCTTACTCGTTCCAGTTCAACACGTTCCTGATCATGAAAAATTACAAGGGTAAGAAAATTTTCCGGTCAATATCTTTAGGAGGTAAAATATTTTAGATTTGGCTGGTATCTACGGAAGGTCTAGACATACCCCTACAATCATAGACTTAAAGTTCCACAATAAGTAGAAAGTTCTCTATTCATGCATATTACTGAACAGTTCCATTTCCTCCTATCACATCTATTGAAGGCAAACTACCACTAAAACTACTTTATCTTGAAACTTTTAAACTTTCAAATGAGAAATGAAAATAAGGCAAGCCTTAAGCAGCTTAGATGGTATGAGGCATGTGTAGTTCACCTTAAGTGACTTGGCTAGGATTCCATCCACTCCACATGCATTTTTCCATCTTAAATTATCTGTAGTATTCTGCCCAAGAAATGAAATATGCCATTGTGCTCTAACAGCTTCTCTCGCAGCTCCCAACAACAGCTTGTCATGAGATATTGATATCTTGCGAACCTGTTCACGGTAAAGCTCGACAGCATTCTGTCCATGAGGCAACCAGTCTATGGGAGCTACATTTACAGCCTCAGCACAATTGAATCCGCAATTGAAACCTGAATGATAAGCTCGGGGAATGTCAAAACAAACTCCCCAGCACGTTGCAAACAGCGATAAACAGGCACTCCCTCTCCCTTTAGCAACGAAGGTGAAAACTGAGTAACCTGCAAATAAGATGTAGGAAAATATAAAAGGAGCTCCAGAAATATTAAAGAAAACCAGTATTTAAACAGGACACAACACAAAACTAGAGGATGACAAAGATTCCTATACACAAATTTGAGACCATAGATCTCCTAGATCAAAATAAAGAAACCAAGACATCAAATGACCTGATGGAGACGATGCAGATCCAACGAGCTATTGGAAGACCCTATTTGCGTAGGAGAAAGAAAGCCCAAATTGGATTTGAATTGGATTAGAAGTAGTATTTTATTTTTATTGGTTTTCCTTTTTTATTTCTTTTATGAGTTCTTTTATAATTAGAAAAAGATCATGAGTAGTGCACGTGGCCTTTGGCTATAAAAAAGCACTTGTAGAATTTTATTTGAGAAAATGAATTGAGTTATTAAAATTTCAAACTCTAATTGTGTTTCTTTTGAAATCTTTGTGTGTGATGCATGAAGTGGGTGAGATTCACCTGAGTGAGGCCCGAATACTTATCTTTGGGTGTGAAGCCCTAATTGATGGAGACGATGAAGATCTAGCAAGCTATTGGAAGACATATTCACACAGGAGAAGGAAAACCCGAATTGGATTTGAATAGGAGTAGGAGTAGTTCTTTTATTTTTTTTTTCTTTTCTTTTATTAGTTTTTTTCTTTTAAAGCACAAGTCATGCACGTAGTCTTTTACCTATATATACTTGTAGAATTTATTTTGATGTCAATGAATGAGTTATAAAAGTTTATGAAACCCTCATTAGTTTGCTTGAAATCTTTATGTACGAAGTATACAGTGTGAGTGATTCTCCTGAGCCTCAAGTTCTAAATCTAAATCTGTGTGTGATGCATAAAGTGGGTGAGATTCACTGGGTCTGAGACCCGAATCCATATCTTTCCTCCAATTTGCATAAACTCTTGATTAGTTTTCCCTAATCCCACCACAAACTCTTTTCTTCCTCCTTTCATCCTGCGTCATGACCCTTCTATATACAAATAGATTGGGTACTATTTTACTTTTTCCCTTTGACCTATTCACTTAGTTTTTTTCTTTATTTAAAGCACGAGTAATGCACAGTCTTTTACATATATATACTCTTGTAGAATTTATCTTGAGATCAATGAATGAGTTATAAAGGTTTTGAAACCCTAATTGATTTTTTGAAATCTTTGTATGTGAAGTATAAAGTGGGAGAGTGATTCTCTTGGGTGCGAAGCCCTAAATCTAAATATTTGTGTGTGATGCATGAAGTGGGTGAGATTCACCTGGATGTTAGGCCCGAATCTTTATCTTTTTCCAAATTTTCATAAATCCTAGATTAGTTTTCCCTAAACCTACCACAAACCCTAGCTTTTCCCCCTTCCGTCCCACATCATGACCCTTCTATATTGGTGCCATTTGACCTTTTCTCCCTTTGACCTATTCAGTTAGCTGTAATTTGATGTATGTGGTGTCCTGTCCTTATCAGATTCATCATCATTATAAACAACAACACAACAACAAAGCCTTTATCAGAGTCACAAATATATGAATCCCCTTTCTTCATTCAGCTCTGTTAAGGACCATGTCAAACCAGCGTTGCTCACTAATCCCATTGGACTGGAGTGGCATCCGCGCAGCATGTTGTGGTGGAACAAACCAACAAGTACCCTTTAGATTTTTTTCACGGAGACCAGACTAAGTTTTTTGGTGGCCTTTGGGTATTAATGAAGCGTCGTTTATCCTGGCATGACTCAACCAGTGAAAATAATGACATTGAGCACATCATTGGTGGAGTTTTTTTAGAAAATTCATTGCATGTGCTTGAGATTTAAAATCCAAACAAAGTCCTCATTTGGTAGTTTAAGTTTAAAAAGCAGAAAAACTAAACTAAAACCATACTTCTTAATTCTTATGATGGTCAAGTGGCTGACAGTCCATGTATGCATACCTGACAAGTACAGGCTTTATGTATGAAAATACAACATTCCCAGGCCTAAGAAGATTTCATGTTTTGTTTCTATTTTTAGATATGAATGACAGAACTTTATGGTAATGATTACGATGTTGTTTGATTAGCTTCATCAGGGAAACTAAGAAATTTCAAAGGTGAGAAATATTAGTATGTTGAGGTTGGGCCATGTTTTGTAACATTGATAATCACACTGAAAAGTTATGAGGTATGCAAATGCTATCATGGCCCTAAGAAATTCTCTATGATCAATTTGACAAGTTCAACGGTTGTTTTTACATTGTTGCTACATAAATTGAAGTACAGACATAACTCTTCAAAGATTACAACTATCTAAAAGATATATGTATAATGTTGTCGAGTTTGAATGGAAAAAAGTTGGAAGCAGGCCAAAACATTTAAGCAAAACAGAGTCAAGGGAAAATCAACAAGATGAATTTGTACGTCCCTAAGTAAAATACTAACAAATCTTTGCCTTCTTCCAACTTGGCTTTTGCTTCTCGTTATTGCAGCCAAAACCTCCTATCTAGTTAGCAACCAATATTTGAATTATATCCCTTTCTCCAACATAAATATAATTATAAATCATTCACATTTTTAATTCAAATAATTAAAAAACATCATGCATACTCAAGGTATAAACAGCAAATATTTCCCACACAGAAAACATTCTTTCAAATGATAAATAATTACTTACAAGATTATGAAGCAAGTCCGGCTGTTCTTCAAATAAATCTGCTAGATGTTTCTTCATAGCAGCCTCCAACTTTAAGGCATCTCTTCCGGGGACTCCATACCACATTTTGGATCTCCCCAATGTAAGTAATTAAGCGAATAAAGATGGTGGTCTTCCACATGCTGTTCCCAGTCAAAAATAAATAAATTAGATGTAACATAGTTCGTGTATCAGCTTATATACAAAATTAACAAACAATAAGATGCCACACACCATAACGATAACCCTCCATTCCACAGAAAACACAGAAGACACTTGATTACAAATCATTACTTTGCTTCATTAAATAAGTATGCCCTGCCTCCTAACACAGATGTATATAGAAACTTACCCAACAAAATGATGAGAAGCACATTCCTACGTACAACCAAGGCACTAGGACACCAGAAATGTCCCCACTTTCAAATGAGAGCACTGAACCTGGAAGTCGAGGGAAGTTGTTTAAGTTCCAGCCAGACTTCAGGTACTGATCCTCTAAATCAGAGCCTCCTTCAACTGACGATGCTTTAGGAAACCCACTTCCAAAATCTCCGGTCTCCAAGTCAGCACCATAGAGGACCTAGAAACCAATTAATCAGATTCTCAAAAAAAAAAAAAAAGAGTCAGAAACCTCAAGATATCTTAGGCTAATTCAACTGGACCCATATATACCTCAATCTCCTCAGTCGGACGCTCGACAATCCGCCAATATTCACCTTCAATGTTCTCAGGCGATGGTTCCGACTGCCTGGTCATTGCACCTGCGTCATCTTTCATCCGAAAATACTGCTCCTTGAAATCATTTGCATACTTCTGGAAGGACTCTAAGGTGAAGTCTGGACCAGGTTCAAATCCAAACCTCTCGGTACTGTTGTTGTATCCAAGTACATTTGTTGTCATAATGCTATCACAACTATTTCTGCATTCTGACCCCGTTTTTAAATCTTTTTCCTTTTCCTTTTCACAAGGTTAAGGTTTCTACATGTTTTCTTGACAGAACCACGATTTTGAAGCTTGTGCACTTTCTGGATGCGGGTAGCAAATTTTGAATTTTCCCATACATCATTTTCTTTAAGAGGACAAGGTGGATTCCATGATGAGGGAGGAACAATACGGCAGATTCCATATGGTTCTGCCATCGGGCGAATACTTGCAATATATTTCAGTGTGTCTTCAAACTCCTGTAGATAATTTTTCCAATCATCTAGTGAGAAATTACTCATGTGCCAATGAATCAAACATGAGAATTGAAAGTTATACTGCAATAAAGAGAACATGAAAACCTCTTCTGTTGGATAAAAGACAGGTGCTTCATCAAGGGCAGGCCTGCAAGCATCTTGCGGACGCCATTGTGCTGTGACCTGTTATAATATTTTAAACATCATTCAGGCAAATACGATCAAATCTACAAGGCAAGAAAAAGAATAGGGGGAGGGGGTTATCATGACATTCATGAAATTGACCTTCTGACAGCTTGAACATTCCAAACAACCGCGAATTACTCCTTTTGGTAGGTAATGTATTGCTGGGGTGTCCTGCAGAATACCAATAGAAAAAAAATTAAAATAAGCATCATATAGGTCTAAAACAGAAACAGAAAAAATAACACGGTGAGAATGGAAAAGGCATCAAACAAAACATGATTAAGGTAGTAAAGTAACAACAGCAATGACTAAAATAGACCAATAAAACAATTTAAGACTAGTACTAACTGGCTCAATCAAGTCAGGGTCTGACTCTTCCTCATCTGAGCTATTATCAAACTGACTGTAGTTTACCCATGGTCTATGTCGAAGTGACTTCTTCAACCTCCCTTCATCAGTTATGCTGTCCTCAGCATCCATAGGAGTCTGCAGTGAAGTAGGAGTCTGTGGTGAATAAGAAGCACAAACTGGTGACGCCACATTTTCCTGAACCCTCTGCAAGGTGAATGTCGCGAGTGACCCAAAGCCAGGCGGAACTGAGGGAATGATTTCAGAATCATCTAGCCGAGCCCCCATACATTCTGTCCCCATTAAAACTGAAAAAGAAAAACCAGAAAGTACATTGAAGAGATATGCCAAGAATGTCCAAAATAGATCGATTTCCCCTAAACACAATGAAAAGATTTGAAAGCTTTTTTTTAAGTAATGAAATTAAAAATAAACAGAATATAACTCTTGCCATAAACGTTTGGCACCAGAGTTCAGAAAATATGAAAGTGCTTGGATACAACAAACTAATTTCTGTTATGAGAAAAGGAAGAGAATGGACCATGTTGTCAATCCATCTCTCAAGTTTATCTATATGGTGTAAAAACATGGATATTTGCAGCTGTGTAATTATTGATATTCACACCAGAAGAAGAAGAGAGTTGTTTATCAATTAAAATTAACAACAAAATAGTCTATCATCCTTTGAAGGAAAAATTCAGCCTGTTAGTCTAATAAAAGAGTATTAGCTTTTCACCTGCAGTGATCACCACAAAAAATAAGCTAAAAACAGTAAAAATGAATGAGCTGAAAGAAATCTCAGAAAACAATATTTCTGGAATTTGTTGTTAAATTGTATAGCCAACTAATATTATTAGATTTCAGCACATCCAAGATAATGAAGATGTGGGGAAAGAAAAAAGTCCACAAGCACAGTGTTAATTATATCATTGTTTAGCAAGAAAATCAACTTTTTAAGGGAAAAGAAGGATATTTCATATCACTTGACTGTAGCAAATGTGTTATTCTCAAAAGCTGGGATTTTGACAAGTGAGTATCTTAGTGGCAATTACTGTCATAACCTATTTGAAGTATATGAAGTGACTACAGCTATTCGCAGCAATATATTCAATCCTAACATTTCTGAGTGTCCCAAGAAAATAATACCACTTACTTTTTGTAGATACTAAGTACCTTGAATTTGTCCTTTTGAGGGAAAAGGTCGATACAGAACTCTGGCGGATACGGGAAGCTAATGTATGTAGTTGAAATGGTTCGAAAGGTATTGGGATATCAATATGGATTGTTGTTTCTTCTAAAATGACAAAGAATATTGTACAGGTTTAAGTTGCCGGACTCAGAAACCTCAGGAAATGGATGCCATGAAATTACAAAATTTCTTGTATATTGATTTTATAAGTAAAAAGATCTACATGGAAAACAAAATGGGAGGAGAAAACAAACACATATTATATCCATCAAGAATAAACTTTATCCACTTAAACCTGCAGATTTTCACATTTAAAGCAACTTTAATTTCCTTCTAAGACAAAGATAAATAAATTGTTGTTTCCTTACCATATGAGAATAAGTGCTGCACATATCTTCCTTCTTAAATAAATTGTCTTAATTGCTCTCAATCCATGAAGCTAGGTCCAAATCAAAATTAATCCTGTGTAGTAATCATGAAAACCTGAAACATCGGTAGTCCCATAGTGATGTAAAATATAGAGATCACAATCACCTTCAATCCAAATAGAAAAGGAAAACTAGGGTTTAAGAAGATGGATAAAGAAATATGAAAGATAAACAAGAACCTGATAAGATTTTGGGCTTCACGCCCCTTGCTCAAGATTGGGCTTCACGCCCATTACACCAATCTCAAGATCATATCTCAAAAGAATTTTAACTGAAAATTTTGAATTTAATCATTCATTACTTGACTAGAGAGATTTTGAGGCATATTTATAGGCTTTACAAAAACTCGATTCTCAGAATACAGCCAATGTGATATTAAAGAAAAAAACCTAAAATCAAAATAAAATAAAGAAAAATACCTAACAATAAACTAGAACCAAATGAAATGCAACACGCCTTCTTCTAGTGTAGACTTACTCAAACAGCGTGATGCCCTCATTATTTGCCCAGGGGTGAAAAAAACTCGACCGTGTCGAGTGTAGACCCCAACACGAAGCATCTCAATTGGGTCATGACGGTAGTCGGTGAACTGATGGTCCTACATCAACTCTGAACCAAAATAGTGGAGGTGGATTGGTCTCCATATGACGGACCAGCTGCAGTTGATGATAGATCTGAAAAGGCACATGGAGCAGAAAGAGTCGAATCTACTCCACTGAAAACCAAACTAATACAAGAACCAATGGGATATCCAACTCATCACTAATGAAAGTAATCCTTCTCAGAACTCCAATAGGACATACGTCGAGCGTACAATTGACTCACAGTTTCGAAAGAGAATCTCTCAGAGTGAATCGTAATCATCACTACATTTTAAAATGCAAATTCTTGCAATATATTATGTGAATAGGCAGCAAATTTGTAGTCATCAATGCAAATTGTTATCTGTTTACAGGATTCATCATGCATTTCAGGCAAATATAATGCAACAAACTCACTAGGTAAAACTCCTACACATACATGAATGAGATATATGAATTTTCTAGGACGTACATTAAACACCTCTAATGGTATAACATTACTAGGACTGACAGAAGTCTGAAAAAACTCAGGGAAGAACTCCAAACAATTACTAAAAAACATTAAAAGTAACCTGATAAACAATAGAAAGGAACCATAAAGACTCATTAGTATCAACATTAGCAGCGTCTATCTCTTGTTCAATCTCTTTCTTTATCATAGGTGTGGAAAGTGAATACCTAATGTCATGTGAGGATGTACTAGACTCAACTAATGCACACTGAACGTCACTAATACTCTCATCATGAACAAGGATCTCATCAAGTGCGAGTGTATTAGACTCAACTAATACATCTTGAATGTCACTAATACTCTCCTCATGAATATAGATCTCATCAAGTGTAAGTATACTAGACTTTATTAACTCATCAACATCACTAGTAACCTCAGAAGGAATGTGGATATCCTCGACAATCCTCGAATCATCAATATACACATTATCAATAATGTAGACTCTTCGAGAGGCACTGATAATCGTAATGTCCAAATCTTCACACTTAAAACAATTGATCGAGGGGAACTCATAAGCATGGTATCCTTATCCTCACACGTAGAACACTGCTTTCTAGTTTTGAAAATGAATCTCCTATTTAAAGGTGCTCTAAGAGACACTTCTAGCTCTAAAGCCAAAAGAAACGTCTCTTCGACAGACTTCAAGATGCGTAAGATCATCTCTCCTTTGAAATCAAGTCTCGTACAGTTATAAAACATATATACATTTATAGTAGGAAAATGGTCTATCCGAAAGCCACATCTAAATACAAGCTCCTCAAATTTAAGCATATACTCGGTAAGAGACAGGTAAAACTATTCTAAAAATGGGGCTTTACACGAAGAAGGATTACATTTTTCCTTAAGCTTTTTCTTCATTTCATCCCACGTCTCATAGGTCTGGCGTATGTTCTCACTAGTTGTCTTTCAACGGTAGTCCAATAATCCTGAGCAGAATATTTTAGTTTCAGCTTTGCAAGCCGGACTCTACGCTTATCAGAAAATTCATACAAAACAAAATAGTAGTCCATGTGCGCTATCCAATCACAAAAATCACGAGTCACGTGTACCATAAAAATCGAGAGGCACTATGCTGCTCTTTCGCTGGACTACTTCTCTTCTAACAACACACCAATCATAATAATTATATTCTCTAGTGCGATATTATGAATCTGTGCTTCATAACTCTACGAGACACCTAAATCTCGTGCTAAACTCAGACATATCTACAACTTAACCTAGGACAGATTGCAATGAAAAAGAATACAAACAAGCGGATAATTATGCAAAATTACTAGACTCAAACAAAAATAAATACAAGCACTAAATGATGAAAATTACACTCTTAAAAGGCTCAATCTCTATATGCAAGGAAATGTAATCCTAAATGATGATGTTAAGCAACTAACAAATGAGATCGATAAACATCAATAATTATGCATGATAAACTACAAATAAATGCACAAGCCCTAGAATTTATAAGAAATGAACAATTAAAATAAAGTCAAATTACGATATCACCTAAGGAGGTGAGTAGTTCACGCTCAAACATAAGTCTTGTAAGAGTCTTTAGATGACTCTCCACAACTAATGACTTGAAATCTTGCAGGAAGCTCTAGACGGTGGATGGGAGTGACCGAACAAAGACTGGCTCGAATCGAGCTCAAAAAGGCTTCAAAACCAATCCAGTTGAGTGGGGTCTAAGTCAAGATTGAGTTAGAACTAAGTCAACTCGGTTCTGCTCGGGTCTGAACCGCAATCGGGTCAGCTCGAGTCTGAGCCGTCAGCTCAAGACGACTATGGCCGGTTTAAGCTGATGAGTCAGTTCGGGTCTGAACCGTCAGCTCAGAACGGCTCTGGCCGGTTTAAGCTAGTGCTATAAGCTTAGGTTGGCTCGAGTCAACTCGGGTCTGTAGCTTCCGGGTCGGGTCGGATAGCTATCAGGTCAGACTGCACCCGAAGTGATTCAAACTTTAGCAGACTGATTTGAGACGACGAGCTAGCGAGAGCTCAATGTCGAGTGGGAAGGTTGATGAAGTCTTGGAAACAATGGAGAAGGATCGACGAAAGTCGACAGCAGGCGATGGCAGTGAGATCAGATCGGCGAAGATGGTGAAAGTGTTAACGAGATCGTGGTGATGATGGAGGTGGAGACAGAGATCGACAGTGAGGGTGAGGCTTCACCGAGGGGCGACGATGCCTTGGGGTGTCGCAGTCAGAGGTCAACGCTGATGGTGAGGTGCACTGTTCTAAAAATCCGATTAATCGGCTGATTAATCGGCCGATTAATCCTATTCGGTGACAGCCCGCTTAATATTACATTAATCGCTCTGATTATACGCTCGGGCGATTAATTGGGTTCAAAACGATTAATCCCCGATTAATCTCCAATTAATGCCTGATTAATCCGATTAATCCCCGATTAATCATTTAAGTATTTCATATGTTTTTTATTTGAAAAACTTCACTTTGTGTGTGTTGGATCGCTAAGTAGTTTATGTTGTAATGTTGATGATTTGATAATGATCTTTTATTAAATAGTAGATGAATTGTTATTTATTAAATAGTAAATGAATTATGATATTTTATTATTGTATATTTTGCATAAAGTGATACTTATGTTTTATTATTTTTGATTATTTTTTAAATTAACTTATTTAGCAATCTTTCTCCATCATTCTTTAAAGTTCATTAATTTAATTGATAAATTGACTAATTTTTTTATTTATCTTATTTTGCAGGTAAGTTCTTTGATTTATATTTATGCTGCAAAATTTGAAATCTTGGATTACTAATGTGAAGAGATAAGTTCTTTTACTTCTTTTTTACTATTTATTCATATTGTCTTGTTCATCATATCATGGTTTATAACTTTACATCTAGATATTATCTTATATAATATTTAGGTATTTTCAACAATTAACTGTATATATTCATATGTAGTTGTGTATAAATATAATTAAATATATTAAAATTTTCAAAAACGATTAATCCCCGATTAATCTCCGATTAATCCGATTAATCATTATTCAGTGTTAGACCGCACGAATAATGAAACCGATTTTTAGAACACTAGTGAGGTGATGGCGAGTGTCTTGGGCGTTGAAGTCGAGAGGGGAAAGAAGGGAAAGAAAGGTGGCTAGTTAGCTGTCGGCGACTGCAGCAGAGGAACGACTTGCAGGTGAGGAAGAGGAAGAGGGGAGGCGGTTGTCGGACTGTGAAGAGAGAGGATGAGTTGGTGGCGGTGGAGATTAAGGTTCTAAATTAATGAGAGGAAGGGGATGATGAACAATGCCCTTTGGGAATTTGGTTTTTTTTGCGGGATAAGATCTAGGGTTTTAGATCTAGTTATTTATTTATTTATATATTTTTGCAAGCAAGGCTTTGGAAACCAGGCTTGGGGAAAAAAGAGTGCCAGGGTTTTGAATTGTTTGGAGGAAAATTGAAGGAGATTGAAAAACTAAGGCTCTTATACCAAAATGATGTAAAATATGGGGATCACAATCCCCTTTAATTTAAACAGAAAAGGAAAAGTGGGGTTTAAGAAGATGGATAAAGAAATATGAGAAATAAACAAGAACCTGATAAGATTTTTGTCTTCACACCCCTTACACAAGATTGTGCTTCACACCCCTTACAACAATCTTAAGATCAGACCCTAAGAATTTTAACTGAAAATTTTAGATTTAATCATTCATTCCTTGATTAGAGAGGTCTTGAGGCTTGTATAGGCTTTACACGACACAATCCTCAGAATATAACCAATGTACTAAAGAAAAATAACTAAAAGCAAAAAAAAAAAAGCAAACTAACAATAAACTAGAACCAAAAGAAATGCAGCACACATTCTTCTAATGTAGACTCACTCAAAGAGTGTGTTGCCCTTATCACATAGCCACCAGATATGACGTAACATCTATTCGACTACATGCTTCAAAGTGAGTCTCTGCATAGGCTGAACTATATTAATTGGTGACATGAGGATGCAAGGTATCCACCAACTTCTAACAATCGAGTTAAAAATATCAGACGAACAATAACTGCAAGGAGCATCTAACACCAAATTTGATGTTTCAGAACATCCTCAATTAAAAACCAATATCATGAAATAAACCCCACCTCATCTTTGTTAGCATATGTTACACATATGGACGGTGACATGACACATTATGTTATAGATGTTGCAGCATACAAATCATGAAAAAATAGGACATGACATAGAAATACAGGAAGTAATTAACAATATAAAATATCATGGACTTATCTAAAGTATAATATTTAAAAAAAAAAAGCAATTAAATTACATTACAAATAAAAGTGAACTTGAACCACATGTATGAGAACAAATTATTATACTTCATATGTTCTTATTCTTAAGTTGCATTCTGACATTTTGATTCAGGCTCATACAAATATGCGAAATAGATTTATGAAGTCTGGGCCTTGATTTCACATCTTAATAACATTTTTGTATATCATAATAATAGGAATGAGATGAGTAAACAGCACAAAATGAAGGAATGAACAACAAAGAGATGAATGACTAATACTAACAGAAATATTCTACAGAAAATTGTTTAGATAAATGAATTCCCATGCTTACTGTCTCATTCTACATGATCCCCTTCCTATCCCCACACCTAACACAAGAAAGAAACAAGAAAGAAAGAAAGGAGCAAGAAGGGGAAAAAAAATCTAATGCCTGTCTTTTTGACAGACGGGCTGTTCTTTCTTGCCTGAAAATCAGCTGTCCCTGCCTTAGGTTTAGCAGTAAAAGATTGATCAAGCGTGAGAGAGGAGTTCTTCCAATTTAGATTATAACTTATAGTGCTGGGGTTTGGATAACTAATAAGGCCTGAGGAAACATTGTTCATATCCCTACATCATGAAGAGATTACCCATCAACTATGTGACATATATAATTCTAGTACCAATTCCCCAATTTTCTTGAGCTGTTGGTTGCCGAAATCAACATATTCTGAATTATATAACAGACAAATTTTCAGAAGACCTCGATGTCCTCAGATATCATACATGAAATCTACGTTTATCATTAACTATTTATCCAGTTCTCAATTTCAGTCAGGAAAAGTTTCAATTCAGTTCCCAGTTCTCAGATGCACTGGTCACCAACCACTGATTTAAGATAGATCAGAGAGAATTGCAATTCTAAACTCGAACCCAGCTGATCCATTCCAATGAAAATTTGCAAGTAAACATAATCATACAACAAATGGCAAAAGATCCCTGAGCACACCCATCACATATCAAAAAATTAAAATAAAATAAAATAAAATTCAGATTTAAATTTCCATCATCGCACATATGCAATTCAAGCAACAATATGAAGATAACAGTTCAAAATCATCCAAATCCACATCACACAATTCACAACAGATCTCGATCAAATTTATGCAGATCAACAAGCAAGAAAGCATTTGATTTCTATAAATAGTAACAATGAATTTTAATCTGATGATGATGACGATGATCAGGTCTCTGACTTACATATATTCTTGATTGATTGATGAGTCCTTTAAAAACTTCTGATTCTTTCTGTTGAGACAGATCCCAAGTCCACAGAAGAATAAAGAGATCCAAGAAAAGGACTTGAAAGAGGGGGGGAAATAAGCCCCCAAATCAAATCATCCACAAGATCAAATCCCTAACCCTAATTTTGATTTCAGAGAGTCCAGAGAAGATGCCCACAGGCCCAACACAAAACCCAAAACCGCTTTTCAAGGGGAAAGATGGTGGTTTCTTGAAACCAGGAGTGGTTTTCTTGAAACAAGATCACACCTTTCCCTTTATAAATAATAATAATAATAATAATAATAAAATTAATTAATAAAAATTGGGAGCCAAAAAGGGAACAAGGGCTTGCTGTTCTATCATCAACGTGAGAATCTGATTGGTGGTGCTCATGTAAATTGAGAAATTACAAGAGGGTAATCTGGGGATAAAGGAGAAGAATTGAAACAAGAGAAGATGAGAGATTAGAGAAGACCGAGTCCTAAGCCTCTGTAGCCCTAATAACTGGCAATTATTAAGATGGCAATTATTAATTGAGGGGCTTGACCTTATCTTAAACTCTTTTATTAATTCCTTAATTATTTTTATTATTATGATTGATTGTGCGGGAGAAAAATATTACTTTTTCAAATTATAGTGATTTTTATTTTTTGGGAAAAATATCTCACGAGTTATAGATGACTAATGGAATCTGAGCCGTCCAAGATAATATTATGGCGTGGAGCTTCTAGAAGAGAATCAGATGGAATTTCATTGTAGTTGGGGGAACTGCACCCAACCCTCAACCTATCAGAAGAATGCGGGCCCCATGGGACAAAGGTGATTTGTTGGGAGGCGTGTGAAAGTGGGATGCTGCTTTTTGTTTTTGGCTTTTCTCTTTTCATTTTGTTTTTTTAAGTCATCTTGGTTTTAATAGAAAAAGTAATATGCATCCATGCATCCATGTTACAAGTGAGACCGTACTTGATTAGCTTGGATTTGTTTTGTGTCTGTTTAGTTTGCTGCAAGTGGAAGGAAAAAGTGAAAGTAAAAAAAAAAGAGAAAAAAAGTAAAAAATTGAAATTTATGCATGTAAATTTTCTGGTGTTTGATTATGATGTGAAAGTGCAAGTAGAAAAGTATGTTATATTTTTAAGTGTTTAGCTAGTAATGTGAAAGTAAGAAAGTTGCCCACAAAATTGACCGCAAAATAATATTAAAATGAATATTAATTATTAAGTTTTTTTTTTTACTGTAATTAGACTACAAGTGGGATTTACATGACCACAAAATTAACTGTTTTTGAGTTATAACTTATTACAAACGAGATTTACATGACAACAAAATTAACCGTAGCACCGTGGAAAATAGTGTAAAAAAAAATGTGTAAAAGAGAAAAGGAAAAAAGGTTTTCCCATTTTCCTTTTCCGGTTCCAAATAAACACCGAAAGTAAAAAATGAGTGTTCCCACTTTCGCTTTTCCCTCTTCCGCCCCAAGCCAAACACGTAATGTATGCTCAAGAATTGGCTTGTGTGTATTATGGGACATGAAGGCATTGAAGGGTCGCTTTCCTTCTCTCTTTCTTCCCTAAAGGGTCTTTTTCCTTCTCTCTTCCTTCCTTTGCTTTCCTTTTTCTTTTCTTTTCCTTTTTTTCCCCTTACTTTCTCCTTGAGGGAGGAAATGGGTTAAATTTCAGTTTGATCTTATAAGAGCCACTTGCAGATCCAATGTAAATTCATAGGAATAGCCTGCATACCTATGTTGATGACCTATCACCGATCAAACAATAGAGAAACACCGAGTTGAAGACTCGGTAGCGGAAGCGAAGCGTAGAATATCTACCACTAGCAAGCAATTTGAAATTAAAACACTACACAATCGAAGAACACCAGATTTAATGTGATTCGACAATGTGCCTACGTCCACGGGGAGGAGGGGGAGAAATCTTTATTGAAAACAGAAAAAATAATACAATAATTACAAGAAGATCTCTCTCACATAGCTCTCAATGATGAAAATCTGAAATTCTCTTAAATTCTTAACACACTTTTAAAAGGTCCCCTCCAAGGGGTTTATAAAGGGCACCTAGGATGATTCTAGTTCAATACAAACTCCAACAACCAAATCAGCACTGCTTTAGAGAAATAGAAAATCCGGATCCAAACAAAAATAGGAAAAGAATTGTATTAGGAAACTATCAGAACCCGATATTAGTCGACTAGAGAAAATGATTAGTTGACTAATACCAAGTATTAGTCGACTATACCCAGAATCTAATCAACACCTGTAATGCATTCTGAGAATCCAATTTTCTGTTGCAGGGCTTAATCAACTATACCAAAGTATCAGTCGATTAGTCCAAGACCTATTCGACTAATAAGACTTATTAGTCGATTACTAACATGCATAATGCTTGTACCTGTCCGTGCTTGATTTGTGAAGCTTGTAACACCTCCATCTGAATCTGAATTCTTCTCTAATGAATATGAGGCACTCCTAATACTAACAATCTCCACCTTGACTCATGTTCATTAAGTCATTTCATAGAAATTGGATTCCGCTGCATTCGCCTTGCTTTCTTCCCTTTTGTGACTTAACATGGCTCCCTCCTAAGAGCCCGTTCGCCACTTTACCTTTAGAAAACCTTGATGAAATTCAGAGATGATCTAAACTTCTCCACCTAGATGGTCTTCGTCATCATATCTGCTGGATTCTTCTTCGTGCTGATCTTTACCAAATCGATCACCTTATCTTCCATGACCCACTGACATATCTTATAATATCTTACATTAATGTGCTTTGTCTTATGATACATGTGATTCTTAGCGAGATGAATTGAACTTTGTCTGTCGCAATGAACCCGAACTGAATCCTATATGATACTAAATGTCTTAACTAATCCTCTCAACCACAAAGCTTCCTTTCATACCTCAACTGTTGTCATGTACTCCACCTCTGTCATTGAAAGAGTAACTGTATCTTGCAACTCTGTCCTCAAACTAATGACGCACTCAACTACTGTGAATACATAGCGCGTTGTAGATCTTCACTGATCAAGATCTCTAGCATAATCTGCATCAACATAGCCTTGTAGTGATTTTTATTTTTTGGGAAAAATATCTCAAGATTTATGGATAACTAATGGATTTGGGCCGTTCAACTGGATAATCTGATGGGGTGAAGCTTCTAGAAGAGATAATCAGATGGAATTTCATTGTAGTTGGGGTACCCAACCCCCAACCTATCATAAGAATGTGGGCCTCGTGTTAGTGGGACAAAGGTGGTTAGTTGGGTGGCGTGTGAAAGTGGGATGTTTCTTTTTGTTTTTGGGTTTTCTCTTTTCATTTTTTTTAATTCATCCTTGGTTTTAATAGAAAAAAGTAAAATGCATCCAAATTTAAAAAGTGAGAATGTACTTGATTAGCTTGCATTTGTTTTGTACTCATGACGGGCATGTTTAGTTTGCTGCAAGTGAGAGAAAAAGTGTAAATAAAAAATTGAAAGAAAAAGATAAAAAAATTGGGATTTATGCAAATAAATTTTTTGGTGCATGATTGTGATGTGAAAGTGTAAGTGAAAAAGTATATTGTGTTTTCGATGTTTAGTTAGTAATGTGGAAGTGAAAATGAAAAAGTTGGACACAAAGTTGACTACAAAATAATATTAAAATAAATATTAATTATGAAGATCTTTTTTAGTAATTAAACTGTTTGTGTAATTTACATGACCACAAAATTAATTGTGGCATCCTAGAAGTGAAAAAATTATAGTGTAAAAAGAAGGTGTAAAAGAGAAAAGGAAAAAGAGTTTTCTCATTTCCTTTTTCCGATGCCAAACAAACACCGGAAGTGGTAAACAAGTTTCCTCACTTCCGCTTTTTCCTACTTCCGCCCTAAACCAAACACGTAATGTGTCACGCCCCACATCTCAAAATACGTAGAAACGAAATCGCGATAAGAGTCAGCGACGTAGATACACAAAGAGAATACCATATGTATACACACTAAGCTTAAATTAACATGAACAAGCTATACGATCACTATAATAAATCAATATTTCTACAATATGACATGTAAATATCTAGCATGATGATAGTAGATGAATAAAGAAATAAAATAAGCAATGAGTCCAATATATCAAGAATTAAGAAAATGACGGAATAAAAAAAGTAGGAATACCAGAAATCGAATAGAGAGAACTCAGAGTTCCTCGTAACATGTCCAGTCTCATTGAAATTTGATCAAATAAATAAAACATTCAATATCTGGACGTGCAAATCCAGGGAGTCAGAACTCCTAGTGAATGTGTAAGAATAAAGGGTAAGGTGAACATGCATATAACATGTGATTATGAAAAGATAATATATACTGAAATAAGACTGAAAGTAATATGCAAAACATAAATAGACAGTAAATAAGGCAGCCAGTAACAGAATCAAATATCCAATCAAAAATCAGGTATCTATCACAGTCTATATATCAGGTGTTAGATGTCTATCATAATATGTATATGTCAAAGTCAATGTAAGATTCAATATTGTTATTAATTATGTTAGTGAACAACAATTGCCACATGTAGTAGACGCATTCCATACTACGCCTATCACACATGTCAATCAGGGTCCTAAGTTACTGAAACTGATTGGTTGGAGATATTATCCATACTTTAGGTAGGTCCCATACATACCCGGGACCATGGCCTAGATACCTGGTGCTGAACCAGACCCTACCGCCAGGTAGTCAATAATAATAATAGTAGTCACAGTATCACTGTGGAATAATAAGCAAATGGGATGTCAGTTATGCCCCGGAACCTTGCAGTGGAACCATAAGTCCGTCGCGCAACCTGTATTCTAGGCCCACCCAAAATATAGACGTTGTCTCCTCCATCAATTTTCCCAATCCCAGTGTAAGTTGTCCATTTACGTTATTATTCAATTTAGTTAAAACAAGCAATATCCATGTTACTTATAATACTGGGATGATGCGGAGACAGTAACAGTAATAGTACAATAATAGTAATCGTATACACGGTGAACAATAATAAGAATAGTGAACAGTAACAGTAACCATGTATACGATGAATAGAGCTGTACCGAGCGTTACATTTTAACGATACTTTTTCAGTAACTTTCAGTAGTATGAATAAATACCAGTAACATGGAAGATACTAATCTGTAATCTGCCGTCTCATCCCGAATATATTAGATCTCATCTGTCTGTATTAAGATGAATCAGTAACTGATTCGACCAACTCATAGTCACAATAATAATCACTGTGAACATCAAACATTACATCCAAGTCAAAATATCTGATACAGTAAACCACAAGTCCAGTAAATACTTAATCAGCTCTTTCATCATATCAATCTACTCTGATCCTCTAAGTTACCAATAACTAAGATTCAATAATAATTGTTATCAAACGTTGAATATATATTAACACCGATAACAATAAAATCATCCTCATAATAATTCAATCTCTGAAACCGAATAACTGAAGTAGTCAATAACCAATCTGAAATACTAAATATCCTTAGGATCAATAATGAATACCGAGTTCACAAATAAAGAACAGAACATCCTCAAGCAACATGGAATCTAGAATATCTCTACGTCTGATTATCAACATCAATAAGGTCATTGATACTCAAACAGTATAATCAAGGGTAAGGCCAAAAATGTTCACAACTATAAATTCAACTACATTAATTCATCAGAACCTAATAAAAATCTCTGGAACAAATGCCCAACTCATGTCAATCAACTCAATAGTATATCCCTCCTCTACATAATCAGTATAGTCATCTTTTAAGTCACTGATATATCAAGGTCCCAACATATAAAATACATAATCATCTATATCTAACTGATCATCACTATCCAATCTAATTAAGCATCATATATTCCCACTTCAATTAAGCTCAATCACAAGATCTAGAATTCTAGGTAACTAATCAATTATGTATATACATGCACCAGGTCAAGTCAACTCAATCTATACATACTCCTCAACCCAAGGTCAAGTCCATTACAATCGAGTCTACTGATCAAATCCAATGTACTGAATATAGATCTCAGGTCAGCTCCAACTCTAACTAAGTCAATAGCAATCCATGTATCGATAAATCTGTCATTGGTAAAGTAATGTCATATCTAATGCTTTCTCGATATCCATAGATGTTCTAGTCGGAATAATCACCAACCATTGTCGTTAAATACTATGTATAAGATATGTCTTCTATCCTCAAATATGTACAAAGCTAGATGATCAGTAAAACGAATCAAGTCACAATCTACTTTAAATAATCTTGAATCAATAGGGGTGACCAACTATCACATAAATAAATGCTGATAAGCGTTCAGATAAACTGTATAATAAAAGTGTACACTCATTGATATCATATGAAATGGTACGAGTAATCATACTGGTCAAATTATCAGATAATCATATGAAATGATACAGGTAACATATAAATAACACTGACAACGATAAATAAGAAAATGATTCAAGAGCAAACACTCACATGAAATGATGCGGTTCTAGATCTGAATCGCCATCTGGTCTTCACTAGATGAACCAATACGGATCTCGGGATCATCCCATGGGTCGGTCTTTGAATAGCCAGTGTATCGGTCCATAACGAGCACAACTCTGAACCTTCCATTGCCGAGTTTGGATCGCACAATTGAGTCTGAATCACTGCAACACACAACCAAAAACATATAATACAATAGTACATACACGTACACATACACGTACTCACGCATACACCCAAGCATACATAATATGTACATGTGCCTGTATACGACACACACTCTAGTTCATTGATTGGAGTCATTTATGCATCATTTTCTATCACCATGCTATGCTTTATCTGAATAAATATTGGTATTTTATTGCTTTTTTCTCTCTTTTTTTAGGACCAATGTTTAATGGAGAAGGAGGCCCAACAATTATGATTTTTGAGGAATTAAAGAATCATTTAGAAGCCCACAAGAGGAAAGCCCAGGTCTGAACAGATCCAAAGCGTATTCTCAGTTTCTAGAAGACCCAGCTGGGGATACGAGATACAACAGAAAGGCACAAAAATTCGCTAGCGCAGCGGCCAAGATACGGCCGCGGTGCCGCGTTTCCGCAGCAATCTTCTGGTCGTTACTTTAGCATTTGATCCGGAGGCTGAGGTGGGATGGCCTCTTCTCATAAAGACTATAAATAGACCCCTAGGCCTCTGTAATCAGGGAGGAGAAAAGAGTATTGTTTATAGGGAAATTGTTAGAGTTTCTCTAGGTTTTCTTTTAGTCTCTTATGTAATTTTCTTTTTCTCCTTCTAGCATCCAGAAAAGAGTGAGTGAGAGTGAGCAATCTTTGTAATTAGAGACGGTGACAACACAATATAAGAATCAAGCTTTCAATCTTCCAACCTTTTCTTGTTCTAATGCATTATTTTATTTAAGCTTTTACTTTCTTCTATTTAGTTTCTATAATGAACTGTTGCTTGTTTATTATTTTCATGTCTAGCTAATTCATTAACATGACTAACTAACTTTTAATTTTACTAACTACTAACTCTTGGGTAATTGCTAAGTTATATGATTCATTGGATGCTTTCTTCTTTTTAGTCTTGCAAATTACAAGTCTATCTTACCCCCAATAAAGATGAGTTACTTTTTATTCTTTGCAAATGCTATGTTCCCCCTCAATATGATTCATGTGAGCCTCACTTAGAGCCTTGTCTTTAGGACAAGTGCCTTGATGGAATATGAAGATGGAGCACTTCACTATGCTAATGACTACATTACAAGTTTCTTATTTCATGCTCGCTTTATTATAGCTTTGATGGACTAATGAATCTTGCATGTTTTCTTAGCATCTTTAAGAGTGAATATCCTTGTTCCACTGTTGAAAATCTATTTAGGGAGCCAATGATTCAAGGAGGCAACTATCCTAGCCTAGATGAGAAACACCTTCGACATGGGACAATACAAGGACTTGGCAAAGCAAGACACACCATTGCTGATGAATCAATATGAGGCATGCATCACCAACGAGAGTAGTAAGTTAGCAAATTAGAATGTTAGTTAGTCATGGCTTCTCTTTCTATCATACTTAAAAAAAAACCTCTCTTCTAAAAACTTTCTCTTTTCAAATATCTCCGTCTTCCTTCCATCTTTATTCTCATTTCTTCCTTTCCTTCACAAAACCCCCAAAGATTTTCCACTCACTTTCCACATCATTTTGTTTTTCATTTCTTAAAACAAAGAAGAACCTTCGTTTTTCTTCACTAAAATTTCAATATAAAAACCTTCAATGCTTCTATTGCTAACCCTCCCTGCGGATACGACCCGTTCTAGCTTATACTACGAACGGTGATTCGGAAGAAGTAAAGTAAACCTGCATATACATTCGAAGTTCTTGATCATCGGTACACGGGCATCAACGGTTTACTCTAAACCCTTTTTTTAATACAATTAATCCTTCCGAATAAATTTTTGGTGCGGTTGCCGAGGAGAATAACGGTTTTTTATTGAATTTTTGGAACTAAAATGAATTTTTTCTTCTCTGTTGCAGGTTACAGGTCAGGGAAAGCAGGAAAAAGATTGCAGTAACATATAAGTAGTCTTGGGCCTCTGTTCTTGAAAGCAGAGACCAAGTACCCTCTGAATTGCCGTGTTTCCTCAGCTCTGGTCGCGGATCCGCAACAAAAAGAAGTTTACTACTGACTGTTTTTTTTGCAGGGCTGCTTGCTTTGCAAATTTGTAGTTTTCTGTAAACTTTATTTCTTATATGCCATCACCAGGAACCTGCTAATAAACCAACAGTAAAATATTTGTTAAAAAAGTTCAAAAATTGATTAGACGTTTTAGGCACGTGTCCTTTCAATTCATTTACTTTACTGTTGAAGAGTGCTGGAGTAAGGTACGTTCGCATTGCATTTAGAATAGGACTCATCTCTTGGTTGATTTATATCGCTTTGAGTGAATCTTGTTTATCTTGTACACTTGAACAAACTGATCTTAAGGGCACCACCCAATAACAAGATAAGGTGGGGATTTAATCACCCTTCCTTGACCCAAAAACCAGATTCCAAGCACTTATAATCCCAAGCTTTTTAATAAAAATTGATAGACGTTGGCCCCTAGGGACATCCGAACTCATTAAGAGATCAGCTGAGATTGGAAATTGTTTTTGATTCACACTCTAGTCAAATCAATGTCTAAGGTTAGGGATTGAGGGGCGAAACCCCGAAGGCTGGTGGTTTGGCTTAATTAGGCCCGTCGCTTTTGCGCGGATACCTCCCACTAATCTTGCCCCCATCTGGCTGATTAGCTGTGGTCTGACTCGAGCAACAACATTCTTCGGTTCATCGAACAGTTAGGAGTCGTCTAGGTCCAGATATCTTAGATAGCTTGTGATTGTTTTTCTTTTTTCTTGTTTGTTATTTTCCTTTTTCGCTCGATTGCTTGGTGAACGTTGTCTGTGATTGTGCATGCAAGAGTGATATTGAGACCCAATTTCAGCAAGACTTGTTAGGACTTCTACACTTGTACAAACACCACTTCCTGACACAATTTCAATCATGGCTAACAATACTTCTCTCCAAGACAAGTTCTATCCCATTTGCACTTCACTCCTTCATACATTCTTTTAACCGAAGCTAATGGAAACAATTTTGAGCTTAAACTACAATTTATAAATACACTCCCAAGATTTCATGGCCTAGAATCCGAGAACGCATATTTCTTCATTCGTGAGTTTGAAGAAGTGTGCTTGATGATGAGAATTCCCCAACTGGGGGGAGTCGCTGTTAGATTAAGGTTCATTCCCTTTGCGCTTAAGGATATAGCCAAGAAGTGGCTATACAATCTGCTTGCCAGTTCTATCTCGACATGGGATGAATTTGCCAAAATCTTTCTTAAGAAATTCTATCCCATTCATAAAACGGCCCTCATCAGAAAAAATATCATGCAGTTTAAGCAGGAATCAAGTGAACCATTTTGAAAGTACTTTGAACGGTTTAAAGATTTATTAGCCCAATGTCTTCATCACAGCATAGAGAAGTAACGACGGTGCCAAATTCTCTATGACGGACTAGATTACCAAACGAAGACACTCCTCGAGACTATGTGTCAAGGAAAATTTTTAAAGAAAGATGAGAACCAGGGTTGGGATCTTTTGAAGCTTTAGCAAGAAAAACATTCAGTGGGAGTCTTGTCCTGAGAAAAAACCAATCCCACCACTTCCAGAGCTGGTATGCATTCAATTGAATCCTCTATAGCTGCCGAGGCAAAGATAACTCAATTGATGAAAAGGTTAGAACTGCTCGAGGGTAGGGAACCAAATTCTGTGAATTAGGTCAACCCACCACCTGTGATCAACCCGGGTTGTACCTACTGCCATGCTCTTAACCACCTGTTTGAAGAGTGTCCCATCTATCAAGCTCAAATGTACCCTGAGAATATGAATGCAGCATACACCAGACCTAATTACAATTCATACTCCAAAAAATATAATCCGGGATGGAGGAACCATCCAAATCTTTCTTGGAGTCAGTCTGGTCATGAGCAGCCAAGACCATCATTTTCACACCAATATCCTGCTCAGTCTCATCAACCCAGTTTCCAACAGAGTCCACTAAATTTCCAAACAAGCTTCCAATATAACTTCCAGCCCACGTATCAGCAACAACAAACACAAAATCATCCTGATAAAAAATTGTCAGATTTGGAAAGAATGATTGAAACCTTATCTAAAACCTAGGCCTCAATGATGAACACCCACAATTAGGCTATCAATAGGTTAGAGGTTCAGATAGGTCAACTGGCTAGCTCATTGAATGAAAGACAAAAGGGAATATTGCCAAGCCAGCCAGTGCCCAATCATAAGAACCTCTTCTCTATTCATAAAGCTGAAGACATAAGTCCAAGTCAGTGTAATACTGTTTATATTTTGAGATCTGGAAAGCAGATAGACAATCAGGTTTTTAGTCATCCTGTTCTAAATAAATCAGTGTCAACATCTCCTATTCTATTACCACCAACTAAAAATGATCCATCCTCAAGTTCACAACCTTCAATCTCCAGATCGAATAATAAAGACAAAGCAGATGAGCAACCATACAAGCCTATTGTACCATTCCCTATTAGGCTAGCAAACCAAAAGACTAATGCTCAAATGGAGAAAATTAGAGAAATGTTTAATCAGGTCCAGATTAATGTACCCCTTCTTGATGCCATACAACAAGTCCCCTCATATGCCAAGTTCTTAAAAGATATGTGCACTAAGAAAGGAAAATAAATATCCCAAAGAAGGTCTTCCTTGCTTCTAATATAAGTGAGTTGCTAACTGGGCCAATTCCTGTGAAATATAAAGACCCAGGGAGTCCAACTATTTCTTGTATTATAGGACCGACCATGATAATAGGGCGTTACTTGATCTAGGAGCCAGCATCAATCTTCTTCCTTTCTCTGTGTATCAACAACTCGGGTTAGGTGACCTCCGTCCAACCAGAGTTACTATACAACTGGCTAATTGATCTGTAAAGATTCCAAAGGGGGAGATTACAAATGTTCTCATTCGGGTCGGGGAATTCATTTACCCCGTGGATTTTATTGTTCTAGAGACGCAGCCCGTACATAATCCCAAAGCTCAGACACTTGTCATTCTAGGACGACCCTTCCTAACCACTACAAACGCAATCATCAACTGTAAGAATGGATCAATGCGTCTAACTTTTGGAGATATGACAAAAGAGGTAAATGTTTTTCACCTGGGGAAACAACCTCGAGATTTGGATAATGAGTCATTTGAAGTGAACTTGATCGAGGGATTAGCAAGTGATCATGAAGTGGAGATTGAATATGAGTCTGATAGAGAATTTGAATTGGAGTCTGATGACTTCAGCCTTGATCAAATAATTGAATCCACAGTGGAGTGGGCAACAGATGCCGCCCCTATCCTTCCCTTACAGAAGGAACAACCATTTATAGATCAAGTGCCCTCTTCTGAGCTTAAGGTTCATCCTAGTCATCTCAAGTATCAGTACTTGGGTGAAAAGGAAGCATTTCCCGTGATAATTGCGTCCCATCTTATGGAAAAACAGGAAGAGGATCTTCTTGTAGTATTAAGGGAAAATTGAGAAGCCATTGGTTGGACCATGGCTGATATAAAGGGAATCAGTCCATCCATTGTGCAACACCAGATTCATTTGACGGAAGATGCAAAACCTAAATGTGACCCACAACGTAGACTAAACCCGATCATGCAAGAGGCTGTTAGAGCTGAAATTTTGAAGCTATTAGACAATGGGATCATCTATCCCATATCCAATAGCCAGTGGGTTAGTCCAGTCCACGCTGTGCCAAAGAAAGCCGGGTTTACCGTAGTAGAAGACGATAAGAATGAATTAGTACAAACTCGTCTTCCAACGAAGATTCGAGTCTGTATTGATTACCAAAAATTAAACGCTGCTACGTGTAAAGACCACTTTTCCCTTCCGTTCATATATCAAATGCTCAAGAGACTAGCTGGACATGAGCATTACTATTTCTTGGATGGATATTCAGGATACAATCAAATCCCTGTCGCTCCCGAGGATCAAGACAAGACTACCTTCACCTGTCCCTTTGGAACATTTGCATACCGAAGAATGCCCTTCGGCCTATGCAATGCTCCTGCAACGTTTTAACGTTGCATGCTTAGTCTTTTTCTGACATGGTGGAAATTTTTTTTAGAGATTTTCATAAATGATTTTTCCATTTATGGTGATTCCTTTGAACAATGTTTGCACCATCTTAAGTTAGTTTTACAACGCATGGAGAAAAGCTTGACACTCAATTGGGAGAAGTGTCACTTTATGGTCAAGCAAGGAATTGTCCTAGGGCATGAAGTTTCAAACAAAGGAATTGAGGTTGATAGATCGAAAGTGGACGTTATAACAAAGCTCAATGAGCCAAAATGCTTAAAAGACATTAAATCATTTTTAGGGCACGCTGGCTTCTATAGAAGATTTATTCAGGGGTTTAGCAAAATTGCTAGTCCTTTAACAAATCTCTTAGGAAAAGATATACCCTTCAATTTTGATGAAGAGTGTCTACAAGCGTGGGAGAAGCTTAAATACAGATTTATTTTGGCGCCAATAATCTAAGCGCCTGATTGGACTAGGCCTTTTGAAATCATATGTGATGCCTCCGATTATGCCATAGGCGCTGTTCTCAGATAACGTACTGATAACAGGCAGCACGTGATTTACTATGCTAGTAGGACGCTTAACGAGGCCCAACTAAATTACACGACAACTGAAAAGGAATTTTTAGTAGTTGTGTTTGCGTTGGAAAAATTTCGCCAATACCTAGTAGGATCTAAGACAATGATATTCACTGATAATCCACCCTTAGATACTTAATGCAAAAGAAGGATGCAAAGGCCAGACTGATTTGATGGATACTTCTTTTGCAAGAGTTTGATTTGGAAATTAAAGACAAAAAGGGCGTTGAAAATGTGGTGGCAGATCATCTTTCGAGAATTCCTAATGCACCAATTGAGACTTACCTATCAATGAAGACTTTCTTGACGAACACATCTTTACGATATGTAAAGAACCCTGGTATGCTGATATAGCAAACTACCTTGCAACTGGGCAAACAACTTCAAATTGGTCAGGTCAGGATAAGTATCGCTTTATGAAATAAGTACGGTTTTTCTTTTGGGATGAACCGTATTTATTCAAGCATTGCCCTAACCAGATAATTAGAAGATGTCTTTCTGAGGATGAACATCATAGCGTATTGACATTTTTTCACGAGCTGGCTTGTGGTGGACACTTTGATCTACGAAAGACTGCTGAGAAAGTCCTTCAGAGTGGGTTCTATTGGCCTTCTCTCTTTAAGGACGCTTATACTTTCTGCAATCTCTATGCCAGATGTCAAATGACGGGTCGAATTACACATAGAGACATGATGCCCTTTGCACCGATCCTTGAGGTAGAAATTTTTGATTTGTGGGACATCGACTTCATGGGACCCTTCCCTCTGTCTTATGGCAACCAATACATTTTGGTGGCCGTAGACTACGTTTCTAAATAGGCTGAAGCTATTCCAACTAGGACAAATGATAACCAAGTGGTCATCAAGTTTTTACGTGAAAACATCATTTCTCGCTTCGGAGCCCCCCGTGCGATAATTAGTGACAACGGGAGTCATTTCTGCAACCGGGCTTTTGAAGCCCTAATGCGGAAGTACTCCATCTCTCATAAATTATCCACGGCCTATCACCCTCAGACGAACGGGCAAGTGGAGGTTACCAACAGACAAATTAAACTGATATTGGAGAAAACTGTCGGACAAAATCGTAAGGATTGGCCCATCAAACTCATTGATGCCCTATGGGCATATCGGACCGCCTACAAGACTGTCCTCGGTATGTCTACATATAGAGTTGTATTTGAAAAACCCTGCCATTTGCCTGTGAAGTTAGAGCACCGTGATATGTGGGCACTAAAACAGCTGAATTTGGACTTAGGCAAAGCCGGTGATTTGAGAAAACTGCAGATATCTGAGTTAGAAGAGCTACGAAATGATGCATACGATAACGCTCGGATATCTCAACACAGAGCTAAGCTTTTTCATGATAAATCAATTCATAGGAAAAATTTTGTCTTAGCACAAAAAGTTCTGTTGTACAACACTAGACTCCACCTTTTTCCTGGTAAACTAAAAACCAGGTGGTCAGGCCCTTACATCGTCCAGAACGTCTTTCCTCATGGTGCCATTGAAATTTTCGATCTCAAAGATGGTAACACTTTCAAAGTCAATGGTTAATGCCTAAAGTCATTTTTCACTACGGAGTCTGAGTCATACAATGTTATTGAACTGGGTCTTTGTGACCCAGTCTATATGTGACCACGTAATTTCACACTTTTCCCGATGTCTCATGTAAATCATTTGGAACCTCCCTTATAAATAAAAAATAATAATAATAGGGACTTAGGTGCTAAATATCACCTAGGTTTTTTTCCCTACACTCCCTTTTCTTTCTAAATAACCTAGGGTTGTAAATTTCTAGTTTCCACTTGAACAATTTGGGGATTCCGTCCTTCTCATCCCCTTATAAATATCCCCCTCCCATGTTCTCCTCATTACCCTACTTTCAATCTCAGATCTGCAACGCACTCAGCCAGCGCCGCCTCCCAAATTTTTGTATGCCCCCTCTCCTCTATATTGCCGCGTTTCCACGGCTACTGCCGTGCCTTCGCGGCCAACTGGAAGAGCTTGGGCCGCCGCCAAATTTCTCTACAGACGCAGCTATCTGAAGCCCCCCGATCTACCATCTACACATCTGCTACCACAGCTGATTGCTCTCTGCAATCCACTTTGAGTTCCCCCTACGTAGTCCGGGGGAGGTTTGCGTATCCCTTCTCGTTGCTTCATATTATTCATCATGGCACCGTCAATTTTCGCTAAAAAAGATTTTGCTAGAATTCTTAGCGATGTTAATGGTTATGGTCATATATTTTTAGATTGTATTCGTGCATGGGATTGGTATAGATTAGTTTATGATAACTCAGATCACGGGTCTTATTATTGTCCTGAGCTCGTCAAACTTTTCTACAATTCTATAGATTCTGAATCTATCAATTTTGACACATACCAGATCTTGGTGCACATGCACACTGGGGATATTATTATCACGCTTCTTCTACTAGAGGAACTCACACATGTCCCTTACAACCCCTATCATAGCGACCTCCTACCTTTAATCGATTACATGACTGTCATGGGGGCTCGCTGTATGGAACAAGATAGGGGGCTCAAAGCCAGTACTACATTTAGAAATGTACATTGCGTTGGTCGCTGGATTCAACGCAATATGTTAGGGCTTGACCACACGACCTCCTTTAATAGGCCGGTGCTGCAGATTATACACGACCTGATGACTCGGCAGCACACTATCTGTATTAACAAGATCATCTTTCATAGTATCATCTCCAACTCCTCCCGCACACGCGGTGCAAAGTACTCGCACCTAGTTTTGATCACTTCTGTGTAGGACTTTTTTATCAGATGCAGTTTTTGACTCATATGATAGGGTGTTCGTTGCACAAGAGAGGGCGACTAGCACTTACAATGGTTGTCTTCATGCGGTCTGGACTCCTAGTGTCCAGTCCGAAGATGTCCCTGTGTAATACCCCGTTCCCGGAATACGTACTTAGTTGCGTGTTCAGTTTTTCGATCGTATTTTTCGGTTTACTTCCTGTATTTGACCAATTTCAGTTTTAAAAGTCATTTTCCAATATTATATATTTTCTATGATTTTCTGGAATTTTCCTGAATTTAATTAAATATTTTCAAAACCGGTGTCGACCAGTACCGCTGATCGATTCTCGGATTTTTAATTCACAAACAGTTAGGAATTTCTAGAAGGTCCTTTAGACTTTATTTCTTAGATTCATATTTTCTATATAAATACTTTTTCTGGGAATTTTATGAATTTATGAAAGTTCCAACGGAGTCGGTAGATAACTGATTCCGGGATTTTTAGTTTTAAAACTATAAATTATTTCTTCAAACGAATTTCACCATGAGTCTTAAAATGTTATTCTTGATTTTTAGTAAATTTTCGGGTCGTTCCGAGATACTTGAATTTCGGACGATTCCGGTATTTTCCAAAATTCCATTTTCCAATTTCCAATAATTCCAATTTTCCACATAATCCCACTCACTTTCACCTAATCCTTTTTAAATCCCACTCATTCTCTCTCTCCCCCATGGCCGGCCAAGTGGCCAAGTGAGGGACACCTCACCCTCCCCATATTTGCACAAAACCCCCTCTCAATTACACTATTTGCAACTCCTTTACAAAATCTAACACCTATATAAACAATCTCTTTACATTTCTTTTCCTTTTTCTTCATTTCACCTAAGTGTTAGCCCTCACCAAGAGATCTCTCCTCCTTCTCAACCTCAACCCTAGCTCCAAGAACCACCTCAAGGACTTCATCTCCACCTCAAGCAACCACCTTGGACCTTGGATCATAGCCTTCTTCGCCAACGAAGATCACCTTGGCGCCATTCGTCGTCAACGACTCTTTCGACCGCATAAAACGTCGATTGATCACTCCTAGTGAGTATTTTTACTCACCAAGACATGTGAATTTCCTAGTATACTTGTATCCCCACTTCTTGTACACTTGTGCCTCCAAAATCAGGTTTTTGACCTTCAAATTCGACCAGCAAATTCTGTTCTGTACGCTACTTACAGACCCGGATTAGTCGACTTGACCTAGGTATTAGTCGACTAACCCTTCTAGTTGAACCTTAACCTGTTTCTGAAACACAGTTTTAGTCGACTTACCCTGATCATTAGTCGACTAACACTTTCTGGAAATAAACCTCAACTCTCTGGAAACCACTGTTAGTCGACTACACATTCCTCCCTAGTCGACTAACCTTACTCGAACCAGAAACCCAACTCTCGGCCCTAGTCGACTTATCCTATTTATTAGTCGACTATAGACTACTAGTCGACTAACCCTTCTCACCTTAGTCGACTCCTGAAACAAACTTAACTCTCTGTATCCCAGTTCTAGTCGACTTAGCTTGACTGTTAGTCGACTTGCGTGTCTGTTAGTCGACTACCCTTTTTACCTAGTCGACTAACTTTCCCTGAAACAGAATATCAACTCTCTGGAACCCAGTTTTAGTCGACTAATCCAGACTGTTAGTCGACTTATGACCCCTACCAGTCGACTACACCTTCCACCTAGTCGACTAATTTAAGCTGTTTATTATAGTTGGTTTCTTTTCTAAATTTGGATCTTACCCTTGATATATGTGTATTATATTATGCTTGTTTATGCTTCATAACTGGTACTACTTGACCTATTGCTGGATGGATGTTATCTCTTGTAACTTCATGACTTGTTATTACATATTCTCGTTTCATGACATGTTAAATAGTGAATATCACCACTTATCATGCCATCTCTTGAACCAAGCATGATGCATTCAACTTTTGTATAAAATGGACCAACTTACATTGGGTCAGGGGAAACATGCGGATATCGATATGTGTTCGTGTTTACAGTGGCATTAGGTATATTGTACAATTATATTCCGGTCTAACCTGAGGGCCTCCAGGAGACCGAGGGGAGTGCTTGCTCCCTCTTCCTGAGTACTATCATGATAAGGGCATACATAAGTCCCTCCTGAATAGCCTAGCGGCTGGCTTCCGTCACCAAGCAACGGAACAATCCTGGACCGTTATCCCGGGCATGTACGGGGTCCACTGTAAACATAGTTCGTCGATACCCCCGCTGTTTCCAATAACAACCTTGTATTACTAGGATATGGATCTATGTGCGCTGGGACGCTGGGTCACATAGCTAGATATCACAGTAAGACAAGTAATAATAATAATAGACTTTAACTATGTATCCATTTCATCCTGATTATAGTTCTTTATGCTTTCATTACTTGTTGGTTTATATTCATTATGCCGTTCCGTCCTTATTATTCATATCTCTTAGCCACTTGGCTATAACCTGTTCATTTTCGGGAGGTCCTGACTCCCTTGGATTTGTATGTTCAGGTTCCGAAGCTTGGATCGAAGTGGAGCCATCCACAGAAGATCGAGCTTTCTTTAGCGAGCAGGCTGATTAGCTCCAGTCCTTGCGTCAGATCTTTCTTTTTGACTCACGGGATCTTCATCCTACTCGTGAGCATTTTGTGTTTATGTTGTATCTTTTGCTTTTGGACTTAGTTGTGATAAAAGATACATGTAATGTGTAATATTTTATCATATCTTGTGATGACTTGTACTTGTACTTTTATGTTGGCATATGTATGGAAATCACGCTTTGTCGTGCACTCTGATCCTTGTTGTACTTTTATGCTTAGCGTGTATACGTGGGGGCACCTTTTGACCTGCGTATATACGTCGCAGTGACGTCCCCGTATCTGTGGAATCGGGGCGTTACAGGTTGGTATCAGAGCTTAGGCTCTCACACCTAAAGTACAATCAAGCAGCGAATTCTAGTAATTTGCTGATGCCAACTACAATGTACAAAGTTATCCAGTCCTTCTTGATTCCTTCCCTTGTGTCCCTTGTGTCCTAAACTCCTTCCATTTTTCCAAATTCCAGTTATCCTTTCCAAATTCGGTATGGAGAGAAGGACGGGTCGTAGCAACTCTGGGCAAGCATCGAATGGACCCACTGGAGAGAATGTGGATATTCTGAGGGTCATTCAGACGATGATGGAGAACCAGCAGCAGCAGACGGAACTCCTCCGGCAAGAATTGGCAGCTCCAAAGGAACAGAGGCCAGGAAATGTTTCAGACTTCAGGCGGCTGCAACCAGCCATATTCACGGGTGAAGAGAAGCCCTTGGATGCTGAGCAATGGCTGACAGACACCTCAGACTTACTGAATGCAGCTCGAGTTCCACAGGAGAATCAAGTGGAGGTTGCTAAGATTCAACTGAAGGATATAGCCAGAACTTGGTGGCTTGC
Source organism: Agave tequilana (assembly GCA_038442645.1). NCBI lineage: Eukaryota > Viridiplantae > Streptophyta > Magnoliopsida > Asparagales > Asparagaceae > Agave > Agave tequilana. Next base: position 271,873 of record JAVJIF010002081.1, on the reverse strand, counting down.
TGAGGAGGCCAGATTGGAGAAGCCTGTCACCTGGGACACATTCTCCAAGAGCTTTTATAGCAGATTCTTCCCCGCCACTGCTCAGAAGGACATGGAAGAGCAGTTCATCAGACTTCAGCAAGGGAATAGGTCCGTGGATGAGTATGCCGCGGAATTTCTCAGGCTTAGCCGCTTTGCTCCGTACATGGTAATTGATGAGGAGAAGCGGGCTAGCAGATTTCAGCAGGGCTTGCAGATGGATATTCAGGTCTTCTTGATGCCTCAGCAGCTGAAGACTTATTCTGAAGTTCTCACCATAGCTCGAGAGGTGGAGCGTGGGCTAGAGAAGAAGCAAGAGAGCCAGATGAGGAACCAGGCCATGAAGAGGCCATTTCCACCTATGGGGAGAGGAGGCCCTTACAGAGCAGCGAAGGTTCAGGCTATGAGGCAACCATTCAGACCGGCTCCTTACCAGACGGCCCAACCATTATCCTTCTGCAGTTATTGCCAGAAGCCAGGCCACATTCGATAGAATTGCCGTAGGGCAAATGGATTATGCTTGGTGTGTGGTTCCCGGGACCATTCTATAGAAACCTGTCCACACAAGAGAATGGGGGTAGCCGGCCAAGCTTTGCCAGCACTGCAGGGACCGAATGGACAGAGGGCACTTCCAGGGCCACCGGGGCAGAGGAATCAGGGGCCGATGATCAGGAGAGTTCCTCCCCCTCCTCCACAGCAAGCTATTCGCCCAGTCCAGGGAGGAGCTAGGAACGCAGCAGGGCGTGGAAGGGGGCAAGCCTTCATTTGACAGAAGTAGAGGCTGAGACTTCTGAGGAGGTGATAACAGGTAATATCAGGGTGCATTCTAAACCTGTTTTAGCCCTCTTCGATTCAGGTGCTTCACATTGTTTTATCTCAGATCATTTTGTGGCATTGCATTCCATACCTGTTAGATCTTTAGACCACAAATGGGAGATTAGTACAGGGAATGGAGTAGTCATGTCTTCTAGAGTTTGTGCTGACTGTCCAGTAGAACTTTGTGATAAGACCTTGGCCATAGATATGCTCGTACTAGACACCAAGGGGTACGACGTAATCTTAGGCATGACCTGGCTCAGTCAGTACTATGCAGTTATTGACTGTAGGGAGAAGAAGATTATTTTCAGGATCCCTCGTCAACCGGAATTCCAATTCAGTGGAGAAGTGAAGTCTACTAAGAGGAAGACTCGGTTGACTACTTCGGAGGTTCAGAAGGGAGTACCGGTGTGGGATGAATTTCTAGGAGTCTTTGCTGAGATCTCAGGACTGCCACCTGAAAGGATGATTGAGTTCTCTATTGAGACTGTGCCTGGAGTGGCTCCTATATCCAAGGCTCCGTACAGGATGGCACCTGCGGAGTTAGAGATTCTGAAGAAGCAGCTGCAGGAATCTCTGATAAGGGGTTGATTCGGCCAAGTACTTCACCATGGGGAGCTCCAGTACTATTGGCGAACAAGAAGGATGGTGGTAAAAGACTTTGTATTGATTATAGAGAATTGAACAAGGTTACCATCAAGAACAAGTATCCCTTACCAAGGATTGATGATTTGTTTGATCAGCTTCATGGAGCCCGGGTATTCTCTAAATTGGATTTGCAGTCAGGTTACCATCAGCTAAGGATGAAGAAAGAGGATATTCCGAAGACGGCATTCAGGACCCGTTATGGCCACTATGAATTTCTAGTTATGCCTTTCGGAGTCACCAATGCCCCTGCAGTTTTCATGGATTTGATGAACCGAGTGTTCTCGCCCTACTTGGATCAGTTTGTTGTTGTTTTTATAGATGATATCTTGATCTATTCAAAGGACAACAAGGAGCATGCAGAGCACTTGAGGATTGTATTGCAGACTCTCCAGCAGGAGCAGCTTCATGTGAAGAGGAGCAAGTGTGACTTTTGGTTGGACAGTATAGCCTTCCTTGGGCATATAGTTTCAGCGGAAGGAATTTCAGTTGATCCTAGCAAAGTCCAGGCAGTGAGGGACTGGCCAATTCCAAAGACGGTGACTGAGATTAAGAGTTTTCTTGGACTAGCCGGATATTACAGACGCTTTGTCCAAGACTTCTCTAGGATTGCAGCCCCGTTGACCAAGCTCACCAGGAAAGGAGAAAGGTACATATGGACAGAGGAATGTACTGCAGCTTTTGAGCAATTGAAGCAGAGGCTCATTTCAGCTCCAATCTTGAGGACTCCCTCAGGAAGAGGAGGGATGGTCATCTTCAGTGATGCATCAGGAAAAGGCCTGGGATGTGTACTTATGCAACATGATCATGTTATAGCTTATGCATCTAGGCAACTGAAGCCTCATGAGCGGAATTACCCAACTCATGACTTGGAGCTAGCAGCTGTCATATTTGCTTTGAAGATCTGGAGGCATTATCTTCTGGGAGATAAGGTGTTGATATACACGGATCATAAGAGCCTCAAGTATATCTTCTCACAGAAGGAGTTGAACATGAGGCAGAGGCGGTGGCTGGAGCTGATGGCGGACTATGATATTGACTTGCAATATCATCCAGGCAAGGTCAATACAGTACCGGATGCACTGAGCAGGAAGCCAGAGTATAGAGTGCTTGTCCAACTTACTCAGCAGAAGGAATTGATTCAAGACATCATCAGATTGGACTTGATGTTGGTGCAAGGAGCTGATAAGGCGGGACAGTTCATGACCATGCAGATTCAGTCAGCATTGATAGATGAGATCAAGGAAGCTCAGAAGGAAGACCCCAGATTGCAGCAATTCCGAGCTCAGGTAGAGGCTGGATTGAGGACTGATATCAGTATTCATCCGGATGGTGCCTTATACTTTGGTAGCAGGATTTGTGTTCCCCAAGGAGAAGTTCGGCAGAAGATTTTAGCAGAAGCACACAGTTCAGCTTATTCCATACACCCAGGGGGAACCAAGATGTATCAGGACTTGAAGAAGCAGTTTTGGTGGAATGCTATGAAGAGGGAAATAGCCCAGTATGTTGCCAAGTGCCTGGTTTGCCAGCAGATAAAGATTGAGCATCAGAGGACAGCTGGACTTCTACAACCTTTACCGATACCTGAGTGGAAGTGGGAGCACATCACCATGGATTTTGTCACGGCATTGCCTCGCAGTCCTAAAGGTAATAATGCGGTGTGGGTAATCATCGATCGCCTCACCAAATCAGCTCACTTCATACCATTCAGGGTGGGTCAGTCAACAGAGGTTCTGGCGGACAAGTACATGAAGGAGATAGTTCGTCTGCATGGAGTTCCAGTTAGTATTGTATCAGACAGAGACACCAGATTCAGATCTCATTTCTGGGAAAGCCTCCAAGAAAGTCTAGGGACTCGTCTGAAATTCAGTACATCATATCATCCTCAGACAGACGGACAATCTGAGAGGACTATCCAGATTCTTGAAGATATGTTGCGGGCTTGTATGATTGAATTCCAGGGATCATGGGAAGACCATCTTCACTTGGCTGAGTTTTCTTATAATAACAGCTATCAGGCAAGTATCAAGATGGCACCTTTTGAAGCATTGTATGGAAGGAAGTGCAGGTCGCCGATTTGTTGGGATGAAGTCGGTGAGAGGAGACTTTTGGGACCAGAGATCCTGATTCAGACAACAGATAAAGTCAGGATTATCAGAGATCACCTCAGGGCAGCGCAGAGTCGGCAGAAGAGTTGGGCAGACACACTGAGAAGGCCATTGGAATTCCAGGCAGGGGATCATGTGTTTTTGAAGATATCACCTACCAAGGGAGTAATCTGGTTCGGTACTCGTGGAAAGCTTAGTCTGAGATACATCGGCCCATTCGAGATCTTGGACCGAGTGGGAGAGGTGTCTTACAGGTTGGCGTTACCGCCATCTTTGGACGGAGTTCACAATGTATTCCACGTATCTCAGCTGAGGAAGTATGTGAAGGATGATAGTCATATTCTGGATCACTCCGAACTGGAACTACAGCTGGATTTGTCATACCAAGAGCAACCGATGGCCATTTTGGACAGAAGTGTCAAGACATTGAAGAATAAAGCCATACCATTAGTGTTGGTATCTTGGAACAGACATGCACCAGGAGAGGCCACGTGGGAACGAGAGGATGTTGTCCGTGAGCGTTACCCTCAACTCTTCACTTCTTGATTTGGTAAAACTCCTTCCTTCTATTCCTTTCTACTGTTATCTTTCTTATCATCCTTATCTATCTGTTATCCTTCTTTGCTGTTACCTTTCACCTTATGAAATTTCGAGGACGAAATTTTTGTAAGGTGGATGGATTGTAATACCCCGTTCCCGGAATACGTACTTAGTTGCGTGTTCAGTTTTTCGATCGTATTTTTCGGTTTACTTCCTGTATTTGACCGATTTCAGTTTTAAAAGTCATTTTCCAATATTATATATTTTCTATGATTTTCTGGAATTTTCCTGAATTTAATTAAATATTTTCAAAACCGGTGTCGACCAGTACCGCTGATCGATTCTCGGATTTTTAATTCACAAACAGTTAGGAATTTCTAGAAGGTCCTTTAGACTTTATTTCTTAGAATCATATTTTCTATCTAAATACTTTTTCTGGGAATTTTATGAATTTATGAAAGTTCCAACGGAGTCGGTAGATAACTGATTCCGGGATTTTTAGTTTTAAAACTATAAATTATTTCTTCAAACGAATTTCATCATGAGTCTTAAAATGTTATTCTTGATTTTTAGTAAAATTTTTGGGTCGTTCCGAGATACTTGAATTTCGGACGATTCCGGTATTTTCCAAAATTCCATTTTCCAATTTTCCAATAATTCCAATTTTCCACATAATCCCACTCACTTTCACCTAATCCTTTTTAAATCCCACTCATTCTCTCTCTCCCCCATGGCCGGCCAAGTGGCCAAGTGAGGGACACCTCACCCTCCCCATATTTGCACAAAACCCCCTCTCAATTACACTATTTGCAACTCCTTTACAAAATCTAACACCTATATAAACAATCTCTTTACATTTCTTTTCCTTTTTCTTCATTTCACCTAAGTGTTAGCCCTCACCAAGAGATCTCTCCTCCTTCTCAACCTCAACCCTAGCTCCAAGAACCACCTCAAGGACTTCATCTCCACCTCAAGCAACCACCTTGGACCTTGGATCATAGCCTTCTTCGCCAACGAAGATCACCTTGGCGCCATTCGTCGTCAACGACTCTTTCGACCGCATAAAACGTCGATTGATCACTCCTAGTGAGTATTTTTACTCACCAAGACATGTGAATTTCCTAGTATACTTGTATCCCCACTTCTTGTACACTTGTGCCTCCAAAATCAGGTTTTTGACCTTCAAATTCGTCCAGCAAATTCTGTTCTGTACGCTACTTACAGACCCGGATTAGTCGACTTGACCTAGGTATTAGTCGACTAACCCTTCTAGTTGAACCTTAACCTGTTTCTGAAACACAGTTTTAGTCGACTTACCCTGATCATTAGTCGACTAACACTTTCTGGAAATAAACCTCAACTCTCTGGAAACCACTGTTAGTCGACTACACATTCCTCCCTAGTCGACTAACCTTACTCGAACCAGAAACCCAACTCTCGGCCCTAGTCGACTTATCCTATTTATTAGTCGACTATAGACTACTAGTCGACTAACCCTTCTCACCTTAGTCGACTCCTGAAACAAACTTAACTCTCTGTATCCCAGTTCTAGTCGACTTAGCTTGACTGTTAGTCGACTTGCGTGTCTGTTAGTCGACTACCCTTTTTACCTAGTCGACTAACTTTCCCTGAAACAGAATATCAACTCTCTGGAACCCAGTTTTAGTCGACTAATCCAGACTGTTAGTCGACTTATGACCCCTACCAGTCGACTACACCTTCCACCTAGTCGACTAATTTAAGCTGTTTATTATAGTTGGTTTCTTTTCTAAATTTGGATCTTACCCTTGATATATGTGTATTATATTATGCTTGTTTATGCTTCATAACTGGTACTACTTGACCTATTGCTGGATGGATGTTATCTCTTGTAACTTCATGACTTGTTATTACATATTCTCGTTTCATGACATGTTAAATAGTGAATATCACCACTTATCATGCCATCTCTTGAACCAAGCATGATGCATTCAACTTTTGTATAAAATGGACCAACTTACATTGGGTCAGGGGGAAACATGCGGATATCGATATGTGTTCGTGTTTACAGTGGCATTAGGTATATTGTACAATTATATTCCGGTCTAACCTGAGGGCCTCCAGGAGACCGAGGGGAGTGCTTGCTCCCTCTTCCTGAGTACTATCATGATAAGGGCATACATAAGTCCCTCCTGAATAGCCTAGCGGCTGGCTTCCGTCACCAAGCAACGGAACAATCCTGGACCGTTATCCCGGGCATGTACGGGGTCCACTGTAAACATAGTTCGTCGATACCCCCGCTGTTTCCAATAACAACCTTGTATTACTAGGATATGGATCTATGTGCGCTAGGACGCTGGGTCACATAGCTAGATATCACAGTAAGACAAGTAATAATAATAATAGACTTTAACTATGTATCCATTTCATCCTGATTATAGTTCTTTATGCTTTCATTACTTGTTGGTTTATATTCATTATGCCGTTCCGTCCTTATTATTCATATCTCTTAGCCACTTGGCTATAACCTGTTCATTTTCGGGAGGTCCTGACTCCCTTGGATTTGTATGTTCAGGTTCCGAAGCTTGGATCGAAGTGGAGCCATCCACAGAAGATCGAGCTTTCTTTAGCGAGCAGGCTGATTAGCTCCAGTCCTTGCGCCAGATCTTTCTTTTTGACTCACGGGATCTTCATCCTACTCGTGAGCATTTTGTGTTTATGTTGTATCTTTTGCTTTTGGACTTAGTTGTGATAAAAGATACATGTAATGTGTAATATTTTATCATATCTTGTGATGACTTGTACTTGTACTTTTATGTTGGCATATGTATGGAAACACGCTTTGTCGTGCACTCTGATCCTTGTTGTACTTTTATGCTTAGCGTGTATACGTGGGGGCACCTTTTGACCTGCGTATATACGTCGCAGTGACGTCCCCGTATCTGTGGAATCGGGGCGTTACACCCTGTAGAGTCCTCTTCGGAGGAACTTTTAGAGGAGGAGGATGAGCCGGCCTGTTGGCATCAGGACCCCCAGCTGATTCACGCGCATTCATGTCTACCATTTGGCGAGGCATGAAGAAGATATTTCGGGGGCAGATTCGACTATGCAAACAGGTTGAGGAGCAGACATCTCGCCTAGACCGTATTGAGGAGGGTCTGCGGTGATCACAGTCGGCCGGACTTAGCACCACCGCTGGTCCAAGCCGAGGCAGGGGTGACACCTTTGTTTACCTATTTCATGCGTATATTTTCTTGCATACATTGAGGACAATGCATGAGATAGGTATGGGGGTAGATACTAACATAAGACTTTTTTAGACTTTTTCTTTTAGATTTCTAGGTTTCTCTTTTCTTATAAAAAAAAAGGAAAAGACAAAAAAAATTTTGATCTTTCATTTAGATTTCTTAGGTTTCTCTTTTCTTACTAATATAGGACTTTTCTAGACTTTTTCTTTTAGATTTCTAGGTTTCTCGTTTCTTTTATATATATATATATATATATATATATATATATATATATATATATATATATATATATATATATATATATATATATATATAAGAAAGAAAAATTTCATCTATTTTTGGAAAATAATTAACTTAATCTTAGGTATTAAGGAAATTCTAAGCTAAGATTTCTTAATATAAGTCGAAATAAGAAATTTTGTTGGATCTTTAGGTTAAGAAAGAAAAGAATAGAAAAGATAGCTAGATTTTGAATTTTTTCTAAGCACTATATACATATGCATATTGAGGGATTAATCAAGGACTTAGTGACTTTGTTTACAAAAAAAAAAAAAGAAAAAAAGATAAATAAATAAATCATAAATAAGACTTGATCACTAATTAAGTTGGTTAGTTGTGCCTTAAGAAGCATGACCAGTCACGCCTAAAAGTGGTTGAGTCCTTAGCATTCGTGACCTAGTTTACTCGAGACCTTGAACCTTAGGGATGTATCTTCATCTGGTGCCCTAAGACCATCTGGTCTGGGAGTCATCGGTAAAAGGCTCGCTACACGGGTAAATTGGAAAGCCTAATGAAGCTAAGAAAATGTAAAAAAAAATAAAATATATATACTTATTATATATATATATATGTGAACAAATGAACTAAAACATAAGAAAAGTCCCTCATACATATGTATATGTGTTAGGCCTGATACAAAATCCAGTTTTCTCTCTATTCTTAGAAACTTAACCTAAGTTGAAAACAAGATTTCAAATGGAAACTTATAAAAAGAAGGAAAAGTTTAGAATAACCCGAAACCGATAGATTACCGAAATTCTTGAAGAAAATGGATCATAATAAAATACTTCTCTTTTTCACTAACATTTTCTTTTTCTTTGGGATTTTGTGGGTGTAATCTGCTGAAATCTTCAGGAGACAACACTCCTCTTCTAGGGTAACCTAAAGGTGTAAAGGCTTGCTGCACAAGCTCAGTGCAATCGTGTCACCTACGAAAGTGGTGTAATAATTTAGTTAGGATTTTTTCTCTTTGCTTATTTTTCTCAGGGACGAGCAAAAGCTAGGTATGGGGTGTGATTGGAGTCATTTATGCATCATTTTTTACCACCATGCTATGCTTTATCTGAATAAATGTTGGATTTTTATTACTTTTTTCTCTCTTTTTTCAGGACCAATGTTTAATGGAGAAGGAGGCCCAACAATTATAATTTTTGAGGAATTAAAGAATCATTTAGAAGCCCACAAGAGGAAAGCCCAGGTCTGAACAGATCCAAAGCGTATTCTCAGTTTTTAGAAGATCCAGCTGGGGATACGAGGTACAACAGAAAGGTACAAAAATCCGCTAGCGCAGCGGCCAAGATACGGCAGCGGAAACGCGGCACATGCCGCGGGACCGCTGCAATCTGCTGGCCGTTACTTCAGCGTTTGATCCGGAGGCTGAGGTGGGATGGCCTCTTCTCATAAAGACTATAAATAAACCCCTGGGGCCTCTGTAATCAGGGAGGAGAAAAGAGCATTGTTTATAGGGAAATTGTTAGGGTTTCTCTAGGTTTTCTTTTAGTCTCTTATGTAATTTTCTTTTTCTCCTTCTAGAATCTAGAAAAGAGAGAGTGGGAGTGAGCAATCTTTGTAATTGGAGACGGTGACAACGCAATACATGAATCAAGCTTTCAATCTTCCAATCTTTTCTTATTCTAGTGCATTATTTTCTTTAAGTTTTTACTTTCTTCTATTTAATTTCTACAATGAACTGTTGCTTGTTCTTTATTTTCATGTCTAGCTAATTCATTAACATGACTAACTAACTTTTAATTTTACTAACTACTAACTCTTGGGTGATTGCTAACTTATATGATTCATTAGATTCTTTCTTCTTTTTAGTCTTGCAAATTACAAGTCTATCTTACCCCCAATGAAGATGAGTTGCTTTTTATTCTTTGCAAATGCTATGTTCCCCCTCCATATGATTCATGTGAGCCTCACTTAGAGCTTTGTCTTTAGAACAAGTGCCTTGATGGAACATGAAGATGGAGCACTTCACTATGCTAATGACTACATTACAAGTTTCTTATTTCATGCTTGCTTTATTATAGCTTTGGTGGACTAATGAATCTTGCATGTTTTCTCAGCATCTTTAAGAGTGACTATCCTTGTTCCACTGTTGAAAATCTATTTAGGGAGCCAATGATTCAAGGAGGCAACTAGCCTAGCCTAGATGAGAAACACCTTCGACATGGGACAATACAAGGACTTGGCAAAGCAAGACACACTATTGCCGATGAATCAATATGAGGCATGCATCATCCAACGAGAGTAGTAAGTTAGTAAATTAGAATGTTAGTTAGTCATGACTTCTCTTTCTATCATACTCAAAAAAAACCTCTATTCTGAAAACTTTCTCTTTTAAATATCTCCGTCTTCCTTCCATCTTTATTCTTGTTTCTTCCTTTCCTTTACAAAACCCTCAAAGTTTTTTCACTCACTTTCCACATCGTTTTGTTTTTCATTTCTTAAAACAAAGAAGAACCTTCGTTTTTCCTCACTAAAATTTCAATATAAAAACCTTGAATGCTTCTATTGCTAACTCTCCCTGCAGATACAACCCATCCTAGCTTATGCTACAAACGGTGATTCGGAAGGAGTAAAGTAAACCTGCATATACATTTGAAGTTCTTGATCATCGATACACGGACATCAACGGTTTACTCTAAACCCTTTTTTTATACAATTAATCCTTTCGAACATTCATGCACACATATAATAATATATATACACGTTAGATATACATACCCACACATGTATACATACCCATCATACTCCTATTAGACACCAAATACATATACATAATACATCACAATGCACACACCAATATATGTAAAAACATGCATACAAACTCACGCGCACACACACATGCATACAAACTCACGCACACACATCATACATGCACATAATTAAATACACACCCACATCTATTACGCATACACATAATTAAATACACAACACTCGAACATTTACAGGAAGGGGGAGAGTATAACCTGAGGGAAAAAACTCCATCCATGGTTGCGAATCACGGCGGAGGAGACGGAGGCCATGGAGGATGTTGATGGAATGTCGGGGTGCCCACGGAGGAGATCAGGTTGCCGTGGATGCTCGTGGAGCTCTCCGAAGAGAGTGCTGGTCGGCCGAGGGCTGCTGTTTTTGTTATGGGCTCGGACTGGGGGTGTTTTGCGCGCGCCGGGAGAGATAGGAGAGGGGAGGAGTTTGCACTTGAGGGCTGTTGGGCGAATGCGCAAACTAGAGGAAGAGGGCGGTTGTGCAGAGGGAGTTGGGGTTGGATTCTGCGCATATGAAGGAGGGATCAAGGGTGATGGATGTGCACGGCGCTACCATGGGCTGCTCGGACTGCTGCTGAAGGGAGATGCAACCATGGCAGCGGGAGAAGGCTACCGGAGGAAGGGGAGCTCGACAGGGGATTGCACACGATATAATGCCATGTAGGGTGGTTGGGCACGGCGATCGGCAACTCGACTGAGAGAGGTGCTGCCTTGAGCGTGTGGCAAGGAGGAGAGAAATGATGATGGTGGTTGGCAGCGGCTTAGTGTGGGGGCTTGGGTTGCAAAGGCCTGGGAGAATTCGGCCAAGTGAGGAAGATTGTTGTTGGATGCTTGTGTTTAGGATTAGGTTAAGATAGGGATTAGGTTAGTTAAGATTTAAATTTTATTGTTAGGATTAGGATTAGATATTGAAGTAATGGGTTTAAGGGTATTGGGTCTTGGGTTTGGGTAATAGATTAACGGGTTGATGGGCTATAGGGTTTTGGGTTGGAGAAAAAGAATTAAAACCAAAAGGAAGAAGGCTCACATGGGCTCAAGAAATAAATGCAATTGAAGTGGGCTAAGGTCTCTTGGGCTAAAAGAGAAAAATAAATATATACCACATTAACAATAACAATTAATAACAATTAGATATCAATAACAGTCATAATGAATTAGTAATGATAAATGTTAATTAATAACACTTAATAGTAGTAATTAACACTAGATAATATACAATGACTAATACATAATAATTATTAACAATAATAATAACAGCCACAGTAATAACAACAATACTAATAGTTGTAATAATAACTCTAACAACACCTTAATAGCAATCTCAAATAAATAATTAATAATAGAAATTAATAATAATTCATAGTATAACTCATAAGATAAGAAATAATAATCAATACAAAATATACATATACACTTTAAAAATACTATTGCTTATTATTTACATGGTATCATATAGTAGGGATATTACATTCTATCTACCTTATAAAAATTTTGTTCTTGAAATTTCAATAAAGTAGGGAATGATAAAAATCAAGTTAAAAGAGAAGATAACACTTCCATGTCACTTCTCTGAGATACCACGATTCTGCTACGCTACTCTACTGCTGCCGGCTTTAGCAAAGAGTAACCGGTCTCAAGAGATAAAAATCAGAAAAATAGAATCGAGAATAAGGATAGAAATCAAGATTAAACACGGATTACTACAGAAGAAGAGATGTAATCAGGGAGATCAAAAAAATCAAATAGATGGATTCCAAAGAGAACATGAAGTTCACCTAGAGGGGGGTGAATAGGTGACTAGCTTAATCTAATGATGAATAATGCGGAATTAAAACTATTTAATACAAACTAAAAACTATTAAGTTAAATGCACCAAATATAACCAAAGAGTGTAGCCAAATTCCTGGTGAAGGGCACTGGACTATCTCCTCAAGATTCCGTTAGATAAGAGTTGAGGTGCCACTATGGCTCTCTTGGTTGAATACAAGTGTGAGTAAACAATTCTAAGCATATAACAATTAGACACAAGATATATCAAGCATATAAAAAGATAAGCAATGTAAGTATGCAAGATATAAACACAAGTGAGATAGAGAGAGCAATCGTAAACACTGGAGATTTGTTTCGAGGTTCGAGCACCCATGCTCTACGTCCCCGCCTTAACACTATGAAGGATTTCCACTAGAATCGATCTCAACGGATCACTCGGTGCCGCAATACTACAAGGAGTTTACACTAGAACTCTTGAACTCACTACTCACTTGTTCCCGCAAGAACAAACACACGCAAGCACACTAGCTTGCCGAGGCCGCATCTCTACACCGAGCTCCCACAAGAATTCGAAACAACACGAACCCGCAAGTTCGCCTCGTCAAATACAAGATGAACCTTTGGTGATCTCAACACTTTGATCACCTAAAACTCTCTCACAACAAAGATCCCTATAGGATTGATGTAGCAATGGATAGCTCAAGTATGTGTGAGAAAAACTTAGATCGAATTTGTTATGAAAAACTCAAGAAATCACTTTTGAAAATACTCTTGATAAACTCTCCTTTTGGTATAGAACTTTTAGCTCTAAAATAAGTGGAGATAAACACTTAGAAAGGTAGAAGAAATTAGCTTGAAAACCTACTTAAAATCTTATTAAAAATAGTCCCAGATAACCCCAATATATAGGCTCCCAAAATATGACCGTTGGAGGCCAAATCAGTAGCTGACGCTGCTGTCAGTCGACACCAACGGTCAATTTTCGACCATTGTGCCACCGCTCGACCGTCCGGTCGACCGAGGCCTGGATATAGAGAGCAGAGCTCTCTGTCGGTCGACCGCCCGTTTGACCGGGGCCAGATCCAGAGAGCAGAGCTCTCTGGCGGCTAACCGTGTTCAGTCGATCGGCCCTTCAGCCAAACTGGCTGTGCACGTTTGTGCACATCGACCGACCAGACCGGTCGGCCGACTTCTATCTTGGTCGACCGTCCGATCGACCGGCAGAAGGCCTGGTCAAACAATTTTAAGGATTAAAACTTGGTCTTTTTATCTTTAATAAAATCGCATAAATTCTTATAAATTCTACAAAAATAAGTTCATTAATATACTTTGATATACAAACATATTTGATTAAAAATCAAAACATATTACAAACATTTTGAACTATTTTTGTGATATGGAATTTTGGCTTTAAACAAAAATCGTATTTTTCAAAAACCATCTCCAAATTGAAAAACGATTTTTCCAAAACTTCTCCAAAAACAAAAACAAGATATTTTAAAAACTTTTGAAGCTTAGTGTGTATGGATATAATCCACTACGCATATGAGATGAAATATCTATGTTTTTGACAATAAGCTCTAAAATAGTTTTGATAAACCACATGTATATTTTGAAGCTTTAAAAATCAAAACGCTATTTTCTAAAACACATATAAATTTTGTGTGTATGTAAAGAACTTGAGCAATCTACCAACTAATCTATCCTTTATATTTTATCTAAAAATAAAATCTTGACACCTACAAAATCCGACACAAGTCTTCTTAAAAATCTTCTCTTGAAAATCTTCTTCTCCTTCTTGACTTGGTCCAAACCTTGATCCAATGAGCTAGACTCCTCTTGAGTACTTATGCAATCTTGATGGCGAGCTCTAGAATCAACATGTACTAGCTTCAAAACTTGATTTCGAATCCTTTGTTGAAGCAAAATACCTACTAAGATCTTGATCAAATATCTGAGACTAATTTAAATATAAGATCATTAGTACTATAACTACATGAGTTAATCATCATCAAAACTAGAGCGATGGGCCTTTGGGACAACAATCTTCCCCTTTTAATGATGACAAAACTCATGGAGTTATATATGCATGGATTAAAGATAAGCTTCATAGAAGCTCCCCCCTAACTCATGCATAACAATAAACATAAATATGTTCAATGAAGTGCATAAAACAAAACAAATATATATGCATAAACAAGGAGAGAAACATGCATAAACTCACCAAATTCTTCTCCCATTTTTGCATAAACAAAACATATATGTATAAATAAGAAAATAAACATGCATAAATAAACTCTCAAAATCCTTCTCCCCCTTTTTGTCAAATCATCAACAAAGGGGTGAAAATAAATCAAACAATAAAGATATATATATGCGATATACATTCATGAAGAAGAGAGACGTGAAGTTATCTCCCCCTGCATACATACATTACATGAAGAAGGGATAATAAGACCCTAACTCACATAAAGTATAATATACAATGTATAAGCAGAGATGTTAAGCTCCCCCTACACACGTGTACCACATAAAGAAGAGATGTCAAGATCCTTAATATAAGATACACTTCAACATGAATCCATGTGTAGAAGAGATGTTAAGCTCCCCTTGCATATAGGCAATACATATCAAAATATTTTAAAACAAAATTTTTGAATTTTCTCAAGTCAATCAAAAACAAATTTTGATAATACTTAAAACAAAACTTTAGAAATTTCTTAAAACTAAATTTAGAATCACTTGTAAATAAATAAAATTTTAAGATACCAATAATAGATTTTTGATACCAAATTGAAATATATTGAAGTTGAAACATTGTAAATTATTGATACCAAATTGAAGTTGAAATATTGAAGTATATTCTGATATCAATTAAAGTTGCAACATTGTAAATTTTTGATACCAATTAAAAGATAAAATATGAAATATATTTTGATATCAATTGAAATACCAATTGAAAATAATGTATAAGCTCATTAAGATACCAATTAATATTTAAAAATTAGTCAAGCTGAGTAAACATAATTTGTATTTTAAACATAAAAAGTTATTGTAAGTTATTGTAAAATTAGTACAATCAAATCAAATATATGTATGAAAAAAATACCAATTGAAATTGATATTATTTGATAGTTTAAAGCATACATATATAGGAACAAATATGAGTATACAAGGATAAAATTTCATGAATTACATGTGTATATCTCATATCTATCCACCCTATACATGCACATGTTAAAAAGATTTTCAATTAGGCATACAAGGCATGGTCGTCCAACCATCCTCCCTTAGGTTGGTAGGGGTTTTCAAAAATAAGAGTTTGAATATATTTTAGCATAGTTTGAAAACTCTACCAATTGAAGAATAAATAACTACCTTAAAATAATTTTTGAAAAACTAGTTAAAGATCCATCAAACATGAAAACAAGTCATATATCCAACAAATGAAGTGTGAGTGTACAAGAATAATATAAATAGCACATTCATGAAAATAAGCAATAGAGCTCAAAATAAACATGAAATTCTTTTTATCAAACAAATATGAAAATCATAAAAATTTATTTTTCATTAAAAATAAACTTCAAGGTATATGTATGTTCTATCAAAACTAACAATATAGATACATATCCTAAACATAAATGAGTCCAAAATGTAATTTGCATGAAGGCAAGTGACTTAAGAGTATGCATGTATATTTATTAGTTTTGGACAAAAGTTACATATACATAAAGCAAAATATATTCAAGAATAAGAAAAATATGTATAAATGAAAGAATCATCAAAACGAGGTTATACATGTACAAGTAATGAGTACAAATAGGAAATGAATCACAAACATCTAATAATCAAGTGTAGCTCACTACTTGTACAAGTATATATACAAGTTTTAATGAAAACTACATCTAAATAAGTATTCATCACATGAAGTACAAAATTAAAACACAATCATAAAAACATGCTAAACAAAAAATTATTTATGTAAAAGCATGTAAACTAAATGAGAATTTAGAGATAGTTACTAAACCAATACACTATTCTCTAAGTCTCCAAAACTTGTTGGTCCTCCCACCAAACTTCCTTGATAGCGATGCATTAATTGTAGTGTCCATCAAGCTCATGCATCCACCACCAAGGCACCAACCTTCTCACGTCATGTGAGAGCCCACACCTACATCAAACACAAGAGGTGGAGATTTTGGTACCCATTTTCTTTTGGGTCCATGGAGGTTAGCATTATTTGGAACCCAAACATTTTTATGAGCAAAATTAATATGATTTATCTTATCAAAATAAAACTTTGTTAAATAGTCTTTGCGACTGCAATGTGTACATTTGTACACTCTAGTATGCATATGAGTGTGATCATGATGTACAAAGTGTGCATATATATGCTGTGGGTTATGTGCATAAACACGTGGAACTTGTTTCTTTTGAAACAAGGTTTCCAATCTATAGTGATTAAATGCATAATTGCTCAAAGTTGAGCTTAAATAATTTATTCTTTTTTCAAAACTTGAATCTCATTTTTATTGATAGTAGCATGAAGAGCATGGCAAGAATGAGAATCAACAACCATTTTCTTTTTTGAAATATTTTCTTTTTCTTTTGAAACAAATTTTCTTTTCAAAGAGTTATTTTCATCTAAAGCAATTTCTTTTTCTTTTTCCACCAAATAATTTTATTTTTCAAAGAATTATTTCCTTCACAAAGATCATTTAATTTAGAATATAAGGAAATATTCTCCTTTTTCAAAAATTTATTTTCTTTTGAAATATTTTCAAATTTATTATGAAGGGAATCCTTTTCTTTTGAAATGAACTCATATTTATTTTTTAATCTTTTATTATCCTTTTTAAGCACATCATATTTTTCAAGAAGTTATTGACAAAAAGATGCAAGTTCATCATAAGACATGTCAATATCTTCTTCTAATTTGGATTCAGAGTTTACCTCAAGGGGGTTATCCCCTTGGACCATTTAGCATAAGTTAGAAGCATCACTTCCATCATCCGAGTCACTCCCTGCATAGTATTGCTTTTGTTCGCCAAGGGAGACTATAGTATTCCAAACTACAAGAGCCGAATCAAAGTTAGAAATCCTAAATAAATAATCATCATTTAAGGTTTACTTTAAAGCATGGATGGCTTTTAAGTTAGCCTCTAGATGTTTGCCATTTAAATAATATGATTCTTTAATTGTGGCAAAATAAACATGAATCCCTAGGGCTTTGAGGTACATGGACATCTTAACTTTCCAAGTTTGGATGTTAAGAATGTCAAACATGGGAGGTGTCATGAAATCCATGTGTGTGTAAACAAATATTGTGATTAGCTAAAAATGAGGATCTTTAACTCAAGATTGTTAGACCCAAATCAAGAGCACCAAGCTCTGATACCAATTGAAGTTCATCTAGAGGGGGGTGAATAAGTGACTAGTTAATCTAATGATGAATAATGCAGACTTAAAACTATTTAATGTAAACTAAAAACTATTAAGTTAAACACATCAAGCATAACCAAAGAGTGTAGCCGAATTCCCGGTGAAGGATTCTGTAGACTGTCTAAAAATCACTGAAGACAAGTCAGCAAAAAGCGGAATCCAAGCTCCAGACGCAAGGCTAATCTCGCCACTAGCACGGTACCAAGGCGCGAGGGTCGAAACCCGCGTCTAAACATCACTGCAAGGACCAAGACGCGAGGGTTGAAACTCGCGCCTTAGCATTATTGTAGTACCAAGACGTGGAGTCCAAAGCCCGCGTCTCACGAGAAGCTTGACGCAGAATTAGAAGCTCGCGTTTCTCAAGCATCACTTTAATGGCAAGACGCAAGGTTCAAAACCCACGTCTCAGTTATAACTGCCCTCATTACTGGGTCAATTATTGCCCACGTAATAAGGGAGTTAACCCCCCATTATGGAGTGTTTTTAGGGGGCACATTCACCCCCTGAAACCTCTATAAATAACCTAGTTTGCTATAGAAGAGGGGTCAGAAAAAAAGGTCGGATAATTCTTGGTCAAAAGAACTTCTGTTGTAAACCATAGAGCACCAAGACCTCCAGTTGAAAAGAAAGAGAGAATTCAACTATTCTAACAACTTACTGCATACAAGTTCGTCTTTGCCTACACTCTCCTTGAGATCCTTGGCAGACAGAAGCTGTGTTACTTCGTCTACCATCTAAAGAGAAGATTCCCAAAAGGTTCTGACGTTCAACCGGTCAACGAAAATAAGATTCACTTTCCATCGCCACGTAAAGAACCCGGCACTAAACAAAAGGGAGATTCAAGTTTGGATATCTCCCCTCTTTTGTAAGAGGATTTTTGATCCGTTGTAACTTTCTTTACAATCAAATAAAGAATTTACTCCTTGATCTTCAATTTTTCCCAACAAATAAGAGATGGTGACTCTGCTGGGGACTACTTTCTCTACTGACGAGCAAGCTGTGGCGCAAGATGACGTCACCTATATTGAAAAAACGGTCGAATCACTTATCGTGGAGTTCGACCAGGCAAAATATGAAGAGTTCCTATCTTCCGGCTCCAAGAGCCCTAAGGCGCGGCAGTATCGCAAAGTCTCCTCGGGGACTTGCTCTCGAGTCCGCTCTGAGATCCTCTCAGATGCGACTGGCAAGAAGGATGTCATGGCTAACCACATCATACGTAATGCCTGCGCCAACGTCTCCCATGAGACTCGTATGGTTAACATTGCTGATGTTTAGCCCGTTCATACCCATCCTCTTCCTCAGCACCAAGTTACCAGGGGTTCCCAACAACCCGCACGGCGTAACCGGAATGCTGAGCGACGATAGAGATGGCGTGCACATCAACTACAGGTGGGAGAAGCTGGAACAACTGTCTGCCCAACAGGTGTAGGACGCGAGGTTCAAGCCCGCGTTTCTTCTGAATCACGTCAGATACGTGAAGTTCACGTTTGGAAACCTAAACGTGAGGCTCACCAAACTTGCATTTCTGAAGCTCCACTTCTCAGACGCAACGATCAGCAGCGTGAGGTCCGTGCCCCTCATCTGAGACATGAGACCTGTGCCTCGATAGTTACATGTGGGACCCAGAAGGCCTGCGTTTCTCAAGTGTCGCTAGCCAGACGCGACAATCAGCAACGCGAGGTCCATGTCTCTTCTCAGCAGAGGCGCGAGACCCACGTTTCACAGCCAAAATGCGTGAGCCGTGTTCATATTACAGGACGTGAGCTCCGCGTCTCAGAACCTTGCTTCTCAGCTTCGAAGCAAGGATAGCTCTCACAAGCTGAAAAGCCCTCGACAACCTGAGGCTGATCTTTTTGATCCCCCTCTGACAGATCTAAGAGATTATTTGCCAAAGAAAAGGAGTGCTAATCAGATCACTCCGTCTTGTTGCTGTGAACGGTTCATCACGGCACTGCTCTCTGAATGCCGCTGCAGCTTACATACAAGCAAACATTCGGTGTTTAGACGATTGATCCCCACCTCCCGATCAGCCAAAAGGTATCGCTCCCATAAGAGTACAACCTTCTCTGACACGGAGTACCCTGAAATCATTGCAAACATGGCAAGCAGAAGTAGGGAAAAACAACCAGTGGTCAGCTCTGACGAATCTGACACAGAACCAGAAAGAGTGTATCGACATACTCGCACTCGGACTGGTGCGGTCGCCCCGATCAACTACAGTGCCTTAGCTCGGGGCATTGAAGTAAATGAATCACATTCTGCCATGGCAGAATTGCAGGCTTCAAACTCTTCCATAAAGAAGGAAGCCCTCGCGTACATGACGAATACTCCTGAGGAGACGACCAGGCGCTTTGAACAACAAGGCCAAGTCTAGAGGGAACAATTCGAGATGATTCGTGCTCAACAAGAATCCATCGATTCCCTCAAACAGATGCTTGCACAATTGCTTGAAGACAAGAGGAAGTCAACCGATAAAACCTCCTCTAAAAAGTTTAAAGGCAAACGAAAAGAAGAAGAAAGCTCATCTTCTGTACATATCGAGGAGAAGGAGCAATCTACTTCTGAGTCGTCTAAATCCTCGTCTAAGAAGGAAGGCAACCCGGACTATGGGAGGAAGGCAACCCGGACTATGGGAGGATTCATTCTAAAAGAATAGTCAATTGGAGCAATGTCTAGAGGCCCTTACCAATCGAAAAGGCCTCCAAGTAGTAGGAGTGGTCTGGCCATATCCAGCCGAGTGGGACCTCGTTCCATACCCCCCAAGTTCAAAGCTCCAACCCTACAGGCGTTTGACGGCAAAGGGTCACCGAACCAACATATCTACTACTTTAAGTCTCAGACGGAGAACATGATAGATAATGATGCCATCCTGGCACGTTTCTTCATCGACACTCTAAAGGGGCTTGCCTTTGAATGGTTCATGAAACTCCCAGAAGGCTCCATTAAAAATTGGAGTGATCTGGAGAAGCTCTTCCTGACACGCTTCTTCGAATATGACTCGGAGATCACAATGCCTACTTTCTTGGCCACAAAGTATCGAAAGGGAGAGTCAGTCAAATTATTTGTTAAGAGATTTTGGAATATGGCACTCTAACGTCCTAGCGGTATGATCCAGGTCACCCTGGTAGAAACGTGTCGCCACAATCTATAAACGTCACTCCTAGCCCAAATAGGAGTTACTGAAAGCCGTACCTGAAAGCAATTGGTCCAGTAAGGTGAACAGGCTGAAGAAATTATCGCCAAGGTTAAGGCAGAAGAAAACAAACCCAAACCCGAAAGGTCAACAAGGTGCACGCCAGAAACATCTTTTTAACCAAAAAGGAAAGATAACTTGGCGACAGAGACAAAATCCTCTATCAAACCTCAGCCGGTCAAGGAAAGTGGCTCTTCAAGTCAGCCACGCGCCAATAAGCAGTATTCCTTCAAAACGAACATGTTGATTCGTTGTTCAAGTTACTCAACAAGAGCAACAGATTGAAGTTTCTGAAGCTAGACGTCCTGAAGAAGTCAGTAAAACCGATAATCCTAACTACTGCCTGTATCATAGGATGCTGGAACACCCACCAAGAGTTGTTATGTCTTCAAAGACATCCTTCAGGCTTTAATTGATGCAGAGGTACTAAAAGTCTGTCCAGAGCAGAAGAAAGTGAGGCTAATATGACATCATTCCTCCAGTTTGGAAGACAGCCTCCAGTACCCTCCGGAGTAGTTCCCATCCTGAAAAGGGAACTAAGAATGATCAATTTGGACCCTCATCATTAATAAGAGAAGGGTCTTGTACCAGTCCCCACACCTCAGGGGGAAGTTATGTGGGTTCATCCTAACCTTGTGGACAGCCAGCATTGGACCACTGTTACCAGCAGAAGGTCTAAAGGCAAGGCGAAAGCTTCATCTTGTAATGTGGTGTGCACTTTTTCCCAAGAAGTAGAAACCGATGTTCCCTCACTAACTGATTCAGAAGAGGAAACAATAGTTCTTACTGCAGAACCTAATAAACCACTTGCGGTAGAAACTCGTCCCGGTCAGTCATATTTAAAAAGTAATGATGAAATGGTGGCAAGCCCTCCTATACCTACTACAAAGTTAGCCAAGCCCTCTACGAAACAATTGGTGGAGAAGCAGAAAGAGCTTCGGTTTTCTAAAGTTCTCCCAAAGGACAACGCAGAAGGATTTACAACACCTTACCGCTTTGACGTCTTGGCTCAATTGGCCAATATCCCTGCAAGAATCACCCTTTACGAGCTCCTGAGGCTATCAAAGTCAACCAGAGAAGCTCTGAGGGAAGCCCTAGCTAATGCTGAGGTCTTCATGACCCAGATACCAACTGGACCACAGAAGGAAGATGTAGAGGATTACCTCCATGCCTCCCAAAATGCTCCCTGTATCACCTTCACGGCAGATGATATGCAGGTTAAGGGGAAACATGATCGGCCCCTATACTTCACAGGGTATATTGGATCATCTGAAGTAAGATGTGAAAAACACCTAGAGGGGGGGGGGGTGAATAGGTGTAAGTGCTAATCTAGAAACTAAGTGCGCTAAATGCGGAAGCTAATGCAAATCTTACAACACACTTAATACAACCAACAAGTGTAGCCGAATTCCCCGTGAAGGGCTCTGGACTAACTCCTCTTGATTCCCCTTGAATGGGTTGAGGTGCTATGTGAAGCTCTTGTGGTTAAGTATAAGTGAGGCACACACAAACAACCAAGCATACACAAGATATGGCAATATGAATATATGCAAGGCAACACAAGCAAATATGATATGATGATATGAATGATGCTTTGCACAAATAAGAGAGAGAGAGAGAGAGAGAGAGAGAGAGAGAGTTGAGAGACAATGGATCAAACGCAAAGGCCAAGATACGTTTCGAGGTTCGAGCCCCTAGCTCTACATCCCCGCCTACACCACCGTGTAGGATTTCCAATCCACTATCTCCCACCGAGGGAACCTCTACCGAAGAGGATTTGTTACAACTCTAGGAGTACCAAACTCCTCTCTCAAACAACCACCTCACAACCGAGGGGTAGGCCCGTAGCCAATACAACCACAACACCTCTACCGAAGAGGGTTACAAAAACCAACTCCACCTCTCACTAGAGGGAGCAAAACAATCACCCGATCACCTCTACCAAAGAGGGATACAAAAAGAACAAGGGTGTTTACAACAAGTGGTTTCTTTTAACCACAAACAATCTCTCTTTTTCTCTTTTTCCACAAAACAAAGATCCTAAATAGATTAGGATAGAAGATAGCTCAAGTGTGGAATCAAGGTGTTTTTGGAAACAAGCAACAAAGAAAAACTACTTGGGAAATGTCTTGTAAATGATTGAAAAAGAAAACCAATACAATATCCAAAAAACCTAGTTCTCTTTGATTTTTCAAAAACCAAAACAAATAAGATTTGAAGTTTAAAGCCCAAAAACTCTTTTGAAAACTTGTTTTAAACTCTGAAAAACTGGGAATTTTTCTCTTGTGAAAACCTTGGCCAAAATCCCAAAGAATTGGGGTTTATATAGGCCCATCAGAAAACTAGCCGTTAGGCTGATGTGGCAGCCTGACAGGCTACCGGTCGACCGGAACGGTCGACCGCCAACGGTCTAAAATCCGACCGTTGGAGCCTCCGGTCGACCGTCCCGGTCGACCTAAACAAACAGAGAGCACTGCTCTTAGACCCGGTCGACCCTGACGGTCGACCGTCCCAGTGTCTGCCAAACGTGCACAATCTGTGCACGTCGAGTCGACTAAGTCAGTTTAGTAGTCGACTGGTTGAAGCCTGGAACAGAAAACTGGGTCAGAAAAACAGTTTAAAAATATTTTGAAAAATCTTTTAAGTCTTCTAAAAATCCACAAAACTTGTTTTAACATTTTATATTAAAACACAAACAAGTGATAAAAATTTCAAGACATATATCAATCATATCAATTCATTTTTGAGTCTTGCAAATTTTATCAAAACCAACACTTGTATTTTTATCAAACTTGATTTTTCAATACATGAATAGGAAAGTCAAAATAAGTTTGTCTAGGAAGTTAAAAGCATGTATGTATATCTAGAACATATCTAATATACATAAAAACTATTTAAACTTGTTTTGATCAAACTATTCATGAAAACCAAATATAAATTGTGTGTGTTGTGCACTTGAGCATATCAACTATACTAAGCTTTACAAATGGATCTAAAACACACTAAACTAAACTAGGATACCTAAGTCTTCTTGACGATCTCCATCTTCAAGTAGACCCGATCCAAAACTCCATCCATGGGCTAGGCAAGGTGTGATCTTGAAGCTTTGGCCCTGAAATCACCATGAAAAGCTTCTAAACATCTTTGTTGAAGCTAATCATCAACTAATATCTTGCTAATGATCTGAAACTTAAAATCACAAGAATATTAGTAAACATAACTACATGAGTTAATCATCATCAAAACTAGGGTGGAAGGCCTTTGGGCCAACAATCTCCCCCTTTTTGATGATGACAAAACTCATGGAGTTATATATGCATGGATTAAAGTTAAGCTTCAAAGAAGCTCCCCCTTAACTCATGCATAAAACAAATAAACATAAATATGCATGAATGACAATGCATAAATAAGATACTCTAGATACTAAATGAAATATTCAAAACAAAACATGCTCTAGAGATCAATTAACATTAAACTATATTAAACTTAATATATGCAAAAACATAAATATGCATATATCAATTATCATTAAACTATATTAAACTTAATATATGCAAAAAAACATAAATACATAAATATGCATATATCAAACTCAAAATCTTTCTCCCCCTTTTTGTCAATCATCAACAAAGGGTAAAAACCAAAACAATAAATAAAATGAGGGGTAAAAATCTTTCTCCCCCTTTTTGTCAATCAAAACAATAAAACAATGTTCTCCCCCTTTTTATCTAAAACAAAAAAAACAAAGTCAGTAAGGGGTGACTATAAAAACATGATATCAATTAAAAATATGTCAAAGTAGCATCTTGATACCAATTGAAAGTAAACAAAGATCAATAAATGTTATATGCTATATACATTCATGAAGAGGAAGACGCTAAGTTAGCTTCCCTACACATATGCAATACATGAAGGAGGGATGTTAAGCCCTAATTCACATAACACACATTATGCAATGCATAAGAGGAGATGTGAAGCTCCCCCTACACACGTGTACCACATAAAGAAGAGATGTTAAGCTCTTCAATACAAGATACACTCATCATGAATCTATATGTAGAAGAGATGTTAAGCTCTCCTTGCATATAGTCAATATAAATCAAAACTTTTGTATTTTACTTTAAACAAAATTTTTAGATACCAATTTAAAACACAAGACATCTTGATATCAAAAGAAGGTATTTTTCTTTTTAAGCCATATAAACAATTGAAATGACTATTTTCCATCATAAAGTAAGGGAGTGGAAATACAAATACCAATTGAAATATGAAAATCGAATTTTCTCCCCCTTTATGAAATACCAACAAAAACTATGCGTAGGCTTGAAATAAGATACCAATTGAAAACTAAATCAATTGAAATAAAGTGAAGTTCAAGCTCTAGCATAAACAAGATTTGTGCTCAAGATATAGAAATATAGTAGCACAAATAAAATAAGTATATGTGTATGAAATAGAATGAGTACCAATCACCAATAGATGATACCAATTGAAAATATACATACACAATAATCATATGAGTATACAAAAAGATCAAAATGATACCAATTGAAAGAGTTCAATGATACCAATTGACATAACAATAAGTTCAAGTGTATACATCATATTACTAATCCACCCATCTCATGCACAAGTTTAAAAAGATTTTCAATATAAACATACAAGGCATGGACTCCCATCCAACCTCCCGTAGAAGGTAGGGGTTTTCAAAAATAGGTTTGAAAATGTAGCATGTTTGAAAATCTCTACCAAAATGAAGAATACCGTAACTAGTTAAATGGAAACTCTTTTAAACTAGTACGAAATCCTTCAAGTAAGGAATAAACTAAAAATAATTTTCATAAAACACATGTAAATCACATAGCACTTAAAACACTCAATATTCAATAAAGTCCATACATGCTCATGAAAACATACTCATGAGAAATATTTTAAAAATGGTGAGTGTTCAAGTAATGTGTGACATGGCATTATGAAATTTTCAATTAAGCTCAAAGTTCCTTGAAACATGAAAACATGAAAACGTAAAAATCATCTAAACTATTTAATCTTCAAGGTGTATCTATGTCTTATACAAACTAAAGCATACATACATATCCAAAACACAACGAGTCCACAAAATATATGCATGAAGGCACGTGGCTCAAAAAGGATAAACATGTATATCTAATAGTTTGGACAAGATAGACATATACATGAAGTTTAAACAATTAAACACAAAATCAAGAAAAACTAAATTTTCACCAAAACAAATTTCATTTCAAGGTATATGTATGAATTGTCAACACAATAAGTATACATACATATCCCTAAACACAATTGAGTCCATATATATAGATTTGCATGAAAGGCAAATGACTCAAAGGGTATACATGTATATCTTAAAGTTTGGCAAAATAAACATATACATGAAATGAAAAACACATAAACATAAAACAAATCCAAAAATAGGAATACAAGTTTAAAATGTATGGATCATCAAAACTAGACTATACTAGCACATCTAATGGGTTCAAATAAGCATTCAAGCTCAAACATATATAGATTTATTTGTGGCCCACTCTATGTACAAGTATAAATCTTCTAGTTTTAATGAAAACTAACATCGAAACATGTAATCAAGGCATAAAGCAAAACACAAATCATTTAGACTAGGATTTATACTAGTGTCGTAAACATGATAAACATAAACATGATTATTATGAATATCCACATGTTATTAGATTTATGATATACGCAATAGCAACCAAATAGTGAGAACACAAAAGAATTTATCCATATTAAACATGGGTGTCTCAAAATAACTAAACATGTATATCACAAGTCTAATAGCATGGCATTTTCATACTAATCACTAAACAATGAAACATGCTATAAACAATGAATATGAAAAGCATGTAAACAATAAATAGGAGTTAGGATCGTTACCAAAACCTAGAAGGCAACTTTCCTTGTCTCCAAAACATGGTGGTCCTCTCCACCAAACCTTCCCTTGAAAGTGATGCATCCAATTGATTTCCTTTAAGTACGGAACGCATCCACTCTAAGGTGCCATCACTCTCACGTCATGTGAGAGCCCACACCTACATCAAAAACACGAGGGGTGGTCTTTGGTACCCATACTCTTTTGGGTCCATGGGGGTTAGTACCTTCTCTAACCCAAACAAAATTCTTTGCTAAATTTGAAGTATGTAATCTATCATAACAAAATTTAGCAAGGTGGCCCTTACGTCCACAATGTGTACAAGTGTACACATGAGCATACGTGTGATGGTGTCCGTGGGAAGCATGTGTATGCCGTGGAGGGTGTGCATGAAAAGATGGAACTTGTTTCTTTCGAAACAAAGATTCCAAGCGTGTATGCCCAACAACACATTGGCTCAAAGTGGAGCCCAAACAATCAACACTCTTCTTAATCATGGAAATATCATTGTTAATCAAAGAAGAAGTGTGGCATGCAAGGGGTGATCTAGGTGAAACTACCCTAGCATGGCAAACATGTGAATCAATATCATTTTTCAAAAAATTATTTTTATTTAAACAAATTTCTAATTCTTTTGAAATAAAATCAATTTCTCTTTTTAAAGAATTATTTTCTTTTAAAACAAAATCAACTTTTGAAGACAAAATTTCATTTTTCTTCAAAAGATCATGGCAATCATTTTTAGATTTTAAAAATTCATTTTCTTTTAATGCAAGGTCTAATTGAGATTTCAATGAATCCCTTTCATTAGAAATCTCCTCCTCCTCTTGCAAAACAATATCAAGTCTAGCAATCAAACTTTTATTATCATTGTTAAGGCCTAGACTTTTCTTTTTCAACAAGTTATATTTTTCAATCAATTTTTCACAAACAATAGATAGTTCTTCATTCAAAGCATGGGGATCAACATAATCATTTGAAGAACTAGCACAATCATCATTATCTAAGTGGGGTTCCGAATGTACCTCAAGGGAGTCATTCCCTTGGATCATTAAGCATTGAGACTCGGATTCTCCACTAGACTCCTCCGGTTGAATTTGTTCTTGAAGCTTGGAGGTGGTGGTTGTTGTCAACTTGTTCCACACTAAAAAGCGGAATCAAGATTAGAAACAAGCATAAGATAATCTTTTGAAAGCGTGCTTCTAATGGCCTCAAGGGCTTGTGCATTGGCCCCTATATGATTGCGATCACCAAGATAACATCTCTTGGTAGCCGCAAGAAAAACATGCAAACCTAGGGTCTTTAGGTATGTGGACATCCTATACTTCCAAACAACAATGTTGGAAGGATCAAAGCTAGGTGGGGTCATGAAGTCCATGGCAAACTATATGAGTGTGCAAACAAGCAAATGCAAACAATAGATTAGCAACCAAATGGATCTCACTCCTAAGATGTTAAGCCTAAGTATCAGGAGCACTAGCTCTGATACCAATTGAAAAACACCTAGAGGGAGGGTGAATAGGTGTAAGTGCTAATCTAGAAACTAAGTGCGCTAAATGCGGAAGCTAATGCAAATCTTGCAACACACTTAATACAACCAACAAGTGTAGCCGAATTCCCCGTGAAGGGCTCTGTACTAACTCCTCTTGATTCCCCTTGAATGGGTTGAGGTGCTATGTGAAGCTCTTGTGGTTAAGTATAAGTGAGGCACACACAAACAACCAAGCATACACAAGATATGGCAATATGAATATATGCAAGGCAACACAAGCAAATATGATATGATGATATGAATGATGCTTTGCACAAATAAGAGAGAGAGTTAAGAGACAATGGATCAAACGCAAAGGCCAAGATATGTTTCGAGGTTCGAGCCCCTAGCTCTACATCCCCGCCTACACCACCGTTTAGGATTTCCAATCCACCATCTCCCACCGAGGGAACCT
The DNA here is from genome assembly GCA_038442645.1 of Agave tequilana. Lineage (NCBI taxonomy): Eukaryota > Viridiplantae > Streptophyta > Magnoliopsida > Asparagales > Asparagaceae > Agave > Agave tequilana. The sequence continues at coordinate 243,192 of JAVJIF010002081.1, read as the reverse complement.
CTACCGAAGAGGATTTGTTACAACTCTAGGAGTACCAAACTCCTCTCTCAAACAACCACCTCACAACCGAGGGGTAGGCCCGTAGCCAATACAACCACAACACCTCTACCGAAGAGGGTTACAAACACCAACTCCACCTCTCACTAGAGGGAGCAAACCAATCACCCGATCACCTCTACCAAAGAGGGATACAACAAGAACAAGGGTGTTTACAACAAGTGGTTTCTTTCAACCACAAACAATCTCTCTTTTTCTCTTTTTCCACAAAACAAAGATCCTAAATAGATTAGGATAGAAGATAGCTCAAGTGTGGAATCAAGGTGTTTTTGGAAACAAGCAACAAAGAAAAACTACTTGGGAAATGTCTTGTAAATGATAGAAAAAGAAAACCAATACAATATCCCAAAAACCTAGTTCTCTTTGATTTTCTAAAAACCCAAAACAAATAAGATTTGAAGTTTAAAGCCCAAAAACTCTTTTGAAAACTTGTTTTAAACTCTGAAAAACTGGGAATTTTTCTCTTGTGAAAACCTTGGCCAAAATCCCAAGAATTGGGGTATATATAGGCCCATCAGAAAACTAGCCGTTAGGCTGATGTGGCAGCCTGACAGGCTACCGGTCGACCGGAACGGTCGACTGCCAAGGGTCTAAAATCCGACCGTTGGAGCCTCCGGTCGACCGTCCCGGTCGACCCAAACAAACAGAGAGCACTGCTCTCAGACCCGGTCAACCCTGACGGTCGACCGTCCTAGTGTCTGCCAAACGTGCACAATCTGTGCACGTCGGTCGACCGGCCTGGTCGACCGACTTCATCCCAAGTCGACTAAGTCAGTTTAGTAGTCGACTGGTTGAAGCCTGGAACAGAAAACTAGGTCAGAAAAACAGTTTAAAAATATTTTGAAAAATCTTTTAAGTCTTCTAAAAATCCACAAAACTTGTTTTAACATTTTATATTAAAACACAAACAAGTGATAAAAATTTCAAGACATATATCAATCATATCAATTCATTTTTGAGTCTTGCAAATTTTATCAAAACCAACACTTGTATTTTTATCAAACTTGATTTTTCAATACATGAATAGGAAAGTCAAAATAAGTTTGTCTAGGAAGTTAAAAGCATGTATGTATATCTAGAACATATCTAATATACATAAAAACTATTTAAACTTGTTTTGATCAAATTATTCATGAAAACCAAATCCAAAACATAAATCGTGTGTGTGTTGTGCACTTGAGCATATCAACTATACTAAGCTTTACAAATGGATCTAAAACACACTAAACTAAAATAGGATACCTAAGTCTTCTTGACGATCTCCATCTTCAAGTAGACCCAATCCAAAACTCCATCCATGGGCTAGGCAAGGTGTGATCTTGAAGCTTTGGCCCTGGAATCACCATGAAAAGCTTCTAAACATCTTTGTTGAAGCTAATCATCACTACTATCTTGTTAATGATCTGAAACTTAAAATCACAAGAATATTAGTAAACATAACTACATGAGTTAATCATCATCAAAACTAGGGTGGAAGGCCTTTGGGCCAACAAGAAGCATCTAGGTAGATCCAGAATCCGCGTTGAGCATTATGCCTTGCCGGCTCATGCAACATTTAGGGATTCCTACCCACCGATTGAGTGCCACTCAGACTACCATTTATGGTTTCAATGCCAATGGTACGCGCCTGATGAGGAAGATCAAGCTCAAATACCAAATTGGGGACTTAAAGTCCGAAGTGACGTGCTATGTGATCGATGCCGACACTTCATACAATTTGCTGCTTAGACGACCATGGATTCAACGTAATTCTATTATCCCCTCCACTCTCCACTAAGTTATGAAATATATTGACGGAAGTGGGAAGGTACGAACGTTGATTGCTGAAAGGTATCCATTCAAGGGGGTAGAGAACTATTTCACAGACGCCCTCCTGTACCAAGACTCTCTGGAAACAAATGAGGACCTACAATGAGAGGAACCAGATTCTGGTAACAAAGCTGACACTGAGCCAGAGAAAGAAGTGTGCATGTAGGAATTAGATCCACTTGTAACGAGCATTAATAAGCTGGATGTTAATAATACCCCAATGATGTAGGCGGGTGGTATATTAATGAAGAGTTAAATTTGATTTACTTTTCTGTGTTCGCTTCTGATTCAGTGCCTTCAGACACTAGTACCAAAGTGGATAATGACCCCTGGTCGGCAATGGATGCTCTGACATCATTGCATGTACCAATGAAGTCATCCTTTGAAACGTATCAAGATGTCGGTGATGCGCAAGAATCAGTATTCATGTCCCGGCAAGACGCAAAGGCAAAAACCAATCCTTTTTGGACAAATCAAGTCTGAACTGATGTCTCGTGAAGAGTTATAAAGCGAGAATGAACCTCCTCAGTTCACCCATTATGAGCCAAGTATACTCAGAATGATGGAAAGCATGGGGTATGAATTAATAAACGGTCCTGGGTTGAACTTCGGCAAAGGAAGAAGAACACTACTTCGGTCTTTTGTTCTGAAAGGGAAAACCCCTGATTTCTAACATCGAACTCGCAGGGGTTTGGGTTATATGTCAACCCCAATTCCGTCAGCCTTCGAGTCTGAAGAGTTACTATACCATGACTACTAATCTGGCACGTCATCATGGGAATCGGACATTAGTGTCGGCAACATCTTCAGAGAACTGTTAGTAAACATGGTTTCAGCAAGCCACCTGGAAGACAGAGATGAAGAAGTGATCCAGTCTGAAACAGATCCTTGGATCAAATACCTAAATACTCTCTAGGATACTCGCTTTGAACAGCGCGAGCCACCCACAGAGGATAAAGTTGCCCAGATTAATCTGGGAGATGAGGCTAATCCTAAGCCCATCTTTACAAGCGAAAACCTATCATTCTCTGAGAAAGAAGATTTAATATCTCTTATGCGAGAGTATATAGATGTTTTTGCTTGGAATTATGAGGACATGCCTGGGCTTGATCCTTGAGTGATTATGTAGCGCCTTAACATTAATTCAGACGTGAAGCCAGTCAAACAACAACAGCGACGGTTCCGTCTAGAAATAATGGAAGCAATCCAGTCAGAAGTAAAAAAACTCATAGACTCTGACTTCATTAAGGAAGAGCAACATCCTGATTGGATAGCCAATATCATTCCCGTTATCAAAAAGAACGTAACGATCCAGATCTGCATTGATTTTTGCGATCTAAATGAGGCTTGTCCCAAAGACGAATTCCCTTTCCCAATCACAGATGTCATGATTGACAATACGTGCGGGTTTGAGCGAATGTCCTTCATGGATGGATTCTCAGGGTATAATCAAATCAAAATATATCCTGATGATGAAAAACATACCTCTTTCAGGACACCACTGGGGGTATATTGCTATACTGTCATGCCTTTCGGACTGAAGAATGCCCGGGAACATATCAGAGAGCTATGAATGCAATTTTTTATGAGCACATTCGTAAAATAGTGGAATGCTATGTTGACGACATTGCAGTGAAAAGCCGCACCAAAGGTGATCACATAGCCGATCTGAAGACAATCTTTGAAATCATGCGGGCACATCAGTTGAAGATAAACCCCACCAAATCCTTCCTGGGGGTGGCCAGTGGCAAATTCCTAGGGTTTGTGGTAACTTCCAAAGGAATTCATTTAGACCCAAAAAAGTTCGCGCTATCCAGGAGATGCAACCTCTAAGGAACCTCAGGGAGCTTAGGGGATTGCAAGGACGACTGACATACATCCGAAGGTTTATCTCAAATCTCTCTAGAAGATGCCAACCCTTTACCAAATTGACGAAAAAGGCTGTCTCATTCATCTGGGATGATGCTTGCCAACAAGCATTCGAGGAAATCAAACGATACCTCACGCAACCACCAGTCCTTATAGCTCCGGTGTCTGAAAAACCTTTTCTGATATTGAAATCACCTAGAGGGAGGGTGAATAGGTGATAATGCTAATCTAATGTACTAAATGCGGAATTTTAAAAACTAATTACAACAACACTTAATGCAACCAATAAGTGATGCACACACAACCAAGCCAAACATATAAATATGAAGGATCAATATGAAATAATGCACAAAGTAAAGAGAGAGAAAAAGTAAGAGTCAATGGATCAAGCGCAAACAACAAGATTTGTTTCGAGATTCGAGCACCCAGCTCTACGTCCCTGCCTTCACCCAGAAGGATTTCGAATCTACTAACTTGTCCACAAAGGACTCCCACACAGGGAACCTCCACCAAGGATTTGGGGCAATACAATAACTAGGAGTACCCAACTCCTCTCTTTACAATCATAACCTCTCACTAGAGGCAAAGCACCAAGCCAACCAAAACAATCACCTCACAACTTGAGGGATAAGCACAAAGCTACACAAGGATCACCTCACAACTTGAGGGATACAACCCAATTGCACAACCTCCTCAACACTATGAGGGAAAGGCACAAAGCCAAGCAATAATTAGGGTTTACAACTTGGTGATCAAAAGACCACAAACTGATTTCTTTTCCCACAAACACAAAGACCCTATAGATAGGATAGAATGAAGCTCAAGTGTGGAAAACAAAGGAATGGAAAACAAATACTCAAAGAAAATCCTTGGGAAAAACTGAAATCAAGATAAAGAAATTGAATCAAAAACACTTTTCTCAAAACACTTTTCTTTGATTTTCCAAACCCTAGAAAAACACCAAATAGATAGTAAAGATTTGAGCCCAAAAACTTCTTTTTGATTGCTGTAAAAACACTGGTAAGATCAGAAATTTTGCTCTCTTAAAACATGTTAAAAACTATTAAGAGAAAACCCTTTTTATAGCCATTTGGAAAATTTAGCCGTTAGCAGCAATTAAGGCCAGATTTGACCTTCCGATCGACCGGTCAACGGTCAATTTTTGACAGTTAGCTGCTACCGGTCGACCGCCCGGTCAACCGGGCCCTGAACCAGAGAGCAACGACTCTCTGGCCGGTCGACCGCCCGGTCGACCGGGGCAACCCGAGAGTGGGTTGCTTTCAGTCGGTCGACCGTGCGGTCGACCGGCTTAATGGGTAGCCAGCGTGCACGTTCTTGTGCACGTCGGTCGACCTCTACGGTCGACCGGCTCCTGGTCCGGTCGACCGTGCGGTCGACCGACAGAGCCTGGCATAAGCAGTTCTGGGACAGGAAAACTTGTTCTTTTTAATTCTAAAAATCCCATAAATCTTCTAAAAATCAACAAAAATAGTTTTACATTTTACATTGAAATACAAACTTGTGTTAAAAATTTCAACACAAATTTCAAACATTTTAAACCATTTTTTTGTTAAGAAAATATTGTCGAAAACCAAAACCTGTATTTTTCCAAACTTGGATTTTTCAATAGGAAATCTGATTTTTCCAAAACTCATGCAAATACAAAAACATGATATTTAAACACATTTAGGCATGTTGCATATGGATAGAAATCCAATTTACAAGAAACATATACATATCATAGTTTTTGACTTTATTTCCAAAAATATGTTTTGTTAAAATACAAACCTAAAACACATGAATAAGTATAAAAATTAAGTTTGTCTAGGATATGAAGCATACATGTATATAGAACATGTCTAATATAGATAAATACATGTAAACTTGTTTTGATACTTATCTATTCATGAAAACCAAGATCGGTTAAACCAATCAAACCGAAAACCAAAATCAAAACATAAATCGTGTGTGTATTGTGAACTTGAGCATATCATACTATTCTAATCTTTACAAATGGATCTAAACACAAAACTAAACTAGGTACCAAGGTCTTCTTGTAGAGTGCCGTCTCCAAGCCGACTTGATCCAAAACTCCAAAACTCCGAGCTTGACTGCAACGAGTGCTATATATGATCTTGATGCTCGGGCTCTGGAAACACCATGTGAAAGCTTCCAAACCATCTTGTTGAAGCTAATCACCTACTAATATCTTGAATAAAGATCTGAAACTAAAATCACAAGATTATTAGTACACATAACTACATGAGTTAATCATCATCAAAACTAGAGTGGAAGGCCTCTGGGCCAACAATCTCCCCCTTTTGATGATGACAAAACTCATGGAGTTATATATGCATAGATTAAAGTTATGCTTCAAAGAAGCTCCCCTTAACTCATGCATAGAAGAAAACAACAAATATATGCAATGAATATAAAACATGAGAATGCATAGATATGCATAAAACTATGAAATGCATATAAACAGGCTCTTGATACCAATAGATATGCAAAAAACAATAAAATGTATAAAACATGCTCTTGATACCAAATGAAAGGTAAAATAAATTATTTCTTCTTTTTCTTAATTTCATAATCATGTTCTCTTTAAAGAATGCTTTTGATACCAAAATTACATAATGCTATTGATACCAATAAACCAAAACTTACATAAACCAAAACTTACATAATGAAAGCTCTTGATACCAAACATTACATAATGCTCTTGTTACCAATAATAAAACATGTTCTCAATATCAAACATGAAACAAAGATCATGCATAAATAATGCATATAAACTCAAAATCTTCTACCCCTTTTTGTCAATCATCAACAAAGGGGTAAATGATAAACCAATAAAAATTATTCTTCTCCCCCATTTTTTGTTCAAAACAAAGAATCAATAAAGGGGTCACAGCCCTAATTTGTTTTTATTTTTAATTCTTATTAAAACAACATTTTGAATTTTCTCAATAAATCAAATTATTTTTAAAGACACCAATTGAAAGTAAATACGGCATTGATACCAATTGTGAGAAAATAAATAAAATCTTGATACCAATTGAAAGAAATAGATCAATAGATACCAATTGAAAGTAAACAAAATCTTGATACGAATTGTGAATATTTGTCATTTAGAACATATGATACCAAAATAAAATCAATTTTCAACATAAAGTGTGGGAGTAGAAATCAACGGTAAACAAAATACCAATTGAAAGATAAAAATACGAATTTTCTCCCCCTTTATGAAATGCCAAATAAAACGATGATCAAATTTTTTTTATTTGTTATAAGCTTATGCATCGTTATTAAAATATCAATTGAAAAACTAATCAATTGAAAACATGATAGTCATTAAAATTTCAAGCTTTAGCATAAACAAATATATGTATGAAAAATTAGATATTAATCGAAATTGATACTATTTGAAGAGTATGCATACTTACATAAAAATATATATGAACATACAAAAATGTCAATATTGATACCAATTGAAAAGATCCAATGATACCAATTGAAACAACAATAATATCAAGTGTATACCTCATATCCTATCACCCATTCATGCTCATGTTTAAAAAGATTTTCAATATAAAGCATACAAGGCATGGTCTCCCATCCAACCGCCCGTTGACGGTAGGGGTTTTCAAAAATGGGATTGAAAGTATAATATGTTTGAAAATCTCTACCATAATGAAGAATACCGCAACTAGTTAAATAGAAAAACTTGTTAACTAGTATGAAATCCTTCAAGCAAGGAATAAAACAAAAATATATTTCATGAAATACATGTAAATCACATGGCACTAAACACTCGAGGTCCATAAAGCCCATACATACTCATGAAAAGCATAATCATGAGAAACATTTAAATGAAGTGAGTGTACAAGTTGAAAAACACCTAGAGGGGGGGGTGAATAGGTGTAATTGCTAATCTAATGATTCTTTTTAAAACTAAGTATGATGAATGATGCAACGATCTCTCTAAACAAGACTAAGAGCCGAATACCCCGTGAGAGGTTCTGAACTCCTTCCTCCCAATTCCCCTTGAATGGGTTAGAGGTGCGTAATGCAACCTTGTTGTATGAGAATTGATCGAACAAAGTATGAATAAAATGCAATGATGAAATGCACACAAGATATCACAAGTATTACAAGCTTGAAGTAATAGCACAAGGAAAGAAACAAGATCACAAGCAAGTAATTAAAAGCAATAGAGTGCAATAGAAATTAAAAGCAAAATGGAGAGCAAGAGCAAAAGACAATCGCAAACACAAGTATTTGTTTCGAGGTTCGAGCCACCGCTCTACTCCCCGCCTTCACCTCCGTGAAGGGTTTCCACTATCCACCGAGGACGATTACAACGGTCTACCGAAGACCCGAGCACCGAGCTCCACCAAGTACAATAACCTCTACCGAAGAGGTGTCTCCACAAGAACAAGAAGATCACAAGAACAAGAGTGATCACAACAAGATCACCAAACTCTTTTACAACACTCTCACTCTTTTTTACAACTTCACTATAGAATGAGTTAGGGATTTTTGGCTCTATGAAGTGTAGTGAGAAAAACTCAGTTGTAGAGATGATTTTTGCAAGGGAACACAACTGAAAACTAGCTCAAGAAAGAATTGGAAATGGAGAGCTTAAACACTTTTCTTTTCTCTTTTGAAAACTTTGAAAACTTGAGGATTTTTCTTGGTCTTTTGTAAGAGAGTCTTTTCCTCTATTTATAGGGAGAAAAATAGGTTTAAAACAATTTATTTAGAGCTTATTTGCTCTGAAAAAGAACTAGAAACCCTGAAAAAGTCTGCCAAAAAATAGTCCAAAAAAACAGATTTCAGAATTGCACAAAAGAGGAAAGAGCCGTTGGCTGTTGCAGGCTTGGCGGTCGACCGGACCGGTCGACCGCCAGCTCAGCTGGTCAAAGAGCCGTTGGCTCGGGTCTTCTGGCGGTCAACCGGCCGGTCGACCTAGAAAACCCGAGAGCAACTGCTCACAGTCGGTCGACCGGGGCGGTCGACCGACAGACGTGCACAAATGTGCACGTCCTGGCACTGGCGCCGGTCGACCGGTCAGCCTGAAACAGGGAAAACAGTAATTTTTGACTTAGAAAAGTTTTGTAAAATAGTTTTAGGTTTGAACAAACTTAAGTAACATGCTAGTAGGAGTATATAAACATGATCTAAACATGATATTTATTTTGTAAAACTTAGGGTCATGTAAATATCTACTAAGGCATGAAACCAATTTTAAAACATGAAAACTTAAATACAAGATTCACATTTTAACAAAACCAAATTGTGTGTGTGTGTATCCTAGAGCCAATATCCAACACTCAAACTTTAATATTCTATTCTTACATTTGTTCTAGGTACTACAAGTGCTTCAAGAGGGCTTTTCACCATAAGGTCTTCAACACTTGATCCTTGAGCCCAATTTGAGTTGACTTGAGTCCAAAACCTTTGCTAATAGGGAATAAACCTTCTAGATGAGTTAAATCCCTGAAACACACTTAAACAATAAACAATATTAGTATAAATAGCTAATATGTTTTGTAATCATCAAAACACTCTAAACAAGGGTGATTGTAACCTTGGGCCAACACAAGTGTTATGTGACAAATAATCATAAAAATAGACATTCAAGCTCGATATTCCTTAAAACACGAAAATCATCAAAACTTGATTTCCATTAAAACAATTTATACTTTAAGGCATATGTATGTTTTGACAAAATAAGAAGTATACATACATATCCCTAAACACAATTGAGTCCATAATAAAGATTTGCATGAAAAGCAAATGACTCAAGGGTATACATGTATATCTTAAGGTTTGGCAAAATAGACATATGCATGAAGTGAAATCACATGATTATAAAACATATCCAAAATAGGGAATATAAGTTAAAATGCATGAATCATCAAAACTAGACTATATTAGCACATCTAATGGGTACAAATAAGCATTCAAGCACAAACATATATAAAGATTTATTTGTGGCCCACTATATGTACAAGTATAAATCCTAGTCTTAATGAAAACTAACATCTAAATGTATATTCAAAACATGAGGCATAAAACTAGACATAAATCAACATGATAACCATAAAAATGATCATTATGTAAATCCAGATGCTATTAGACCTATGATATACATAATAGCTAAATAATGGTGAGAACACAACATATGGGTCCATATAAACATGGGTGATCTCAAAAGCTATACATGCATGTCAATGATCTAAGAATCATGGCATTTAACATACTAATCAAAACATGAAGCATCAAAAAAAATCATAAACGTACATATGGCCATTATGTATATCCATGTGTAATAGATCTAGGACATACATATTAGTTAAAAACAAAGTGAGAACACATAGATATAAATCCATATAAAACATGGGTGTCTCAAATAACTAAACATGTATATCACTAATCTAATGAACATGGCATAAGTATAATGAACAATAAAACATGACATGCTATAAATCAATGATGTGAAAGCATGTAAATAAAATAGGAGTTAGAGATCGATACCAAAACCGATGAAGGCACCTTTCTAGTTCTCCAAACCAAGGTGGTCTTCCCACCAAACCTTCCCTTGAAAGTGATGCATCCAAATGGTCATCATGAAGCTCGGAACGCATCCACTCCAAGGTACCGCTACTCTCACGTCATGTGAGAGCCCACACCTACATCAAATACAATAGGGGTGGTCTTTGGTACCCATTTCCTTTTGGGTCCATAGGGGTTAGAACCTTTCCTAACCCAAACAAAATTAGTTGCTAAATTAACATCATGTATACGATCATAACAAAATTTAGCAAGGTGGCCCTTTCGTCCACAATGTGTACATGTGTACACATGAGCATACAAAGTGTGATGGGTGTGTACGTGAGGAGCATGTGTATGCCGTGGAGGGTGTGCATACAAAGATGGAACTTGTTTCTTTCGAACCAAGGATTCCAAGCGTGTATGATTCAAAGCACATTGGCTCAAAGTGGAGCCCAAATAATCAACACTTTTCTTCAAAACATTTATATCATTTCAATACTAGAAGATAAAGTGGAGCATGCAATAGATGTGCTTGGTGAAGCTACACTAGCATGACAAACATATGAGTCTATATCAATTTTTAAAGATTCATTTTTCTTTAAAATTAAATCTAATTCTTTTGTGATGAAATCAATTTCATTTTCAAAAAATGATTATCTTTTAAAATAAAATCTAATTTTAAAGATAAAACCTCATTGTTTTTCACAACATCTTCACAATCATTTTTACTTTTCAAAAAATTATTTTTCTTTATGGCAAGGTCTAATTGAGATTTAAGTGAGTCACGTTCACTACAAATCTCTTCCTTCTCTTGTAAAATTAAATCAAATCTTGAACACAAATCCTCATATTCTTCTTTTAGTTCAAAATTATTCTTTTTCAAAAGATCATGTTTTTTCAAAAAATTTTCAAACTTTGCAGCAAGTTCCATATTTAAGGTTTGTACTTGTAAACACCCATAGCAATAGGAACTAGTGCTAGCATCTAGTTGAGATTCCGATTGTACCTCAAGGGAGTCATTCCCTTGGACCATGAGGCAAAGCTCGTCGGACTTGTCTCTCCTACATCTCCTCATCTTATCGATGATCTTTGGTAGCTCGAGAGAAGTTAAAATGCTCCATACTGCAAAAGCCGAACTATAGTGAGCAAACACATGTAATAAATCTTTATCAAGAGATGCTCTAAGTGCTTTAAGGGCTAATGCATTGGCCTTTTTATGTTTGCTATCATTGCGGTGGGATTCCTTGGTAATGGCTTGATAAACTTTATATCCTAATGCTTTCAAATGACACCTCATCTTGGCCTTCCAAATATTAAGTCTAGAAATGTCAACATAGGAGGGCTATCCATGAGTGCAAACAATATGTGTGCAAATGCAAATGAAGATTAGCAAACCAAGATCTCACTCCTAGGTGGTTAAACCTAAATATCAGGAGCGTAAACTCTGATACCAATTGAAATCACCTAGAGGGGGGGTGAATAGGTGATAATGCTAATCTAATGTACTAAATGCGGAATTTTAAAAACTAATTACAATAACACTTAATGCAACCAATAAGTGATGCACACACAACCAAGCCAAGCATATAAATATGAAGGATCAATATGAAATAATGCACAAAGTAAAGAGAGAGAAAGTAAGAGTCAATGGATCAAGCGCAAACAACAAGATTTGTTTCGAGGTTCGAGCACCCAGCTCTATGTCCCCGCCTTCACCCAGAAGGATTTCGAATCCACTAGCTTGTCCATAAAGGACTTCCACACAGGGAACCTCCACCAAGGATTTGGGGTAATACAATAACTAGGAGTACCTAACTCCTCTCTTTACAACCACAACCTCTCACTAGTGGCAAAGCACCAAGCCAACTAAAACAATCACCTCACAACTTGAGGATAAACACAAAGCTGCACAAGGATCACCTCATAACTTGAGGGATACAACCCAATTGCACAACCTCCTCAACACTATGAGGGAAAGGCACAAAGCCAAGCAATAATTAGGGTTTACAACTTGGTGATCAAAAGACCACAAACCGATTTCTTCTCCAACAATCACAAAGACCCTATAGATAGGATAGAATGAAGTTCAAGTGTGTTTAAAAAAGGAATGGAAAACAAATACTCAAAGAAAATCCTTGGGAAAAACTGAAAACAAGATAAAGAAATTGAATCAAAAACACTTTTCCCAAAACACTTTTCTTTGATTTTCCAAACCCTAGAAAAACACCAAATAGATAGTAAAGATTTGAGCCCAAAAACTTCTTTTTGATTGCTGTAAAAACACTGGTAAGATCAAAAATTTTTCTCTCTTAAAACTTGTTAAAAACTATTAAGAGAAAACCCTTTTTATAGCCATTTGGAAAAACTAGCCGTTAGCAGCAATTAAGGCCAGATTTGACCTTCCGGTCGACCGGCCGGTCGACCGGCCAACGGTCAATTTTTGACCGTTAGCTGCTATCGATCGACCGGGCCCTGAACCAGAGAGCAACGGCTCTCTGGCCGGTCGACCGCCCGGTCGACCGGAGCAACCCGAGAGTGGGTTGCTTTCAGTCGGTCGACCGTGGGTCGACCGGCTTAATGGGCAGCCAGCGTGCACGTTCTTGTGCACGTCGGTCGACCTCTACGGTCGACCGGCTCCTGGTCCGGTCGACCGTGTGGTCGACCGACAGAGCCTGGCATAAGCAGTTCTGGGACAGAAAAACTTATTCTTTTTAATTCTAAAAATTCCCATAAATCTTCTAAAAATCTACAAAAATAGTTTTATCATTTTACATTGAAATACAAACTTGTGTTAAAAATTTCAACACAAATTTCAAACATTTTGAACCATTTTTGTGTTAAGAAAATATTGCTGAAAACCAAAACATGTATTTTTTCAAACTTGAATATTTCAATAGGAAATCTGATTTTTTGGTCGACAGAGCCTGGCATAAGCAGTTCCGGGACAGAAAAACTTATTCTTTTTAATTCTAAAAATTCCCATAAATCTTCTAAAATCTACAAAAATAGTTTTATCATTTTACATTGAAATACAAACTTGTGTTAAAAATTTCAACACAAATTTCAAACATTTTGAACCATTTTTGTGTTAAGAAAATATTGCTGAAAACCAAAACATGTATTTTTCCAAACTTGAATATTTCAATAGGAAATCTGATTTTTTCAAAACTCATCCAAATACAAAAACATGATATTTAAACACATTTAGGCATGTTGCATATGGATAAAAATCCAATATACAAGAAACATATACATATCATAGTTTTTGACTTTATTTCCAAAAATATGTTTTGTTAAAATACAAAACCTAAAACACATGAATAGGTATATAAAATTAAGTTTGTCTAAGATATGAAGCATGCATGTATATAGAACATGTCTAATATACATAAACACATGTAAACTTGTTTTGATACTTATCTATTCATGAAAATCAAGATCGGTTAAACCAATCAAATCGAAAACCAAAATAAAAATATAAAACGTGTGTGTATTGTGAACTTGAGCATATTATACTATTCTAATCTTTATAAATGGATCTAAACACAAAACTAAACTAGGTACCGAGGTCTTCTTGTAGAGCGCCGTCTCCAAGCCGACTCGATCCAAAATTCCAAAACTCCGAGCTTGACTGCAATGAGTGCTATATATAATCTTGATGCTCGGGCTCTAGAAACACCATGTGAAAGCTTCCAAACCATCTTGTTGAAGCTAATCACCTACTAATATCTTGAATAAAGATTTGAAACTAAAATCACAAGATTATTAGTACACATAACTACATGAGTTAATCATCATCAAAACTAGAGTGGAAGGCCTCTGGGCAACAGATATATGTTCGAGCGATGGATCATTCTTTAGGAGCTTTGTTAGCCCAGAATAATGATCAAGGACATGAGCAAGCAATCTACTATCTGAGTAGGACTATGATCGGAGCCGAGTATTGGTATAACCCGATCGAAAAGAAATGTTTGGCATTGGTGTTCGCCGTCCAGAAAATGCGACACTACTTGGTGGGCCAGACTATAAATGTCATATCAAGGGTTAACCCTTTGAGGTTACTCAGACGAAGCCATCATCACTAAACGGTCGACTGGCAAAATGGGCCATACTGCTATCCCAATATGAAATGCGCTTTTTACCATAAAAAGACGTGAAGGACAAGCGGTGGCGGATTTCCTGGCTGAACATCCAGATCTGAGGGCAACTGAACTTTACGAGGATCTCCTAGACGAAGTCGCTGAAATTTGTCGGACCCAGACATATTTTGAAAGACAAGTATGTCAACTCTTCTTCGACGATGCATCGAGAACAGGTCCGCAAGGGCATGTCATAGCCAGAGTGGGGATAGTACTCGTCTCCCCACAAAACTATGTGATTCCTCGAGCTTTCTCATTAACCAAGCCCTGCTCTAACAAGGTAGCGGAATACAATGCCCTCTTGATTGGAATGCAAATCGCTGATGAGATTGGCTTTAAAAATCTTGAGGTATATGGTGACTCTAAACTCATCGTTAACCAAGTTCGCAGGGAGTACGAAGTTAGACATAAAGACTTAATACCCTATTACAAGACAACTATCTCTATGGCTGAGGGGTTCGGAAACTTTTACATCGACCATGTACCATGCCAGCAAAATGCGCATGCGGATGCACTGGCATCTCTCGCTGCCTCTTTAGCCCTTCCAGCTGGAGTAGTAGAGAAAATACTTGTCTACAACCACGACTTGTATTGCCTAAGAATCGCTTTTGAAGATCACTAAAAGCCGACAGGAGATTGTCAAGTCAAAGAAGCTCTTGAGTCTCAGCTGGTCCAGAGCCTAGGGATTGGTGATTCCCTTACATTGACTATGCCTTGTACGATATCCTCCCTGACGATCCCAAAGAAGCAGCTGCCATTAGAAGGAAAGCCCCCAAATTCTACTATAATGCGATCACGCGAGTACTGTGTCGTCGATCACATGACAGGATCTTTCTCCACTGTTTGTCACGAAAAGAGGCACAGGGGGTACTCAAAGAAGAGCATGACGGTATGTGTGAAGCTCATCAACCTGGTCCAAAGCTTAGGGATCGACTCCGAAGATTGGGATATTATTGGCCTAGGATCCCTGACGCCATCACTTATGCCAAACGATATACGCCTGCCAAGTCCATGGCGATTTTATCCATCAAGCACCAGGGTATCTTCGCTCTACAACTTCTACCTGACCATTTGAGATGTGGGGGATGAACGTAGTCGGCCCTATATGCCCACCATCATCCAAAGGACACCGATTCATCTTAGCCATAACCGATTACTTCTCTAAATGGGCTGAAGCTATCCCTTTGAGGGAGATAAAGACATCTGATATGATCAAATTCGTTAAACATCACGTCATCTACCGTTTTGGTGTGCCACGACAAATTGTCCATGACAACGGGCCCCAATTCGTCAGTCAGGCTTTTCAGAGGTTCTGCAACAAGTTAGAATTCAGAGTGTGTTCTCAATGGCATACTACCCAGCTGCTAACGGCCTTGCGGAAGCTTTCTACAAGACTATTGGCAAGCTTCTAAAGAAATTTGTCTCAAAAAGTCAATGTGATTGAGATGACAAATTAGGTGAATGCTTATGGGCCTATCGCATGACAGTACGAACCCCAACGAAGACTACACCATTCTCCTTGGTATATGGGTGTGAGTCCGTACTCCCATTAGAAATTCAAATCCCATCTTTACGAGTCGCCTTGACAGCAGAGATGACAAATGAGGAGAAACATCAACTGCGACTTCAAGAACTGGAGGTTTTAGATGATAAACGTCTGCAAGCCCAACAACAAATCGAGCTCTATCAAGCTTGAATTACCAGAGCCTTCAACAAGAAAGTTAAGGAGCGAACTCTCCAGAAAGGTGACGTTGTCTTAGCTGTCGAAGACCTATGATAATGACACATAAGACAAAAGGAAAATTTCAACCCAAATGGGAAGGACCATTTGTAGTGGAGTCGGTCTACTCAAATGGAGCATATCGCCTCATAACCTCAGACGGTGATACGCTCATGATGCAAATCAACGACACATTCTTGAAGAAATACTATCCTTGATAGCACTCTTCCCCGATCAAGTTAATACTATACTTCTAATCAAAACTCCAGATCTAAAAAGAGTTTCTTTCCCTTACTAGATCGAGCGCTGGTTACATCACGATGCTTGATGTAAATATTAAGAAAGAAATAAAATGCGTAACTTTGGTTTTAGCATTAGTTACTCTTCTGATTGACATCCGATGCCTCCGACGGTCAAGGATAGAGGAAAATGTTGGCTTTTAAGCCCAACATAAGTCTTCGACAATTCATCATGCTGAGGGGAATAGCATGGCTAGCACAACTCGAACAGTAGTTGGTAATGGCACACCAAATCCGTTGATAGCTGAGGATTTGCTAAAAATCCTAGTGGTCTTGATCCCACTCTCTCCTCTAAAATCTCTTACCAATTCTCACCCACAGAATAGTAGGATCACAAAAAATACCTGTGTTCATCTCCTTAATGAAATGAACTGGATTCTGTCAAGTTAATATTAAACCTTTGACAACAAAACTCTTTAAAAATGCTCACTGTTATGTTAATACTTCACCTCTAACGGTAAATTTTTCATGTCTCTAGAAAGTCAACAATTGTCACGTTAATATTAAACCTCTGACAGCTCAGTTCACTTTCTACCAAAATCCCCTACCAATTCTCTTCTATAGAAGGGTATGTCCTCAAATCCAATCATTGCTATGTTAACACTATACCTCTGATAATGAAAAACTTCAATACTCCCCAGATAGTACAAACTTTACTTGTCTCAACTCTATATAGAGTAGCAAGTCTTCAAATTTGTCAAGTTAACACTATACCTCTGACATTCTAAACTTCACTTGTCAATTCTCATCAATAGAATGACAAATCCTCAAAATTGCTCATGCCGCAAATCGACTACTATTAGGTTAACATCACCCCTATGACAAATTACTGTTAAGTTTAACACTATACCTCTAACAGTGATTGAGTTGCTGCCAAGTTCAATATTAAACCTCTAATAGTTACTTTTCCTCAGGCTTCCATATCAAAGCTGAGATAAGTGATGTTAAGTTTAATATCACACATGTAGTGTCCAGTTCATTGCTAAGTTCAACAATACACTTATGGCCATGACTTTCCCTCAGACTTCCTTGTCAAAGTCGAGATGACCAATGCTAAGTTCAAAATTACACCTCTAGCATTACCCTCACTACCTAGTTTAACATTACACTTATGACAGTGACACTTTCAGTTTTTCTGAATGAAGCTGAAACACTCTTGAATCAAGCTAATATCACACCTCTGACTCACATCCTTATCAAGTTAATATCACACTTCTGACAAGATTCAATTCAACCCGTTAAGTTAATATCACACGTCTAACGGTAAAAGTTCTCCTAGATTCCCCCGTGAGTCTGGTCTCACTTGTTATTCTTGTCAACAGAATAACAAGTCCACTTAAAAAACGTTGTTAGGTTAACATTACACCTCTAACAGTGTTTTCAATAAATCCCTAACTGAGTCTTAGTCAAGTTAATACTAAACCTCTGATGAAAACTCATTTGAATCCTCCATGGGGGTACAAATTCCACTTGTCATTCTCATTTATAGATTGGCAGGTCCACAAGAACTATCCTACTCCTGTCAAGTTAATATCACACCTCTGACAGCATTCTTGAATTCCTGAAACAGGATTTTTCCCCTTTGACTCATTAAAATTATTATCACATTTTAGTGAGTCAAAGATCCTTACTTCTATTTATCTAATTTTCAAAAAAAAAGGAGAATTCAAGACATATAAGGAGACAAGAAAAAGTGTCACTTTTATTGATATTTAAACATATGAAAGTGATACAAGACGCTCTCTTATACAATAAGATTGAGTGTTACAATAAAAGAGTACAAAGAAGCCCCTCTCTCTTAGTAAAAGGTTGCACTCACTCCTTGAGGCATTTCCACCACTCCAAATACAAGATGTTTGGAAGAGCGCCGAAGAAAGGCTGAGCAATGTTGAGATGATCGGATGCTGATTACATCATGATGCATGATGTAAACATTGAAGGAGCCCATCGCTGACCGAGAACAGTGGTGTTACTTGAGGTCGAAATGCAGCAGAACCTTCTGATTCCACCCGACCAACTAGGGTGGGCCATGATCCTTCGTTGATGAACATCTCTACCACTATAAAATCATCTAATGAGCATTGGTTTTTCGTCGATGTAACTTCTGGGGGTAAGATTGGTGAAGGGAGGATCCGAGACCTTACAGGTGACGTCCTCTTTCCCAAGACCTGCAAGAGGACCATACCCACCACCATATCCACCACTATATCCACTGTGACCATAACAAACCTGAGGCAGTGCCGGTACGTTATGTCCAATAAGGTCTTGACGGATGTCATCAGTCGCGCAAATCCTCCTCGCCCATGAGCAGGAGTCTTGATTTCTCCATTGCTCGGACAAGTTCGCTGATCGAAATATTCTCCCAAGGGCCCCGCGAAAATACAAAAGGCTGACTGAGACTGCCAGAATCTATAAGAAAAAAAATCAGAAGGTTAAAATTCTGTTAAGACAGAAACAGAAAAGCTGAAGGGCAAACGCGATTGTAGTTGTAAACTTCAGACACGGGGATGACCGATGCAGAAGGCCTAAAATTCTGTTAAGTCAGAAATAGAAAAGTTTAGGGGCAGACGCGGTTAAAGTTGTGGACTTCAGACGCGCACAGATCTGAACGATGTCTGGTTTTAGACCCGCATCCAAAATATGAAATGCAAGGTAGACCAGACGCAGAAGTCGCCACATCTGCGTTTGAGAAATGGGAGTTGCCACATCTAAGTCCAAGGGCCTCAAAGAATTAAGATTCTTTAAATCAAGAATCTCAAACACGGGCTTTGTGTACAAATCTCGCATCTTAAGATCCAAGTACAGAGTTCATCACACTCGCATTCAAAGGATTTTGAGTTAAAATCCAAGGTCAATCGACTCGTGCTTCATCAAGAAGTCTAAAGATGCGACTTCCAAATAACGGGCGCATCAGTCAGACTTCAAGAGAAGATCAAGAGATCAAATCTCTTTGAGGGGTAAGAAAATAGAAACTCAGTGGGACTGAGTATTTCATGGCGACAAGCGGTTCCTACTCGCGGAAGAACCCTCTAGAGGTTAAACTTTATGCATCAAGGTGCACCCGTAAAAGGTACTTAAAGCGATGCTTTTTTATCTTGAAATCACTTGACAGAGATAATCTTGGGAGAAGATTAAAGGAAAGTATGAAAACTTTGAGTTCAGAATGCATTGAAGCTTCAAATTCTTGCTGTTCATTGGAACACATCCCCTTGAAGGGAAGATAGACAAATCAAGACGAAGACCTTCAGAGCACATGCTCGCAAAGGAAAATAGTCTAGATAATCGGCTGTTAAGGGGGTGAGGCCTATTTATAGGCAAGACATAAGACCTGTAATTAATGGTGTAAAAATCAGAGCCCTCAGCCTTAATTCCTGCACGAACGTCAAAGCCCAATAAGGAGCTGATGCATGGATTGCCGCTTCACGAAACATCAGAGGACACAAGTCCCCAATCGTCAATGCTGACTTGGCATTTAAAGATCTAACAAGATCTTTAAGACGGTTTGCATGTGATGCTTAGGAGGCTGCGTCAAGCGCAGACCCAAAGGTTGCGTCCTGAAACCCGCGTCCTTTCATGAACCCGAAGACTTGCGTTCCTTTCATTCCTACTGAAGGGCCACAATCGCATCTTCTGAAGTGGTCTAAAGTCATATCTCCTCAACAAGCTGGGTCCAGTAAATTGCGTCTTGAGTTCACACCAATTCATAAGACTTAAAAGATGCGTCCTGAAGTCTGCGCCCTCATCAACCAGCTGAGTCTCGCGTGCCATTCTTGAGGGACCCAAAATCGCACCTCTATTGCAAGATGAAAGCCACATCTCCATTGTAAATTCAACACAGCCTGAGTTTCCGCCCTATCAAGGGACCAGAGCCGCGTCTCTATTGAGCCAATGCCGCGTCCGTGTCAACTAGCTGAGATCCGTGCGTCAGTCTTGAGGAGCCCAAGACCGCGTCTCCACTACATCCTGAATTCTTCATCCTGACAGAATCAAGGGCTACATCCATAGATCCGCATCCTTCCATAAGTATGAAGGCCGCGTTATCTTTACTGAAGAACACAATTCGCATTTTTAGAATAACGCCTTTTTGTCTTTGAGCCAGAGCCGTATCCTTATCAAAAAGAAAATTTCATGCGTCTTCCTTGGTGAGCCTAAACGGCGTCTCCGTTAGCAAGCCAGAGTCGCGTTTCCCAAAATTGCGTCTCCACTACAAATGAGAGCCGTGTCTCGCTCAAGAACTCAGTTCAGCCTGAGTTTATTATTCTTGGTCAACTAAAGACTATGTTTTCACAAACAGTCAAGGATTACGGTTATAAAAACTGAGTTCATCTACAGCCAGCAAAGAATTTGAAAGGATAAAGATGAAACAAAACTTTGAAGACTTTTATTATTTAATTCAAAATAATAAAAGTAATACAACACTCTTATTTGACAAATGGAGTGTTACAAAAAAAGGGGTGAACAATACAAAAAGGAGAAGAAGGTTAATAATCCTGCTTCGCCAAAGAACAGATTTATTCCTGAAGGCGATGCATCTCGTGCTGACGTGCCCTTTCAGCCTCCACCAGAGCTTGGACCCGCAGCTCTTCAGACAAAAATCTCTTCATAGCCAGTTACGCCTGAAGAGACTCCAATTTAGAGGAATGAGCAGAGAGGTTTTCTTCAACCTGTGTCCTGACAGTTTTCAGCTCCTCCAGCGTTTTTCTAGCAGCAATAAGTTTCTGCTCATTAGTCTCGATCAAGGTTTGTGCCTTGGCAGTGGTAATTCGAGTAGTGACAATAACCTGCTCTGCACTCTGTATGACGATTTCAGATTCCTTGGAATCTTCAATCAGTCTTTGGTGGTCATCTTGGAAATGCTGGAGATGGCAGGCCTCTTCAGCTAGTTGTTCCTCTATCTCCTTTCGCTCATATTCTTGAGCGACAAGAAGCTTACTCAGTGTCGACCGAGCCTCATCCACTGAGCCAGCATACTCTAGAGTCTTAAGCTCTTTCAGGTGGCTCCCC
This sequence comes from Agave tequilana, assembly GCA_038442645.1. Taxonomy (NCBI): domain Eukaryota; kingdom Viridiplantae; phylum Streptophyta; class Magnoliopsida; order Asparagales; family Asparagaceae; genus Agave; species Agave tequilana. Next base: position 221,734 of record JAVJIF010002081.1, on the reverse strand, counting down.
AGTTGCTCAACCAGCACCAGGCACGCCCTAGCCTGCGAAGAACTCCCAGTATGACCAATGTTCTCGATCTGATTTTCGAGAAGTACCCGGGCAAACTCAAAAGAACTACCCCCAGAAAGGATTAAGTCAACACAGGACCTCATGGAAGCAAAAAATTGTTACACCATTTGACGGGCTAGCTCTGCCATGATGTCTTTAGCTGGAGATAACCCTGCTGATGTACTCCCAGACCCTTTTCTATGACAGGATGAGAGACGGGAACCGGTTCAACTTGCGCAAGAGTGAGGCCGACAATAGGTTCGTCAGATACTGAGTTAGTCACCGATAGCTCTGGGACAGTTATTGCTGTAGCAACTTTCACTGCAACAGAAATAACAGCAAACTCTACGGCACTGGGCTCCCTGGCTGAAGTTTGAATTGTGCTATCTTCTGTGCCAATGCTTGCCGCAGGACCCTCTACTTGAGCTACCCCAGTGCTCTCTGCAAACCACAATATTAAAATGTCAGTGGTAACGATAAAAAGGAGAATATCCAATATGTCAGTATTCTCTTATCAAGTTGAGGATCTAAAGATGGCAAATTCCTGGATAGGTCACGTGGAGTTGAGGCTTCCCCAGCCTCGACGTCCCCAACCTCGATGATTGCACTCTCTTGAGGCATTACGGTAATAGGAGCCTCAAGACCCTCCTTCTGGGCCCGTTCTTGGATCATCTCCTCAATATGAGAAGAAGTTGTGGCTTCACTATCGGTAGCCAGCCCTGTAAAAGAAAGTCAAAAGGAAATGTTAGAACTCTTTCCTAACTTGATGAGGAACCGGTTCAAGAAGACAAAGAAAATACCTTTAGTAGCAGCAATCATTGCTATCGGCAAAACCGTCACAGGGTCATATCTCTGTATCTCTTTCTCCGAGATATACGAGAATTTGCTCATATCAGGAAGAGCGGGTTCATTACCAAAATTGACTTCTTCGCCAGAATAATATCCATGTTCTTCAGACGATGAAGACGTCAGTTCAACACAGGAGGTCTCAGTATTCGAGACCTTACCACTGAGTATCCCAGTAGTAGGGCTGGGATTGACAACCCGCGAGGTGGGCATCAATACACTGGGAGACCCAGGCGGCAGCACCTCCACCCTTCTCCCATGAGCTAAAGAAGGTGTTGGCCCAAAGGCCCATCACTCTAGTTTTGATGATGATTAACTCATGTAGTTATAATACTAATGATCTTGTGTTTAATTAATCTCAGATTTGTGATCAAGATCTTAGTAGGTGTTAAGCTTAAACAAAGGATTTAAAGTCAAGTTTTGGAGCTAGCACGGTTTGATTCAATAGCTTATGCATCAAGATCACATCAAGTACTCAAGAAGAGTCTAACTCTTTGGATCAAGGGTTATATCAAGTCAAGAAGGAGAAGAAGACTTCAAGTGAAGCCCTTCAAGAGAAGACTTGTGTCTAGGTTTGTATTAGCTAAGATTTTGTTTTAGATAAAATGTAAAGGATAGAATAGTTGGTGGATTGCTCAAGTATATCATAACACTCACACACACGATTTAGATGAGTTTTCATAAAAGAATTTTCATTTTGGTAAAATACAAAAGTGTTTTCATTTTGGAAAAATACCGGTTTGATTTTTGGAATTCAAAGTATACTTGTCTTTAACCAAAACCATTTTTTGTGCTTATTATCAAAACATAGATATTTCATCATTTATGTGTAGTGGATCATATCCATACACACTATGCTTTAAAAGTGTTTAAAATATCGTGTTTTTGTATTTGGAGAAGTTTTGAAAAATCTACTTGGAAAAATACAGATTTTGTTTTATGCCAAAATTTTTAAGTTACAAAAATAGTTCAAAATGTTTGTAACATGTTTTGATTTTACTCAAACATATTTGTATATCAAGTATTATACTGAACTTACTTTTGTAGATTTTTAGAGATTTTATGGAATTTTATTAAAGGAAAAATGCCATGTTTTTAATCCCTAAAATGTTCTGTTCTGGCTTCTGCCGGTCGACCGCATGGTCGACTGAGCCAGGAGTCGGTCGACTAAGTTGGTCGACTGACGTGCACAAGCGTGCATGCCTTGTTTGGCTGGGGGCCGGTCGACTGACCCGACCGCCAAAGAGCATTTGCTCTCTGGAAAGCCCCGGTCGACCGGCAGAGAGCTCTGCTATCTGTATCTAGGCCACGGTCGACCAGGCCGGTCGACCGCCGGCTCAACGGTCAGAAATTTGACCGTTGGCTGGTCGACCGGGCGGTCGACCGACAACAGTCTGGACTGCTGATTGGACCCTAACGACTAGTTTTTTCTTGGCCTATAAAATGGGGGTTTTTTGGACTGTTTAAAATAAGATTTTTGGAGAGTTTTAAAGCTAGATTTTCTTACTCTATTAAGAGGTTTTCTCCACTTATTTTAGAACCAAATACTTTCATTCTGAAGGAGAGTTTATCAAGAGTTTTCAAAAGTGATTTTCTTGTGTTTTCCACCACAACTTCAATCCTTGATTTTCTCACAAACACTTGAGCTATCCATTGCTATACCTATCCTATAGGGATCATTGTTGTGAGAGGATTTTAGGTGATCAAAGTGTTTAGATCACCAAAGTTTTCATTCTTACTTTGAGGAGGCGGACTTGTGTGTTCACGATTGTTTCGAGTTCTAGTGAGAGCTCTTTGTAGAGGTGCGATCTCGGCAAGCTTGCGTGCTTGTGGTGTGTTGTTTTTGCGGGAACAAGAGAGGGACTAGAGAGTCCAAGAGTTCTAGTGTGAACTCCTTGTAGGTGTTACGGCACCGAGTGATCCGGTGGGATCGATTATAGTGGAAATCCTTCATAGTGTTGAAGGCGGGGACGTAGAGCAAGTGTGCTCGAACCTCGAAACAATTCTCTCATGTTTACGATTGCTCTCTCTATCTCTTACTTGTCTTTATATTTTACATGCTCATATTGTCTTTATCTTTATATGCTTGATATATTGTATGCTTAATTGTTATATGCTTGGGGATTGTTTGCTCACACTTGTATTCAACCAAGAGAGCCAAAGCGACACCTCAACTCTTATCTAGAGGAATCTTGAGGAGTTAGTCCAGAGCCATTCACGGGAAATTCAGCTATACTCTTAGGTTATACTTGGTGTGTTGTGCTTAAGAATTATTAGTTTGCATAAATAGTTTTAATTCTGCATTAATTGACTATTAGATTAGCTAGTCACCTATTCACCCCCTAGGTGATTTCAATTGGTATCAGAGCTACATGCTCTTGATTTGGGTCGAACAACCTTGAGTTAAAGATTCTTATTTGTAGCTAATCACAATATGTGTTCACACACACATGGACTTCATGTCACCTCCCACCTTTGACATTCTTAGCATCCAAACTTGGAAGGTTAAGATGTCCATGTACCTCAAAGGCCTAGGCATTCATGTTTATCTTGCTACCACTAAAGATTCATTTGTTAATAATAGCAAGTATATTGAGGATAACTCAAAAGCCATTCATGCTTTAAAGAGTACCCTAAATGATGAATATTTATGTAGGGTTTCTAACATTGATTCGGCTTTTGTAGTTTGAAACACCATCATCTCCCTTGGCGAATAAGAACAATATTATGCGGGGAGCGACTGGATGTTGGAAGTGAAGCTTCCAACGTATGCTACATGGTCCAAGGGGATAACTCCCTCGAGGTAACTACCGAATCCGAGCTAGAAGAGGATGTTGATATGTCTTATAATGAACTTGCTTCATTTTGTCAACAACTTCTAGAAAAATATGACATGCTTAAAAAGGATAACAAGAAAATGAAAAATAAATTTGATTGCTTGTTAAAAGAAAAAGATTCTTTTCAAAATAAATTAGAATGCATCTCTAAAGAAAATGAATGTTTGAAAAATGAGAATATTTCCCTGCTTTCTAAATTGAATGCTCTTTGTGAAGGAAATACCTCTTTGAAAGATAAAATTATTTTGGTGGAAAAACTAAAAGAGATTGCTTTAAATGAAAACACCTCTTTGAAAAGAAAAATTATTTCAAAAGAAAAAAAATGTTTTTAAAAAGAATAAGATTATTGATCATGCTTTTCATGCTACTACTAAAAATGAAGTTAAATTTTTGAAAAATAAAATAGATTATTTGAGCTCAACTTTGAGCGATTGTGCATTTAACCATTCTAGATTAGAAATCTTTTTTCAAAGGAAACAAGCTACACATGTTCATGCACATCATCCACATCATACTATGAACACTTTGTACATCATGATCACACTCACACACATATGCATGTTAGAGTGTACAACTGTACACATTGTGACCGCAAAGGCCATTTAGCAAGATTTTGTTATGATAGAGTAAATTCTTTAAATTTTGCTAACAAGAAAGTTTGGGTTCCTTACAATGCTAACCCTCATGGACCTAAAAGAAAATGGGTACCAAAGTCCCCACCTTTTGTATTTGATGTAGGTGCGGGCTCTCGAAAAATGTGAGAGATTTGGTGCCTTGGTGGTGGATGCATGGACTTAATGGACATACATTTGATGCACCGCTATCAAGGAGTTTGGTGGGAGGACCACCATAGTTTGTAGATATAGAGATGTACCCTATTGGTTTTGGTAACAATCTCTAAACTCCTTATTTATATTTACATGCTTGTAGCTTATTCATATGTAGCATGTCATGTTTTTATAATTATATGTTAAATGCCATGATTTTTAGATTAGTGATATACATAATTAGTATTTGAGACACCCATATTTATATGGACTTATATTAATGTTCTCACTTTAGTTTAACTAGTATGTATGTCCTAGTTCTAACTCATGTGCATTTACTATAATGAGCTTTGTTTTGATTATTGTACTTCATGTTTTGATTACATGTTTAGATGTTAGTTTTCATTAAAACTTAGGTATATACTTGTACAACTAGTGAGCCACAAATAGATTATTATATGTTTGTACTTGAATGCTCATTTGTACTCATTAGATGTACTAGTATAGCCTAATTTTGATGATTCATACATTTTGACTTGTATACCATATTTTTATGCTTGTTTTCATGTTTTTGTTTTTACTTCATGTTTATGCTATTTTTGTTCAAAGCTAATAAATATACATGTATGCCCCTTGAGTCATTTGCCTTCATGCAACTTATATTATGGACTCTTTTTATGTTTGGGATATGTATGCATATTGTTGGATGTGGATAAAACATACATATACCTAGAAGTTTGTTTTTAGATGAAAAATAAATTTTCCTAATTTTCATGATTTTTGTTGATATTCATGTTTGTTTTAAGCTTTATTAACTTTTTTCATGGAAAATGCAAATTGTATGATTCTTGTTCACTCACATTTTATATGTTTATTCATGACTTTGGTTCATGATTATTTTTGAGCCTTATAGATTTCGAGTGTCAACACTTATGTATTTGGTATGTTTCATGTTACACATGATTTGTTTTCATGTTTTGAAGGATTTTTAACTAGTTTTTCAAAAATTATTTCTAACTAGTTAATTATTCTTCGTTTGGAAGAGTTCTCAAACGTGTTAAAAATACTTTCAAACTCTTCTTTTCAAAAACCCCTACCATGCAAGGGCGGACGGATGGGCGACCATGCCTTGTATGCCTTATAGAAAATCTTTTATCTTGCGCATGAAAAGGGAGGTTTCTTTATGAGTTATACATTTGTTTCACATCATATTTTCAATTGGTATCTCAATTGATATTTTTGTATATACTCATATATGTTTTTAGGGAGCAGATCCCCTAAGAACGGTTCTCACGGATTTCTGTGAGAACTTTCACGTGGGTCGTCAGATCTGATAGATCAAATCAAATAAAACTAGATTTCTATCAGATCTGACAGCCCACGTGAAAGTTCTCACATGAATTCGTGAGAACCGTTCTTAGGGGATCAACTCACTATGTTTTTATATATGTATGCTTAAACTTCAAATAGTATCAATTTCGATTGGTATTTAATTTTCCATACATATATATGTGTTTTATTTGTGCTTACTATATCTCTATATCTTTGAGCACAAATTTTGGTTATGCTAAGCTTGATTTCTTAAATGACAATTGTATTTCTATTGGTATTTCAAAATTTAATTTAAATTTAAATTGGTATCAAAATAACTTCCTTCATTGGTACCAAAATGCAAAAATGTTTCATTTTCAATTGGTATACCAATTGATTTGTTGAAAAATTCAAAATTTGATTGTTTATTTACAATTAATATCTTAAAAATTTTATTTATTTACAAAGGTATCTTAAAATGTATTTTATTACATTGAGTAAAATTTGTGTTAAAAATGTTTTGGTATATATTGCCTATATGCAAGGGGAGCTTAATATATCTTCTACATGTAGATTCATGTTAAGTGTATCTTATATTGAGGAGCTTGACAACTCTTCTTTATGCGATACACGTGTGTAGGGGAGCTTCACATCTCCACTTATGTATTGCATATTATACGTTATGTGAATTAGGGCTCGTTATCCCTTCTTCATGTAATGCATGTATGTAGGGAAGTTAACTTAGTGTCTTCCTCTTCATGAATGTATATCGCGTATATCTCTTTAATGGTTGATTTGATTTCACCCCTTTGTTGATTTTTGTTTCGAACAAAAAGGGGAAGAACATTGTTTTGTGTTTATTTTAACCCTTTTGTTGATGATTGACAAAAAGGGGGAGAAGTATTTCAGTATATATGCATGTTTTTCCTTGCTTTATACATAAAGGGGGAGAAGAATTTTTGTCTATGCATATTGTTTTGTTTTGCAAAAAGGGAGAGAAGACTTTGATGAGTATTATGCTTGATTGACATGTTTATCTCCTTATGTTTGCATACCATGTTTGTTTATTTTACGAGCTTTAATTGAATATATATTTGTTTTTTGTTATGCATGAGTTAAGGGGGAGCTTCTTTGAAGCTTTCCTTTAATTTAGGCATATATAACTCCATGAGTTTTGTCATCATCAAAAAGGGGGAGATTGTTGGCCCAAAGGCCCATCACTCTAGTTTTGATGATGATTAACTCATGTAGTTATGGTACTAATGATCTTGTGTTTAATTAGCTCAGATTTGTGACAAGATCTTAGTAGGTATTTAGCCTTAACAAAGAATTTAAAGTCAAGTTTTGGAGCTAGCACGGTTTGATTCAAGAGCTTATGCATCGAGATCACATCAAGTACTCAAGAGGAGTCTAACTTTTTGGATTAAGGTTTGGACCAAGTCAAGAAGGAGAAGAAGACTTCAAGTGAAGCCCTTCAAGAGAAGACTTGTGTCTAGGCTTGTTTTTGTTAAGTTTTGTTTTAGATAAAATGTAAAGGATAGAATAGTTGGTGGATTGCTTAAGTATATCATATACACTCACACACACGATTTAGATGAGTTTTCATAAAAGAATTTTCATTTTGGTATAATACAAAAATGTTTTCATTTTGAAAAATACTGGTTTGGTTTTCGGAATTCAAAGTATACTTGTCTTAACCAAAACCATTTTCAGTGCTTATTGTCAAATACATAGATATTTCATCATTTATGTGTAGTGGATCATATCCATACACACTATGCTTTAAAAGTGTTTAAAATATCTTATTTTTGTATTTGGAGAAGTTTTAAAAAATCTATTTGGAAAAATATAGATTTTGTTTTATGCCAAAATTTCTAAGTTACAAAAATAGTTCAAAATGTTTGTAACATGTTTTGATTTTACTCAAACATGTTTGTATATCAAGTATTATACTGAACTTATTTTTGTAGATTTTTAGATATTTTATGGGATTTTATTAAAGGAAAAATACCAAGTTTTCAATCCCTAAAATGTTCTGTTCTGGCTTCTGCCGGTCGACCGCACGGTCGACCGAGTCAGGAGTTGGTCGACCGAGTCGGTCGATCGACGTGCACAAGCGTGCACACCTTGTTTGGACTGGTGGACCGGTCGACCGACCTGGTCGACCGCCAGAGAGCTTTTGCTCTCTGGAAAGCCCCGGTCGATCAGGCGGTCGACCGACAGAGAGCTCTGCTCTCTGTATCTAGGCCGCGGTCGACTGGGCCGGTCGACCGCTGGCTCAACGGTGAGAAATCTGACCGTTGGCTGGTCGACCGGGCGGTGACCGATAGCAGTCTGGACTGCTGATTGGACCCCAACGGCTAGTTTTTTCTTGGCCTATAACATGGGAGTTTCTTGGACTGTTTTAGATAAGATTTTTGGAGAGTTTTAAAGCTAGATTTTCCTACTTTATTAAGAGGTTTTCTCTATTGTTTTAGAGCTAAATATTTTCATTCAAAAGGAGAGTTTATCAAGAGTTTTTAAAAGTGATTTTCTTGTGTTTTCCACCACAAATTCAATCCTTATTTTTCTCACAAACACTTAAGCATCCATTGCTATACCTATCCTATAGGGATTATTGTTGTGAGAGGATTTTAGGTGATTAAAGTGTTTAGATCATCAAAGTTTTCATTCTTGCTTTGAGGAGGCGGACTTGTATGTTCGCAATTGTTTCTATTTCTAGTGAGAGCTCTTTGTAGAGGTGTGACCTCGGCAAGCTTGCGTGCTTGCAGTGTGTTGTTCTTGCTGGAACAAGAGAGGGACTAGAGAGTTCAAGAGTTCTAGTGTGAACTCCTTGTAGGTGTTGCGATACCGAGTAATCCGGGGGGATCAATTATAGTGGAAATCCTTCATAGTGTTGAAGCAGGGGCGTAGAGCAAATGTGCTCGAACCTCGAAACAATTCTCCCGTGTTTGCTATTGCTCTCTCTATCTCTTACTTGTCTTTATATCTTATATGCTCATGTTGTCTTTATCTTTATATGCTTGTTATATTATGTGCTTATTTGTTATATGCTTGGGGATTGTTTGCTCACACTTATATTCAACCAAGAGAGCCAAAGAGGCACCTCAACTCTTATCTAGAAGAATCTTGAGGAGTTAGTCCAGAGCCCTTCACGGGGAATTCGGCTATACTTTTAAGTTATACTTAGTGTGTTATGCTTAAGAATTATTAATTTGCATAAATAGTTTTAATTCCGCATTAATTGACCATTAGATTAGCTAGTCACCTATTCACCCCTAGGTGATTTCAGAAGGCCCAGGCTGAGTTGAGACCCCCGGAATCTCAACGTCATCCCTCCCTACCAAGTCAACTTCGGGTCGCTCGACCTCTTCAGCCATGACGGCTCACCCGCGAGTTCCCCCTCTGCCAAGATCACGGGGCCCCTGCTGCGTAGACTGTGAGGACGAAGGATGGGGACTTCCTCTTCCTATCTCCCCCTGCTCCTCAACACTAGAAGGAACTACCGTGGGCATTGAAGCTTCAGCCTCTGATTCCCCCTAGCCTTCTTCGGGATAGGCTCACCTTTGAAAGTAGAGCCGTGGGAACATTTGGACACAGCCTGCCGACTCTTTTTAGCAGGCTGCCCTTTGGGTACTACTGCCTTTGGTCCTATCCGTGTTTCCCCTCCTGTTTCCTTCTCGGCTACCTGATATTCGTCCATACCTGGCATACGTTTGTTGGACTCCAACTTGTCTTCATAAGACGCCTTGATGCTCTTAATGTAAGAGGTATTTATTCTGAAACCAGGCATCCTACTAGCCAGGGAGTACCAGGTGCAGGGACTGAGGCTGGTATAACAATTGGGCGTCTTGTGAGGAAGGCTGAAAATAGCTTTTGTCCCTCTAGCCACACTGTAATACCACACCCGGACACCTTCAAATAAATTTTCGCTGAAGCAGAGGCCAGCGTTGGGGTTGCCGATATATAGTTGATTATAGCCGAACTGCTGAGCGAAACGACTGGGCATGTAAGGCTCGATCGTACATAAATTCCCTTGCCGGAAGATTAGATATCCAGGCCGAATATTAATCAGCCACCAGAAGACTCCCGATGGTAGCCTTGTGAAATCATCTGGTCTCGCAAGGTCGGCAAATTTATCTCCATAAGATGCACCAGCAATCTCGGGGAAGCAACGGTTGAACTGATAGTTCGAAGCGTTCAGAATACATTTCCGAACATAGAATATGTAATAGCAAGACCAGCTCGAATTTTTTAGCTTCTGCACAAAGGGAACAAAACCTGCAAAAAGAGGCACCGCCGTCATCAATGAAGGGCAGTTCATAACGTACCAAGCCATAAATTACGTATATGGAAGTTCGATCCTGGGGTTAGGGGTCTTCACTCTCGGCTTTCCCTCCGAATCAACTTCTGGCCTGCCCTTTGAGTCAACAATGGCCTCCCCTTGGCAGAGGCTTTTAACCAGAGCCTGTAATTCACTTTGAATTCCAGCCAGCATCGTCGGAAGGAGAGCGATAGATTTTTCGTAGGTGAGCAAAACCGTCGGGTACACCACATCGGTAACTATTACTTCATGTGGCAATGTTGGCACCACACAATGTTTCAGCTACAGTATAAGGAAGCCCGCCAATAGGGCCCGATCAGAAATGGGAACTCGGGCCTGGTGATGGAAACTTTCAAAGACCGTATCAGGTCTGAAAGTATCCTCGTTCGACTCAGTGGTGTAAGAACTTGCAGAGGCGTCGATCCTCTCAGCAATTTCCTCGTCAGTGCAAGGGGCCAGACTAGTCACGGGCTATCCTTCTCATTTATGCCATTGAACAGATAGCTCGCCTAGGACATCTGCTTGACACCCCTGTTCCTCCAGGAGGATATTTGTGTAAATCACCTAGAGGGGGGTGAATAGGTGATAATGCTAATCTAGAAACTAAATGCGGAAGCTAAAACAATTTTGCAACACACTTAATACAACCAACAAGTGTAGCCGAATTCCCCGTGAAGAGCTCTGGACTAACTCCTCTTGATTCCCTAGATAAGGGTTGAGGTGCTATATGAAGCTCTTGTGGTTAAGTATAAGTGAGGCACACACACAATCAAGCCAAGCATATAATGATATAGCAATATGAAAGTTGCAAGGCACAACACAAGCAATATGAATGATATGAAATGAATGTTGCTTTGCACAAATAAAGGAGAGAGAGAGTTAGAGAGACAATGGATCAAATGCAAACACAAAGATATGTTTCGAGGTTCGAGCCCCTAGCTCTACGTCCCCGCCTTCACCAAGAAGGATTTCCAATCTACTATCTTGTCCATCGAGGACTCCCACCGAGGGAACCTCCACCGAGAAGGATTTGTACAACAAGGGAGTACCGAACTCCTCTCTCAAACACCGCCTCACAACCGAGGGGTAGGCCCATAGCCAAACAACCACAAATCACCTCTACCGAAGAGGGATACAAACCAAACTCCACCTCTCACTAGAAGGAGCAAACCACAATCTCAACCTCTACCAAAGAGGGAGCAAACCAATCACCCGATCAACCTCTACCAAAGAGGAATACAACAAAAGCAAGGGTGTTTACAACTTGGAGGCTCAATCAACCTCAAACAATCTCTTTCCACAAAACAAAAGATCCTAATAGATTAGGATAGAGGATATAGCTCAAGTGAGGAAATCAAGGTGTTTTTGGAAAGCAAATAACAAAGAAAAACTACTTGGGAAATCTCTTGTAGATGATAGAAGTGAAAATCTAAACAATATCTCAAAAACCTAGTTTTCTTTGATTTTCCAAAACCCTTGAAAAACAATAAAGATGAAATCTTTTAAAGCACTAAAACACATTTTAAAACTTGTAAAAATACTTCAGAAAAGTAGGAATTTTTGCTCTTGAAAATCTTGTTAAAATCCTTAAAGAGATGGGATATTTATAGCCCCAAAGGAAAACTAGCCGTTAGGTTGATCTGGCAGCCTGACAGGCTTGTGGTCAACCGGCCGGTCGACCGCCAACGGTCATATTTTTGACCGTTGGTCGACCGCTCGGTCGACCGCCCAGATACAGAGAGCAGAGCTCTCTGGTCCGGTCGACCGCCCGGTCGGCCGGCCCATGTGTCTGCAAGACGTGCACAAGGCTGTGCACGTCGGTCGACCGTCGGGTCGACCGGCCCTTGGTTCGGTCGATCGTGCGGTCGGCCGACCTAGCCTGTCAGCCACTATTCTGGGTCAGAAACTGGGGTTAAAATTATTTCTGAAAATTCTTTTAAAAACTTCTAAAAAATCCCCAAAAATAGTTTTACCATTTGCATTGATATATAAACATGTGCTAAAAATTTCAACTCAAATATCAAGTAATTTGAACTATTTTTGTGTCTTATCATTTTTACCGAAAACCAAAACTTATATTTTATCAAACTTAGATTTTTCAATAGGAAATCTGATTTTTCCTAAAACTCATTGAAATACAAAAACATGATATTTAAATACATTGAAGCATGTTGCATATGGACATGAGTCCAATATACATGAAACATATACATATCATAGTTTTTGTCTTTAAATCCAAAAATATTTTTTGTTAAAATACCAAAACATAAAACACATGAATATGTATGTCAAACTAAGTTTGTATAAGCCATGTAAGCATGCATGTATATAGAGCACATCTAATATACATAAAAACAATTTAAACTTGTTTTGATCAACTATTCATGAAAACAAATATTGGTTAAGTCAAAAACCGAAAAACCAATATCCAAACATAAAACGTGTGTGTTGTGCACTTGAGCATATCAACTATTCTTATCTTTACACATGGATCTAAAACTCAAACTAAACTAGGATACCTAAGTCTTCTTAATGATCTTCCATCTTCAAGCAGAGTCGATCCAAACTCCGTGATCCAACGAGCATGGCTATGAATGATCTTGACGCTCAGGCTCGGGAATCACCAAGTGAAGGCTTCCAAACTCCTCTTTTTGAAGCAATCACCAACTAATATCTTACTAAATGATCTGAAACTAAAATCACAAGATTATTAGTAAACATAACTATATGAGTTAATCATCATCAAAACTAGAGAGGAAGGCCTCCGGGCCAACAATTTGGCCGTAGATGTGAAAGTGGCACAACACTTCCCAATACGTCTCATATACCTGAGGATCCTCTTTCTTTAGAAGATGAAGCTCCTCAGAAGTCGGGACGTATTCTTTATATAGGGCATCTCCCATAACAAGCCTCGAGACTTCATACAATTCATGAAGAGCGAGACTCATCTCTCCGATTGGAGTAAAAAATGTGCCTGTCAAAGGATTATAATGCTCCAGGACACCATATAAATTGTGGGAACTTTGCGGGAGGCCATACTGCACGGCCCTGACTGAGTGATATAGCCCTACCTACTACAGCAGAGCCCCGAGCTCAACAAGCATGAATCCAACCATCCTACCCCACCAGGATTTGTTGGTAGAATGAACCCACTCGAGCGAACGAAAGTCGACGGGAAAATCACCCCTAACTTTCATAAATTGGTTGATGAAAGTAGCGCCAAGTTGAGGGGTTTCTCCCTTCGGATACTCAGGCCTAACTAACCTGGGAAATAAACTGAAAATATCTTTACCATGGCCTGCAGAATATACTTCCTTGGCACCTAATCTACCAAGAGAGACGCCGAAGACAAACCGGGAAAGATTTCAATCTATCACACGATGAACGGACATGTGCTGAAGATAGGACAAGGAATACATCCTCTCCATATTGGGAAGAAAGAACCTCCTGTCCCCCATCTGACGGAGCCATTTGTAATCTCCGTCATGCAGAATCCTATCATCCTCGTCAATGGCGTCATCGAAGAGGAAAGCAGGCTTCCGTAACGGAGTGTGAGAATCCGTCTCGAACAGCCCATCAGAGATAATCTCCCGAAGGGTCACCATGCTGGTCTTGGAGATCCTCTCCTTTCACTCCTTTGACTTACCAGTAGTCATAGGCGCAGTTCTCTGAAGCACGAAGGTCAGATTACCATCGGCGCCACCTACGTGTCCAAAGTAGCACTTCTTGGATAAGGGGTTGGAAGAGTATCGCACTGCAATGAAGATGACACTTAATCAGAAATCTAAAAGAAAATTGCTAAGTGCTTGAGGGTCAAACGTAGAAATGAATCCAGATGCAGAAATCAGCAAAATCCGCTTCTAGACTCAAAAATGCGAGGCTTGCATGTAGCCCGCATTTCAAAATTCATAACTTAGAAAAAATTTCTAAGTATCGGATTCAGACGCGAAATTTAGTAAAACTCGCAAGACGCAAGAATCACAAGAAGTCTACGTCTGAACTCCCTATACTTAGAAATATTCTGAGCATTGAGTCCAAAATGCAAGGCTCAATGAGGCCCGCATTTAACAAACAGGTACGGACTCAAGTTGATGAAGCAAAGATGCAGAGGTCATCAAATCCGCGTCTTGCCTACCAATTCAAGAACCGCGTCTAAAGATCAAACACGGACATGAGCCTCGTGTTGGCGGTTCACATTCAAAAGAGACTTAAGAGTTAAAAGAACTCTTTAAGCCCCTTCAATGGCAGAAATCAAATCAGATGGTTTTACTACCTGAAATAGGGGCCTATTGCGTGGAAGAAACGCCCATCTGAGTCTCAGGAGCAGCAGTGCTTGAGGACGAAGCCACATGCTTAGCTTTTGGGGCCATTTCGACCATCAAATTAGTGCTGAAGACATTAAAACTAGAAAAGAGCTTTTAAGCTTTTTCTTAACTCTCGACAGAAAGCTCAGCGAAGAAGAAGAAGAGTCTAATGATGACTCTTAAAAGACTATTGTCTTTTATAGGCACAGAATTTGCAGAGATACGCGGCGCTTGGCTCGAGGCCTAATCCCTGCCTGACGCGTGGTGTGCATATTAAATGCAATGTAAAATTCACACGCCCAAAGGAAAGATGTCCCCTCAATTTCGCCGGACAGATGGCAACGCGCCCAAAGCATGGATTCATGTTTAACAAAAACCGCGTCCCTCCAAAAAGTCACGCCTTTTCAGCAAGGCCAAAACCGCGCCTAGTTAACAGAGTGAGAGCCGCGTCTTCATCTCAAAGATCGCGTCCCTCCAGGAGCCGCGTTTCTTCAGCAAACTAATAGATGCGTCCCCACTCCAAGTGAGGATTGCGTCTCCAAAGCAACATGACTCATGCGTCTACAAGACTTACATTCAGTCTTTGCTTCTGCAAATCAGTTCAACAGTACATTGGCACATACAGACGACTGTTCACTCCTGGTTTGAAGTACACCAACAACTTGCTCAGAGCACTGAGGAGGTCTGAACTGCGTATCTAGAACTCACCACGATCATCTCTGATGGCTTCAAAGGGTTTTACAGTACATTCACGAAGACCATACTTCAGATGCGATCAAGCTCAGAGTATCTCAAATGATTGTTAGTTTAATTATGAGAAGTATGAATTTAACCAGAGTCTAAAGTTTTTCGAAATCCGTCCCAGTCAACCGTGGAATATCAAAAACTTTGGGGGGTTCTGTAGACTGTCTAAAAATCACTGAAGACAAATCAACAAAAAGCAGAATCCAAGCTCCAGACGCAAGGCTAATCATCGCCACAAGCACGGCACTAGGACGCGAGGGTCGAAACCCGCGTTTCAACATCACTGCAAGGACCAAGACGCGAGGGTTGAAACCCGCGTCTCAGCATTATTGTAGTACCAAGACGTGGAGTCCAAAGCCCGTGTCTCACAGAAGCTTGACCCAAAATTAGATGCTCGCGTTTCTTATGCATCACTTCAATGGCAAGATGCAAGGTTCAAAACCCACGTCTCAGTTATAACTGCCCTCAGTACTGGGTCAATTATTGCCCACATAATGAGGGAGTTAACCACCCATTATGGAGTGTTTTTAGGGGGCACTTCACCCCCTAAAACCTCTATAAATAACCCAGTTTGCTATAAAAGAGGGGTCGGAAAAAAAAAAGGTCAGATAATTCTTGGTCAAAAGAACTTCGGTTGTAAACCGTAGAAACACCAAGACCTCCAGCTGAAAAGAAAGAGAGAATTCAACTCTTCTAACAACTTGCTGCGTACAAGTTCGTCTTTGCCTACACTCTCCTTAAGATCCTTGGTAGATAAAAGCTGTGTTAGTTCATCTACCATCCAAAGAGAAGATTCTCAAAAGGTCCTGACGTTCACCCGGTCAACGGAAAACAAGATTCACTTTCCATCGCCACGTAAAGAACTCGGCACTAAACAAAGGGGAGATTCAAGTTTGGATATCTTTCCTCTCTTGTAAGAGGATTATTGATCCGCTGTAACTTTTTTTACAATCAAATAAAGAATTTACTCCTCGATCCTCAACTTTTCCCAACAAATAGGCTCTGGACTATCTTCTCAAGATTCCTCTAGATAAGAGTTGAGGTGCCACTATGGCTCTCTTGGTTGAATATAAGTGTAAGCAAACAATCTCAAGCATATAACAATTAGGCACAAGACATATCAAGCATATAAAAAGATAAGCAATGTAAGTATGCAAGATACAAACACAAGTGAGAGATAGAGAGAGCAATCACAGACACGGGAGATTTGTTTCAAGGTTCGAGCACCCTTGCTCTACGTCTCTTCCTTTAACACTATGAAGGATTTCCATTAGAATCAACCCCACCGGATCACTCGGTGCCGCAACACCTACAAGGAGTTCACACTAGAACTCTTGAACTCACTAGTTCCCTCACTTGTTCCTGTAAGAACAAACACACGCAATCACACTAGCTTGCTGAGGCCGCACCTCTACACTGAGCTCCCACAAGAACTTGAAATAACACGAACTCGCAAGTTCGCCTCCTCAAATACAAGATGAAACACTTTGGTGATCTCAACACTTCGATCACCTAAATTTTGTCACAACAAAGATCCCTATAGAATTAATGTAGCAATGGACAGCTCAAGTATGTGTGAGAAAACTTGGTTAGAATTTGTGATGAAAAACTCAAGAAATCACTTTTGAAAATACTCTTGATAAAATCTCCTTTCGATATGGAATTTTCAGCTCTAAAACAAGTGGAGATACACACTTAGAAAGGTAGGAAAAACGAGCTTGAAAACCCACTTAAAATCTTATTGAAAACAGTCCAAGGGAACCCTAATTTATAGGCTCCCAAAATATGGCCGTTGGAGGCCAAATTAGCAGCTGACGCTGCCGCCCGGTCGACCGGCCAATGGTCGGATTTTCGACCGTTGTGCAACCGATCAACCGCCCGATCGATCGTGGCCTGGATACAGAGAGCAGAGCTCTCTGTCGATCGACCGCCCGGTTGACCAGGGCTAGATCCAGAGAGCAGAGCTCTCTGGCGATCGACCAGGTCGGTAACGGCCCTCCAGCCAAACTTGTTGTGCACGTTTGTGCACATCGGTCGACCAGACCGGTCGACTGACTTCCGTCTCGGTCGACCGTCCGGTATACCGATAGAAGGCCTGATCAAACATTTTTAAGGATTAAAACTTGGTCTTTTTATCTTTAATAAAATCCCATAAATTCTCATAAATTTTACAAAAATAAGTTCATTAATATACTTTGATATACAAACATATTTGATTAAAAATCAAAACATATTATAAACATTTTGAACTATTTTTGTGATATGAAAATTTTGGCTTTAAACAAAAATTGTATTTTTCAAAAATCGTCTCCAAATTAAAAAACAATTTTTCTAAAACTTCTCCAAATACAAAAACAAGATAATTTAAATACTTTTGAAGCTTAGTGTGTATGGATATGATCTAGTATACATATGAGATGAAATATCTATATTTTTGACAATAAGTTCTAAAATAGTTTTGATAAACCACATGTATATTTTGAAGCTTTAAAAACCAAAATGGTATTTCTAAAACACATATAAATCTTTTGTGTGTGTAAATGAACTTGAGCAATCCACCAACTAATCTATCCTTTACATTTTATCTAAAAACAAAATCTTAACACTTACAAAACCCGACACAAGTCTTCTTGAAAATCTTCTTCTTCTTCTTGACTTGGTCCAAACCTTAATCCAATGAGCTAGACTCCTTTTGAGTACTTGATGCAATCTTGATGTGCCAGCTCTAGAATCAACATGTGCTAGCTTCAAAACTTGACTTCGAATCCTTTATTGAAGCTAAACACCTACTAAGATCTTGATCAAATATCTGAGACTAATTTAAACACAAGATCATTAGTATTATAACTACATGAGTTAATCATCATCAAAACTAGAGCGATTGGCCTTTGGGCCAACAGAACGATTAATTCCAAAAGGAGTCAATATCATTGTATGGATAGTATATGTATATTGCAATGTAACTATAGCTCGTTTCAAGTTACCGATAAGAATCAGGTCCATTTTGTGTCAAAAATCGAACGTCGAACCTTGCTCTGATACAAAGAAATTGCTGTCATACCTCACTTCTCAAAATACGTGAAAATAGAGTTCCGACGAGAGTTGGCGACGTTATACGCGAGAAGAATACCTCACGATACACGCTAAGCCTAAAGTAACCTGAACAAGTTATATGATCACTATGATAAATCAATATCACTGCAATACGACATATAATATCTAACATAATGATAGCAGATGAATAAAGGAATAAAATAAGCAATGAGTCCAATATATCAGGAATCAAAAAAATGATAGAATAAAAGAAAGTAGGAATACCAGAAATTGAATAGAGAGAACTCAAGGCTCGTCGCAGCATGTCCGGTCTCATCAAAACCTGATCAAATAAATAAAACATCAAATATCTGAACGTGCAAATTCAGAGAGTCAGAACTCCAATGAATGCGTAAAAATAAAGGGGAAGGGCATGTGCATATAACATGTGAGCATGAAACGATAATATATACTAAAATAAGACTAAAAATAACATGTAAAATATAAATAGACAGTAAATAAGGCAGTCAATAACAGATTCAAATGTCGAATTAGGAATCAGGTGCCTATCATAGTATATATATCAGGTGTCAGATGTCTATCATAATATGTATATATCAATGTCAATGCAAGATTCAGTTTTATTATTAATTATGTCAGCGAATACCAATTGTTACCTATAGTAGACGCATCCCATACTATGCCTATCACATGTGTCAATCAGAATCCTAGGTAATTGAAACTAATTAGTTGGACACATTGTGCATGCTTTAGGTAGGTCCCGTATATACCCGGGACTACGGTCCAGATGCCTGACACTGAACCAGACCCTACCCCAGGTAGTCAATAATAGTAACAGTACTCATAGTATCACTCTGGAATGATACTTATAGTACACTATGGAAGAATAAATAGATGGGATGTCAGTCATCCCCCAGGACCCTGCAATGAAACCGTAAGTCGACTGCGCAACCTGTATCCTAGGTCCACCCAAAATACAGACGTTGTCTCCTCCATCAATTTTTTCAATCACAGTGTAAGTTGTCAATTTACATTATTATTTAATTTAGTTAAAACAAGCAATATTTATGTTACTTAAAATACTGGGACGATGCGATGACAGTAACAATAATAGTACAGTAACAGTAATCGTATACATGTGAACAATAATAAGAACAGTGAACAGTAACAATAATATGAACAGTGAACAGTAACAGTAACCATGTATACAATGAATAGAGCTGTGCCAGCATTACAGTCAACGATATTTTTTCAGTAACTTTCAGTAACATGAATAAATACTAGTAACATGGTATGCACTAACTCTGTAATCTGCAGTCTCATCCCGAATATATATATAGATCCCATCTATCTGCATTACGATAAATCAGTAGCTAATTCGACCAACTCATGGTCACAATAACAATCATTATGAACATCAAACATTAAATCTAAGTTAAAATATCTAATATAGTAAACCACAGTAGCAAATACTTTGTTAGCTTTTTCATCACATCAATCTACTCTGATCCTTTAAGTCACCAATAACTGAGATCCAGCAATAACTGTTATCAAACTCTGAATATATATATATATATATATATATATATATAATATATATATATATATATATATATATATATATATATATATATATATATATATATATATATATATATATATATATATATATATTAACACCGATATCAATAATATCACCCTCATAATAACTCAATCTCTGAAACTGAATAACTGAAGTAGTAAAAAGACATTCATGAAACATTGAATATATCCTCGAGATCAACAACGAATACCGAGTTCACAAATAAAGAGCAGAACATCTTCAAGCAACATGGAATCTAGAATACCTCTATGTCTGATAATCAACATCGACAAGATCATCGATACTCAAAATTATAATCAGGAGTAAGGCTGAAAATGTTCACAACTACAAATCCAACTACATCAATTTATCAGAACATTAATCAACAACCTTTAGAACGAATGCCAAGTTCAAGTCAATCAACTCATCAGTATATCCCTCCTCTACATGATCCATATATTCATCTTTTAAGTCAATGATTTATCCAGGTCCTAACATATGAAATATATAATCATCTATATCTAACTGATCATCATGATCTTATTTGATTAAGATCATCATATATTCTCAATTCTATTAAGCTCAATCACAAGATCCAAAAATCTAAGTAACTAATCAATTATGTATATACATGCACCAGGTCAAGTCTCTCAATCTACACCTACTCCTCAACACAAGGTCTGTTGGCCCAAAGGCCTATCACTCTAGTTTTGATGATGATCAACTCATGAAGTTATGTTTACTAATGATCTTGTGTTTAATTAGTGACAGATTCCTTATCAAGATCTTAGTAGGTGTGGAGCTTCAACAAAGGATAAAATGTCAAGTTGGAAGCTAGCACCGGTCGATTCACGAGCCTATGCATCAAGACCACATCTAGAGATGAGCTCGGTGGATTGCATTTGGACCAAGTCAAGAAGATGAGAAGACTTCAAGGGAAGACTTCAAGAAGTTGAAGACTTGTGTCTAGGTATAAGATTTTTATTTGTTTTAGATAAAATTGTAAAGGATAGAATAGATTGGTGGATTGCTCAAGTCATATCACACACACACTCTTGATAGAATAGTTTTCATGATAAAAATTTCATTTCATAAAAGATTTTCTAGTTAAGAAAAGATTTTCATTGTGACAAAATTCTATTTGGTTCTTGGTATTTCAAGTTTACATATCTTATATCCAAAACCATGTTTAGAGCCTATTGTCAAAAACTAGATATCACATCTTGATTGTGTACTGGATCATATCCATACACACTATGCTTTAAAGTATATCTTGTTTTTGTATTTGATGAAAATTTGGAAAAACATGTTGATTTAGAAAAATAGTTTTTATTATAAGCCAATATTTCCAAGTTACAAAAATAGTCAAATCTTTAATAACATGCCTTGATTTTGTGCAAGCATGTTTCTATATCATAAAACTATTTTTGTAGAATTTCTAAGTATTTATGGGATTTTTTATTAAGCCAAAAAGACCTATCTTTAATCCCAAATTTTCTGGTTCTGGCAGTTCTGATTTTTCAGAACTGACAGTGGCCGGTCGACCGGGTCGGTCGACTGGACGTGCACAGACGTGCACGCCTGTGTGCACTGGAGAACGGTCGACCGGACCGGTCGACCGCTTCAGAGAGCTTGGCTCTCAGGAAATCTCGGTCGACCGGGCCGGTCGACCGACAGAGAGTTTACTCTCTTCTCCAGTTGCGCGGTCGACCGGGACGGTCGACCGGTGGCTGCAACGGTCGGATTTTGACCGTTGCCGGTCGATCGGACCGGTCGACCGGAAGCTCTGACAGAGCCCAACGGTCAGATTTTTCTGGCCTCTATAAAAGGGGGTTTTGTCATTGTTTTGAGCTAAGATTTTTGGAGACCTTAGAGCCTGTTTTCTCATATTCATTCCAGAGGTTTTTCTCCACAAAAATAGTGAGCTAATACTTCCAATCAAAAGGAAGATTTTATAAGAGTGTTTATTGTGATTTCTTGAGATTTTCACCAAAGATTCTTTCCTTGCTTTCTCACACAAACACTTGAGCATCCATTGAGCTATTCATCCTATAGGTGTTGTAGTGAGAGTTTTGTAGGTGATCAAGTGTTTAGATCACCAAGATTTCATCTTGTTCTTTGAGGAGACGGGCAAGTGTGCTCGTTGTGGTGTGGAGTTCGGGTGTGAACTCTTGTAGTGCGAGGTGCGGCCTCGGCGAGTCGGTGGACTTGTGTGTGTAAGGGACTTGGGAGTCCGAGGGCTTGTAGGTGTTGCGGCACCAAGGAGAGATCCGGTTGGATCGTGCATAGTGGAAATCCTTCGTGTGTCGAAGGAGGGGATGTAGAGCAAGTGTGCTCGAACCTCGAAACAAACCCTTTGTGTTTGCGATTGCTCACTCTATCTCTCTCTCTCCTCTCTTTTATATCTTGCATTCAATTATTGTCTATCTTTATATGCTTGATATATCCTTGTGCTTAATTGTTATATAATTGCTTGGGATTGATTGTCTAACACTTGTATTCAACCAAGAGAGCCAACGCGGCACCTCAACCCATTCAAGGGGAATCTAGAGGAGTTTGTCCAGAGCCTCGCAAGGGGAATTCGGCAACACTCTTGTGTTATACATAAGTGTTTAATTAAAAGAAGTTTAATTTGGTCCACTTAGTTTTAATTCCTCATTATTTGTTCATAAGTGACCATTAGATTAGCCATCACCTATTCACCCCCCTCTAGGTGATCTTACAATTGGTATCAGAGCCAAGTGCTCTTGATATTGGGTCTAACAACCTAGAGTTAAAGATCCTCCTTTAGGCTAATCATAATATTTTGTACACACACCATGGACTTCATGTCACCACCCACCTTTGACACTCTTAACATCCAAATTTGGAAGGTTAAGATGTCTTTGTTCCTCAAAGGACTTGGCCTTAGTATATATCTTGCCACAACTAATAAAGAATATTACTTAAATGGTAAGAACATTGAGGCTAATGCAAAAGCCCTTCATGCTATTAAGTCAACCCTAAATGATGATTATTTATCTAGGGTTTCTAATGTTGAATCGGCTTTTGTAGCTTGGAACATCATCACCTCCCTTGGCGAAAAGGACCTATACTATGCGGGGAGCGATTCGGACGTTGGAAGCGACATCTCCAACGTATGCTATATGGTCCAAGGGGATAACCCCTTGAGGTAAACTCCGAATCCGAGGATGAGGATGTTAATATGTCATATGATGAGCTTAATACACTTTGCCAATTATTGCTTGAGAAATATGACATGATTAAAAAGAAAAATAAAAATTTGAAAAAGGAACTTGCTTGCATGCATATAGAACAAGATTCTTTTAAATCTAACATTGCATGTTTAGAAAAAGAAAATAACATTTGAAAAAGAATTTTGATGCCATGCTTAATGATAAAGTTTCTTTAGAAAATAAAATGGCATGCTTAGAAAAAGAAAATGAAGATTTGAAAAATGAGAATATTTCCTTGATGTCTAAATTGAATGTTTATGTGAAGGAAATATGATTTTGAAAAATAAGATTGATTTGGTGGAAAAACAAAAGGAAGATGTTTTTCAAGAAAATAAATCTTTGAAAAGAAAAATTTGTGAAAAAGAAAAAGATTTTGTTTCACAAAAGAAAAAGAAAAGTGATTCTATATCTCATCATGCTTCTCATGCACACATTGATCAAAATGAGATTAAAAACTTGAAAAATAAAATTGATAATTTGAGCTCTAATTTGAGCTCATGTGCATTCAATCATACTAGATTGGAATCCTTGTTTCAAAAGAAACAAGTTCCTCATACTCATGCACATCATCATCATGACCATGCTTATGATGCACATCATGCTCACACTCCCACTCATAAGTATGCTAAGGTGTACACATGTACACATTGTGGCCGCAAAGGCCATCTAAGAAAATTTTGTTATGAAAGGTTAAATGTTCTTATTTTGATAAAAATAAAAATGCTTGGGTTCCTTACAAGACTAACCCCATAGGACCCAAGAAAATATGGGTACCAAAATCTCCACCTTGTGTATTTGATGTAGGTGAGGAATCTCTCAAAACGTGAGAGATTTGGTGCCTTGATGGTGGGTGCATTTGAACTAAAATGACACATACTTGGAGCACCGCTATCAAGAAATTTTGGTGGGTCAACCACCATGCTAGGAGCTTTGGAGTTGGTAACGATTTCTAAACTCCTATTTTATTTATGCACATGCTTTTAATTTCATGTAGCATGTTCATATTTTTTTTTGGTACTTCATGTGGCATTTACATGCTTAAATGTAGAATGTGTCAAAACTTGCATTTATACATATATGAATAGTGAACTACAATTGACTCATATATATTTGAACTTCATGCTCATTTGTATCCACTATATGCATGTGTATAGGCTAGTTTTGATGATTCGGTCATTTATACTTGTTATGCCTATCCTTAATCTTACTTCATGTATATGTGTGTTTAATTCAAATCTAATAAATATACATGCATACCCTTGAGTCATTTGCCTTCATGCAATATATATTGGACTCTTTTCATATTTGAGATATGTATGCATATTGTTAGAATTGGATAAATCATACATATACCATGAAGATTAGTATTTTAAATAAATAATAAAAAAATGATTTTTCATGTTTTTTTGATTTGTATTAAAGATTAAAACATGTGTAAAACAAAATGTGATTTATGATCTTTTTGAGCTTGAATGACTATTTTCATAAAAATGCTATTTACATGATCTTTTGAACACTCATCTTTTATGATAAAAGATAATTTTTGAGCTTTATGGACTATGAGTGCTTGAACTTTTATGTATTTAGTATTATTCATGGAAAACATTTGACTTTGTATTTTTGAAGGATCTTTAACTAGTTTGTCAAAAATCCATTTAAACTAGTTATCTATTCTTCAAATTGATTCACATGATCCTATTTGAAATCATATGGATAAATTCTTTTGTATTTTCAAAATTTATTTGATGCTTCATGATTTGAATATTAGTTTAAATGTTAGCATTTGTCAACACTTGGATTTATACTTATACACATTATGGATCACAAATAAATCTATATATGATTGGGTTTGAATACTTATTTGTGCCCATTAGGTGTGTTAGTATAGCCTAAGTTTTGATGATTATTACATTTTAAACTTGTATTCCCATTTTGGATTCATGCTATGATCATGTGCTTTCATTTCATGTATATGTTTGTCTTGCCAAAATATTAAGTTATACATGGATACCTCTTGAGTCATTTGCCTTTCATGCAAATCTATATATAGACTCAAATGTATTTTAAGGATATGTATGTATACTTAATGTCTTGTCAAAACATACATATATCTTGAAATATAAATTTTTGTCTTTAATAAAAATTTTGTAATTTTTAAATAAAATTTTTGTGATGGATTTCATGATTTCAAAATTTTAAGGAATATTGAGTTTTATTGTTATTTTCATGATACCATGTTCCACATAACACTAGCACACTCACTTCTTTTTGATATGGACTTTATGGATAGAGTGCTTTTTAGTGCCTTGTGTTTCATTGGTATTTCATGAAAAACTTTTGACTTATTCCTTGATTGAAGGATTCCGTACTAGTTGTTAAACACCTTCATTTAACTAGTTCGAATTCTTCATGTGGTAGATTTTAATGATATATACACTTAAGCTTAATTTTCAATTGGTATCATTAGATATTTTCAATTGGTATCAATTTGATTCATGTTGTATATACTCATATTTTGTTCTTTCATGTATGTATGCATCTACTTCAATTGATATTATCTATTCATACATATATGTGATCTATTTGTGCTTATTTTACAATTAGTATCTTTTAAAAGCACAAAGATTGTTGATGCTAAGCTTAAATAGAATTTCAAATTGATATCCCATTATAAGCTTGTGCATTGTGTTTGAAATTGGTATCAAAATTCAAATTTGATTATTCTACATTTGGTACCTTAAAAGAAAATTGTGTATTTTAAGATGTCTCAAAATTTGTTTTATTGAAAAAAAAAATTAAATTTTTATAAAAAAAAAAAAAAAATTTTTGGTTTGTATTGCCTATATGCAAGAAGAGCTTAACATCTCTTCTACATATAGATTCATGTTGAGTGTATTGTATATTGAGGAGCTTAACATCTCTTCTTTATGTGGTACACGTGTGTAGGGGGAGCTTCACATCTCCTCTTATGCATTACATAATGTGTGTTATGTGAATTAGGGCTTCACATCCCTTTTTCATGTAATGCATATGTGTAGGGAAGCTAACTTAGCGTCTTCCTCTTCATGAATGTATATCGCATATAAATCTTTAATAATTTTACAATTGATTTGTATTATCCCTCCCTGATTTCTTTGTTTTTTACAAAAAGGGGAGTAACATTTGTTTGATTTGATTTACTTTGAACCCTTTGTTGATGATTGACAAAAAGGGGGAGAAGTATTTGAGTTATATGCATGATTTCCTTAAGGGGGAGAAGTATTTGTTCCTTACTTAAGGGGGAGAAAGATTTTGGCTTGTGTTTTTACTCATGCATCACTAGAAAGAAAAGATTTGTTTAGTTTTACATGCATTCATTTGCATACATATTTATGTGCTTCATTGAATATCTATTGCTTATTTATTATGCATGAGTTAAGGGGGAGCTTCTTTGAAGCTTTACTTTAATCCATGCATATATAACTTCATGAGTTTTGTCATCATCAAAAAGGGGGAGATTGTTGGCCCAAAGGCCTATCACTCTAGTTTGATGATGATCAACTCATGAAGTTATGTTTACTAATGATCTTGTGTTTAATTAGTGACAGATTCCTTATCAAGATCTTAGTAGGTGTGGAGCTTCAACAAAGGATAAAATGTCAAGTTGGAAGCTAGCACCGGTCGATTCACGAGCCTATGCATCAAGACCACATCTAGAGATGAGCTCGGTGGATTGCATTTGGACCAAGTCAAGAAGATGAGAAGACTTCAAGGGAAGACTTCAAGAAGTTGAAGACTTGTGTCTAGATATAAGATTTTTATTTGTTTTAGATAAAATTGTAAAGGATAGAATAGATTGGTGGATTGCTCAAGTCATATCACACACACACTCTTGATAGAATTATTTTCATGATAAAAATTTCATTTCATAAAAGATTTTCTAGTTAAGAAAAGATTTCATTGTGACAAAATTCTATTTGGTTCTTGGTATTTCAAGTTTACATATCTTATATCCAAAACCATGTTTAGAGCCTATTGTCAAAAACTAGATATCACATCTTGATTGTGTACTGGATCATATCCATACACACTATGCTTTAAAGTATATCTTGTTTTTGTATTTGATGAAAATTTGGAAAAACATGTTGATTTAGAAAAACAGTTTTTATTATAAACCAATATTTCCAAGTTACAAAAATAGTCAAGTCTTTAATAACATGCCTTGATTTTGTGCAAGCATGTTTCAATATCATAAAACTATTTTTGTAGAATTTCTAAGTATTTATGGGATTTTTTATTAAGCCAAAAAGACCTATCTTTAATCCCAAATTTTCTGGTTCTGGCAGTTCTGATTTTTCAGAACTGACAGTGGCCGGTCGACCGGGTCGGTCGACCGGACGTGCACGCCTGTGTGCACTGGAGAACGGTCGACCGGACCGGTCGACCGCTTCAGAGAGCTTGGCTCTCAGGAAATCTCGGTCGACCGGGCCGGTCGACCGACAGAGAGTTTACTCTCTTCTCCAGTTGCGCGGTCGACCGGGACGGTCGACCGGTGGCTGCAACGGTCGGATTTGGACCGTTGCCGGTCGACCGGACCGGTCGACCGGAAGCTCTGACAGAGCCCAACGGTCAGATTTTTCTGGCCTCTATAAAAGGGGGTTTTGTCATTGTTTTGAGCTAAGATTTTTGGAGATCTTAGAGCCTGTTTTCTCATATTCATTCCAGAGGTTTTTCTCCACAAAAATAGTGAGCTAATACTTCCAATCAAAAGGAAAGATTTTATAAGAGTGTTTATTGTGATTTCTTGAGATTTTCACCAAAGATTCTTTCCTTGCTTTCTCACACAAACACTTGAGCATCCATTGAGCTATTCATCCTATAGGTGTTGTAGTGAGAGTTTTGTAGGTGATCAAGTGTTTAGATCACCAAGATTTCATCTTGTTCTTTGAGGAGACGGGCAAGTGTGCTCGTTGTGGTGTGGAGTTCGGGTGTGAACTCTTGTAGTGCGAGGTACGGCCTCGGCGAGTCGGTGGACTTGTGTGTGTAAGGGACTTGGGAGTCCGAGGGCTTGTAGGTGTTGCGGCACCAAGGAGAGATCCGGTTGGATCATGCATAGCGGAAATCCTTCGTGTGTCGAAGGCGGGGATGTAGAGCAAGTGTGCTCGAACCTCGAAACAAACCCTTTGTGTTTGCGATTGCTCACTCTATCTCTCTCTCTCTCTCTCTCTTTGCCTCTTTTATATCTTGCATTCAATTATTGTCTATCTTTATATGCTTGATATATCCTTGTGCTTAATTGTTATATAATTGCTTGGGATTGATTGTCTAACACTTGTATTCAACCAAGAGAGCCAACGCGGCACCTCAACCCATTCAAGGGGAATCTAAAGGAGTTTGTCCAGAGCCTCGCAAGGGGAATTCGGCAACACTCTTGTGTTATACATAAGTGTTTAATTAAAAGAAGTTTAATTTGGTCAACTTAGTTTTAATTCCGCATTATTTGTTCATAAGTGACCATTAGATTAGCCATCACCTATTCACCCCCCCTCTAGGTGATCTTACAAGGTCAAGTCTACAACAATCGAGTCCACTGATCATATCCAATGTACTAAATATAGATCTCAAGTCAACTCCAATTCTAACTAAGTCAATATCAATTCAAATATCGGTAAATCAGTCTGTCGGTAAAGCAATGTCATATCTAACACTTCCTCGATATCCACAGATGTTCTAGTCAGAATAATCACCAACCACTATCATTAAACACTATGCATAAGATATGTCCTCTATCTTCAAATATGTACTAATCTAGATGATTAATAAAATGAATCAAGTCACAGTCTACTGTATACACAAACAGTCCTGAATCAATTGGGTGACCAACTGTCGCATGAAATGACGCTGATAAGCGTCCAAATAAATAGTATAATAAAAGTGTACACTCACTGACATCATATGAAATGGTATGGTTAATATACTGGTCAAATATATTAGATAATCATATGAAATAATATAGGTACATATAAACAACACTGACAACGATAAATAAGAAAATGATACATCATATGAAATTACGTGGTTCTGGATCCAAATCGTCGTTTGGTCTTTACTGTATGAACCAGTATGGATCTTCGGATCATCCCATGGGTCAGTATTCCCATCGCCAGTCTATTCGTCCATAACGAGCATAACTCCGAACCTCCCGTTACCGAGTTCAGATCGCACGATCGAGTCTGAATCACTGTAACACGTAACCAAACACATAGAATACATTAGTATGTACACGTACACATGCATACACCCAAGCGTACACAATATATACATGTACTTGTATACAACACACACTCTAGTTCATGCACACATATAATACATTTATATACGTTAGATATATATACCCACACATGCATGCATACCCATCATACACTTATTACACCAAATACATATACATAATACGTCATAATGCACATGCCAATATATGTACAAACATGCCAATTATATATTGATACATACAAACTCATGCACACGCACACACACAAGCTCACGCACACACATTATGCATGCACATAATTAAATACACACCCACATTTATTATGCATACACATAATTAAATACACAATACCCAAACATTTACAAGGAGGGGGAGAGAGTGACCTGAGGGGAAAAACTTCGGTCATGATCACGATGGAGGAGACGGAGGCTGTGGAGGATGTTGCTGGAATGCCAGGGTGCCCACGGAGGAGATCGTGTTGCCACAGACGCTCATGGAGCTCGCCGGGGCCGGCCAAAGAGAGGGTTACAGTTTCTTGTTATAGGCTAGACCTGGTGTTGTTTTGCATGTACCAGGAGAGATGGGAGAGGGGAGGAGCTTGAACTTGAGGGCTGTTAGGCAAGTGTGCAAACCAGAGGAAGGGGGCAGTGGTGCAAGGGGACTTGGGTTTGATTCTGTGCACATGGAGGAGGGAGCTGTTGGCCCAAAGGCCTTCCACTCTAGTTTTGATGATGATTAACTCATGTAGTTATGTGTACTAATAATCTTGTGATTTTAGTTACAGATCATTGATCAAGATATTAGTTGGTGAAATCTTCCACACATCTTTCTAATGTTGATTCAAGAGCCCGAGCGTCGGAGATCACATATAGCAATTGCTCGGTGGATCAAGGTGTTTGGATCGAGTCGGCTTGGAGATTGCGCTCTACAAGAAGACTTCGGTACCATAGTTTAGTTTTGTGTTTAGATCCAAATTGTAAAGATTAGAATAGTATGATAATGCTCAAGTTCACAACACACACGTTTCATATTTTGAATATTGGTTTTCGATTTTTCGGTTTTAGGTTTAACCGATCTTGGTTTTCATGAATAGATAGATCAAAATAAGTTTACATGGTTTAATATATATATGATTTGTTCTATATACATGCATGCTTCAACTTTTAGACAAACTTAGTTTTGACTTACTTATTCATGTGTTTTATGTTTTGGTATTTTTGACAAAACATATTTGGAATTAATGACAAAAACTATGATATATATATGTGTCATGTATATTGGATTTCTATCCATATGCATCATGCTTCAAAGTGTTTAAATATCATGTTTTTGTATTTGGAAGAGTTTTGGACAAAACGTATTTTCTATTCAAAATCCAAGTTTTAGAAAATACAGTTTTTGGTTTTTGATAAAAATGATTAGACACAAAAATAGTTCATATTGATTGATTTTTGAGCTAAACTTTTTACCACATGTTTATATATCAATGCAAAATGATAAAACTATTTTTGGTGATTTTTAGAAAAGATAAAAGAATTTTTAAACATGTTTTAACCCAGTTTCTGTTCTAGGCTTCACCAGTCGACTAGTCTTCTGACCAAGTCGACTTGGCTGAAGTCGGTCGACCGGGTCGGTCGATCGAGTGCACAGAATTGTGCACGTTTGGCAGACTTTGGACGGTCGACCGTTCGGGTCGACCGAGTCAGAGAGCAGAGCTCTCTGTTTGTTTGGGTCGACCGGTAGCCAACGGGCAAAAATTGACCGTTGGGCGGTCGACCGGACCGGTCGACCGGCAGGGTTATTTTGGCAAAAAACTGCTGCCAACGGCTAGTTTTCAGATTTGCCTATAAATACCCCTTTGGCAAGAGTTTTTCTCTAAGATTTTTTGTGCGAATTTTTCCTTACTCTCTGGTGTTTTCACAGCAATCAAAAGAGGTTTTTGGATTCAAATTGAACAATCTTTTTGGTGTTTTATTAGGGTTTGAAAAATCAAAGAAAAGGGATTTTCGGAAAAGCTTTTGTTTGAACTTCACTATCTTCATTTCTATTATTTCCCAAAGATTTTCTTTGAGTTGCTGGTTTCAAATCCCTTGGTTTTCTCCACACTTGAGCAAAAATCTACTATCTTCTCTATAGGATCTTTGTGTGTGAGAAAGAAGTTGTTTGTGGTTGTTGTTTAGACCACCAAGTTAAAAACCCTATCTTTGTTTGGCTTTGTGCCTTGGGTTGTATCCCTCAAGTTGTGAGGTGATCCTTGTGTTTGCTTTGTGCTAATCCCTCGGGTTGTGAGGTGTTTGTTTTGTTGGATTGGAGCTTGCCTCAAGGAGGAGGTTGTGATTGTAAAGAGAGGAGTTGGGTACTCCTTGTGAGAGTCCTAGGTGGACAAGCTAGTGGATTGGAAATCCTTCATGTGTCGAAGGCGGGGATGTAGAGCTGGGTGCTCGAACCTCGAAACATATCTTGTTGTTTGCGCTTGATCCATTGACTCTCTCTCTCTATCTCTCTCTTTACTTTGTGCCTTGCAACTATTCATATTGTGTATTCATAATTGCTTGGCTTGGTTGTGTGTGCATCAATTGTTGATTGCACTTGAGTGTATTGCATTTAGTTTTAAATTCCGCATTGAGTTGACTAGATTAGCATAATCACCTATTCACCCCCCCTCTAGGTGATCTTTCAGGAGCAAGAGGGATGGTTGTGCATGGCGCTGCCGTGGGCTGCTCGGACTGCTGCTGGAGGGAGATGCAGCCATGGCAGCGAAGAAGGCTGTCGGTGGGAGGGAAGCTCAACAGTGGATTGCACACGATATAATGTCATGTAGGGTGGTAGGGCACGACGATCGGCAACTCGACTGAGAGAGGTGCTGCCTTGGCGTGTGGCAAGAAGGAGAGGAATGATGACGGTGGGTGGAAGCGGCCTAGAGTGGGGGCTTGGGTTGCAAAGGCCTGGGAGAATTCGGCCAAGTGAGGACGATTGTTGTTGGAGGCTTGTGTTTAGGATTAGGTTAAGATAGAGATTAGGTTAGTTAAGATTTAGATTTTTATTGTTATGATTAGGATTAGATATTGATAATGGTTTGAGGGTATTGGGTCTTTTGTTTGGGTAATAGATTAACGGGTTAATGGGCTATAGGGTTTTGGGTTGGAAAAAAAAGAATTAAAACCAAAAAGGAAGTGGGCTCACAGGGCTCAAAAAATAAATGCAATTGATGTGGACTAAGGTCTCTTGGGCAAAAAGAGAAAATAAATATATAACACATTAACAATAACAATAACAATTAATAACAATTAGACATTAATAACAATCATAATTAATTAGTAATGATAAATGTTAATTAATAACACTTAATAGTAGTAATTAACACTAGATAATATACAATGACTAATACATAATAATTATTAACAATAATAATAACAATACTAATAGTTGTAATAATAACTCTAACAACACCATAATAGCAATCTTAAATAAATAATTAATAATAGATATTAATAACAATTCATAGTATAACTCATAAAATAAGAAATAATAATCAATACAAAAAATATATATATATATATACTTTAAAAATACTATTACTTATTATTTACATGGTATCGTAGAGTAGGGATATTACATAATGCATGCTCAAGAATTGGCTTGTGTATATTATGAGACATGAAGGTATTGAAGGGTCATTTATGTTCTCTCTTTCTTCGTCATTTTCCTTCTCTCTTCCTTCCTTTGCTTTCTTTTTTCTTTTCTTTTCTTCATCCCGTTGCTTTCTTCTTGGGGATGGAAACAAGTCAAATTTGGGTTGGATCTTATAAGAGCCACTTGCAGATCAATATAAATTCATAGGAGTAGCCTGCATACCTAAATCCACTAAGAAAAGTCAGGACCCACTTGAGAATTTAAACTCAATATATAAAATTCGGAATCAGGTTTTAGATTATTCAAATCCAATGTTTTTGTCCAAAGCATTTATTAAACATTAGTCCTTAAAATATTTCAAATTTTGATATTAGTCCCTCAAATCTTTCAAATTGCTACTTAATCCCCCCAATCTTATAAGTTACCCAAATTTGTCCCTCGAGTTAGTTTCTATCTAAATGTGTGTTTGGCATGTAGGAATTTACTTGAAAATTCTAAATTTTCATGCGAAATTTCTGTGTGTTGGCATAAGCTTACTCAACATTCCCGGAAATATTCAATTCTCTTGGGAATCAAATTCCCTCATTTCGTGAAAATATAATTCCCATCATGGAAGGTGAGTATTCTATATTTCACCTGTGGGGAATTGATAAAAAGTTTATTACCAAATAATTTATTTATTCTTCTCCCTTCCTTGTCTTGTATCAACATGATAATTGCCGCTACCACTATCGCCGCCTCCATTGACCACCACCATTCATCGCCGGTCATTGCCGTCACCGCCTCCACAAATCCGTGACTGTGATCGTTATGCACAACCACAACCACAGCACTCATCGACCACCGCTACCGATAGCCACCACCAATCGTCAATCACTATCACCGATAGCCGACGACCATCGCCACCCCAAACCTATGATAACCGTCACCGACTGCTACCACCAACCGCTGATTGTTGACCACCACCACTCCAATCACTGGCAACCGCCATCGACTGCGATCGTTCATCTCTGACCACCAACAAAACCAACCCAGTCGCTAACCACACCATCGACCACCACCATCGACCGTTGCCATTGTTGCCACCACCACAAATGGTGAACGATGATCGTAGACCACCGCCACCACCACCTCAATTGTCGACCATCGTTACCGACTGCCACCATCGACCGCCGATCACCATCATCAATTGATAGCCACCACAATCACCACCCTAATCATTAACCATCACCATCAACAACCGATCTCCGCCAACCACCACTGCCATCTCAATCGCCACCGCCACCAGCGATCGTCCGTCACTGTCGCTAGGTGTCGCCGTTGCCGCCCCATCGCCACCATTTTTGCCATGTAACTTATTGTTAATGACTTCTAAGAACAATGTTAGTTTGAGAAAAATATATTCAATAATGTTATATTCCTGAAATATTTTTAATGTACCAAACATAATAATAGTTTATTAACTGGAATATCTTAATTATACCAAATATGGTACTACAATATTCTTAGAAACTTAATGCCTAGGAATTCAATTCTTGAGAGATAGAAATATTGCATTCCACGTACTAAATGCACCCTAATAGAGAATATTTCATTAAATTTAACAATTTTACATATTATAACCATTATATCCTTGTCATCTATTATTGAATAAAGTTAAGTAAACCCATCCATCATTGTTTCACTTAAATTAAAATTCAACCTAATTCATCCTAGACCTAACCCAACCTAAATCACTCCTCTATTTATACACATCTTCTTCTAAATCCAAAAACTCAATGGCTATCTTTCTCTTTTTAAACCCTAAGCTACAATCATTTTCACTTTGTAAAACTAGTAACCTGTAACTCCATTTCTCCTTCTCTCTTCAAAGGATAGAAACTTCAATCCCAACGGTCTTCCTCTTTGTAAAACCTAGAAAACTTACAAACTCCATGTTGGATTTAAGGAGACTTAAGCCAATAATACTTTAAGTTTTGATGATTAACAAACCATCTAAGTTACTAATATTTTATGGAGTGTGTTTTATGCTAAAAAAGTTATTTTACAGCAAACAAATCATGAAACTATAAAAGAGGTTGGATGGAATGAGCTTACAATGCAAAATCCAAATTGAGGGTGGTGAAAATAGAAACTCCTAAAAACAACTTAATGATCGTATCAATTTGAATCTAAACTTCTAAATGTCTTTTGGTACTTGAAGATTCAAGAAAGTAGAGAGCTAAACTTTCAATTATCTACGAGAGAGTGTTAGCTATATTGTGTTCTTAGTTTTACGATGATTACTCATCAAACTATTTATGTACTAACAACTCCTATTCTAGTGTTTTGTGTTTTAATCTATGTCAAAGCACGCACACGGATGTTGGATAGAAAAAATTCATATTGTCATATCAATCAAGGAGGTGGTGGCATAATTCAATATCAAATACTCAGATTACTCAAATTATCACGAGTTCTCAAAGTGGAGCTAGAGTGAAAAGACAATCAATGTAAAATCAATTGAAGCAAGAGAATCGAGCCAAAAATGGCTAAATCTACTTTAAAATATCATGTAAGGTAAGAAAATTTAGACAAGAAGGTTAATTGGTATTAGATCACATTTTCACACTTGCGCATATACGTCTCTCTTGATATCAAGTATGTTTTATTCAAAGTTTTATTAAGTTGCCCAAAAATTCTCAAATTGTGTTCAAAATATTATTTTAGGTTTAATACTTTGATTATATATTTATTAGAATTTTTACAAATTTTTTTCATAATTTTTCTAAGGCATTTAAATTGATTTTTTGAGTTTGGGGATTATTTGGATCAACCAGAACGCAGCGGTCGATCAGGTCACAACAACATTTTCAAATTCTAAAGCAATGCTCAAACGGGTCTGGTTCATCAGAAAAATACGAAGTAAAATTCTTATTAATTGAAAAAAAATTATAATGGATGCAATCCAATTACAAAAGAGGAGAGGATATTTGAATATCCCCTTTATTTTAAGTTGGGTTCTTCGTGTGGCGATGGAGAGTAACCTTGTTCTCCGTTGACCGGCTGAAAAACAAGCTTCTTCTTAGATCATTTTAAGAATGCAAAATAACTCCACTTGGACATGACAAGTGTTGGAGCTCTCCTTTGAAGAAGAATCTCTCTCTCTCTCTCTCTCTCTCTCTCTGAATGCTCAAAGTTTCTGAACGTTGTAGTTATTTTGCTCCTTTTATAAGAAAATGCAAAATAACTCCCCCTATTCAATAGCTTTCATGGTTATTTATAGAAGTATTCAGGGGTAAAATTGTTCCCTATAATTTCTCTAGAATAGGATTACCTCCCCACATTACGTGAGTGTTAATTGACCTAGTAATGGGGTAGTTATAACAGAAACGCGACCTCGTGGGTTCTATTCTATTGTTGAAACGCGGAGCTCGTAGGCTAGTGTTTGAATTGAGACATGGGTGCATTTAAGTTGAGACGTGGGTGTGTTTGAGCTCCGTGTTTGAATTGGAATACGAGCTTGGTTGAACTCTGCATTTGAGTTGGAACGCGGATTTAGTTGACCTCTGCGTTTGAGTTGAGACACCGGACAAGCTGAGGCCGCCTTTATAATTGGGTACAAGGTCCGCGTTTGTATTGAAATGCGACCTTCGTGTTGGAGTGAAGTCTGCATCTAAGGGCTTGTCTTTAGTGATTTTTAGACAGTTTACAAACCTCTCTCCAAAGTTTTTAAAACTCGGCGGTTGAGTGAGACAGATTTCGAAATACTTTGGATTTCCTGTTGATTTGGACTGGCAATCTTTTAAAATATCCTGAGCTTGATCTTGTCTGGATTTCGGTCTTTGTGAGTATACTGTTGAACTACTCGAATCCAGGGAAGATCATTGCGAGTATTTAGATACACAGTTCAGAACTTATTCATTTGTTAGTGTATTATTGAACTGATAGAGTTGTCGATTGCTTTTGCCACATAATATTGAACTGATTGCAGAAGCAGAGACATACGTCTTGTATTGGGAGAGAACGTGACTCTCGTTGATGTATTTGAGATGCGAATGTCACATTAAACACGCCTGTCATTGGACACGGATGTCGTGAACTTTAAAAGACGCGATCTTCATTTGATGTCAAAAATGCAGATGTCATTTGAAGTAGAGATGCAGCTCTCACTTAATGTGCTTGAGACGCGAATGTCGCATGCTGTGCTTGATATGTGAAGGTCACTCTCTCAATGCTTCTAGACGTGAATGTCAATTAAATGCGAGTGTCGCATTCGGACGCGTGTCTCACTCAGAGATTCGCGTCGCGAATCATGACTATTGGAAGGTCTATAAAAGACCCGGGTCTTTCAACAGTCAATTCACTTAGCTGTCCATCTCTTTCAATGAGACTTGCATTTAAAGTTTTAAAGCTCAAAAGCTTTTTTCAGAACCCACAAAGCTTTCGAGCTTTTTCCAAAATCTTCATAGATTTTCACCGTGCACATGGCTCCAAAATTGAAGACTGTTGCTTCTTCCTCCAGCTCCTCCATGGCTGACACCCAAATGGGTGGTGCTCCTTCTCAGAAAGCTTTCATTTCAGGTAAAGACTCATCATATTGCTTTTGCCATTATTATAAACATGAAGAAGCTTTATCCTCTTAACTTCTTCCTGAAGTTTTAAACAGTTGACGCGGATCTCGTAGGTCTGCGTTTGATTTGTGAACGTTTGATTTGTAGATGCGGTTCTCATGTTGATGAATAGGACGCGGGTCTGGTGGCCTTTGCATTTCTTCATCTTATCAATGTGACCTGCGTCTGTGAATTGAACGCGAGTCTGGTGAGCTCTACGTTTTGAGACTTTTGAACGCGGGCCTTTGAGACTCACGTTTGGATCTCAACACTTAAAAAATATTTTTAAGTCTTCAAGTCTGAAGCTCAGACACGGGTCTCATGTGAGCCTCGAGTTTCAAATCTTGAATGCGGATCTGATGTAAGCTTCACGTTTTAACTCTTGGACGTGAATCTCATGTGTTGGGATCCGCATTTGGGCTTCAATACTTAATCAAATTTCATTGTTTCAGGATTATGACTTGTGTTTTCTTCTTTGCAGTGAGGTATTCTTCCGACCCTCTGTTCAAGAAGTATCACTTTGGGCACATGGGTGGTGCAGACTTGAACATCGCTTTCAGCCTCCGAAAGACCGCTCCAGTATTTACTGGGAAAAACTAGGAGCGATAGACCAAGCTGAGCAGGGACAACATGTTGACTTTGATGGAACTTCTCTCAGACGGGCAATTTGAATCAGACTCTCGTACTCTGCTAAGAATTCAGACTTCTTCTTTGGTGATTGGATAAATGAAAATGAGGAAGGTTTGTATGATGACAATTATAAATGGCTTTGTCAGATTGAGAACCGGAGGTTCTTTCTCTCCAATATGGAGCGGATATTTCTCTTGTCGTATTTGCAACACATGTCTGTATGTCAACTGATGGATTGGGAGTTGACTAAGTCTTTATCGGGCATTTCTCTGGGAAAGATTGGTGCTAATGGTGCTTACCCAGCGAGCCATAGTAGAGAGGTAATCAGATTACAATCAGGGTTGGCCAGAGCTGAGTATTCGATAGGATAGATTCCTCAGCGAGCAGCTACCTTCATCAATCAGTTTATAACTATGAATGATAATTTTCCCTGGTGAATTCCGTGCGATAGGATGAATTCACTTTACAGAAAAGCAATGCTGGTTAAGGATGGTGAGCTTCGCCTTGCACAGTTTGAAGGCTTGTTATGGCAAGCGAGTTTATATGGGTTCGTCAGGGTCATCATGCATGGAATCCGATAAAACAATCATCACTTCTATGTCATCTTGGAGCATTATAATCCAGAGACGTGTATGTTCTTCACTTCCATCGGAGAGATGGGGCTCGCCTTGCATGAGATGTACAAAATCTCAGGGCTGGTGACAGGGGACACTCCTTATGAAGAATATGTCCCATCTATAGAGAAGTTGTATCTACTAAAGAAGGATGATCCTTTGGTATATGAGACCTACTGGGAAGTATTGTCTCACTTTGATATTTGTCCACAGAAAATCGAATGAAGGTCTGGGGGAGTCAAGCAAATGGCGTGGGCGAGTTATCTTTTCTATGGTTTGAATGACAAGTCCGGCCCGGTAATTCGCTTGGCACCTAGCACTGATTAAAAGATCAAAGAAATGATCAACACATCCACTAGCTCATACACCACGAGTCAAATGAGGACACTTTCAAATCAGATGTAGTTTTTGAAAGTTTTCATCATCAGGCCAGGGTCCCAATTTCTGACAGAGCTTTGTTGGCGGGCTTTCTCATAGTCTGATTGAAATAATGTGTGGTGCCAATACTCCCATATGAAGTAATTATTACCGGCATGGTGTATCCGGTGGTTTTGTTGGCACATGGCTGGTCTATTGCCTTTCTCTTAGTAAGGTGGACTACATTTAAAGTGGGCTTTGGGCGCTGACAAGAAGCTTCTGTCAGTGGAGGCTCAAGTGGATGTAGAGGATAACTCGCTCATGGATCAAAATGGCAAACCCAATTTAAAACACCCAATCCTAGAGTAGAGCTACCATACACATACCTAATGGCCTGATATATCATGCATTGCTCATCGTTGATGACAACGGTATTAGCGTCAGAAGGTTTTGTGCCCTTCCTGCAGAGGCTGGAGAACTCAAACTAGATCCACTATTATATGTTTTTCATCTAGGAAACTATTCTAAGTGGATCAGACTACCAACTTTCCAGGTGTTTCTCGATATCCTCGACGCGTCTTATAGGGATAAATTCTTGGACTTCGCAGGTTCGGACGAATTCACCACTCCATCTTCTGGGATCTTCTGGTGGTTAATTAACATTTGACCTAGATATCTGGTCTTCCGATAAGGGAATGCATGCACGATCGAATCCTATATGCCCAGTTGGTTTGCCAGGCAATTTGGATATGATCAATTGTATATTGAAAATCCAAATGCGAGCCTTCGCTTCAGTGGGAATCTATTTGAAGGTGCTCGAGTAGGTACTACAGTTTAGTTGGAGGAACTGGGCCATCTTCAGTCTCCCTCACAAGACTCCCAACTCCTACATGAGTCTTGGCTTCTATACGTGGTACATCATTGCCAATATGGTGCCTGGTTTCGAAATAAACACCTCGTGTATCAAGGCTATCAAATCTGTGTACAATGCCCAGAGAGGTCCCAACTCTTCCCGGGTCAGGAGATGAATGAATATTTAGAGGCTGAGAAAGAGGATGGTAGATATGAAGCAGCTCACTTATTCTCCTCTGAAGGCGACTTAAGTCAGAAGAAGGCATGGAAAGGGTCTGAAGTTCTATCATAGTAAGTTTCTAGGTCAGAAATGGGCCTTGAGAAGATCCTCTCAGGTAACAATGATTTGTAGAAAGAGGGAGAACTGGCCCCTCTACTCATTCAGAGTCAGCGTAGTAAAAGCCAGTCACAGTGAAACGTACCCTTCATCCTCCTCTGAAAGTTACTCACTCGAAAGAAGGCACAGAAAGAGTCTGAAGCTGACATTCCATCGAAGGGAGTTTCTAGGTCAGAAATAGGCCTTGAGAAGATCCTCTTAGTTAATGAAGATTCTGAGGAAAAGGAAGAGCTGACCCCTCCACTCATTTAGAGTCGGCGTAGTAGAGGCTCCG
The DNA here is from genome assembly GCA_038442645.1 of Agave tequilana. Taxonomy (NCBI): domain Eukaryota; kingdom Viridiplantae; phylum Streptophyta; class Magnoliopsida; order Asparagales; family Asparagaceae; genus Agave; species Agave tequilana. The sequence continues at coordinate 181,154 of JAVJIF010002081.1, read as the reverse complement.
CAGTTTCAGTAGGGACAGAAGTTGCGGAAGAATTTCAGTTGGAAGTTGAATTAACATCTTTAATGACTTTAAAAGAAGGAGCAGAGATGCGACCAGGCTCTCCAAACGTTATGATGCTAGCCTTGAAGATTCCTAAATGCAGTCTGAGTACTGGGCCAATTAGTGCCAAAGCTCCAATTATTAAGGCACCTTTGATTCAAGTATTATCTTCTATAACGCTCCGATCCCGTAGATACGGAGACGTTGCTGCAACGTATATATGAAGGTCGGAAATACCTTTACGTATATATGCTAAGCATCAGTACATGAAAGATCAGAGTTTGGAAATACGTAGTGCATTATACATTCCAACATATGAGTACAATTACAAAGTTATCATCAGATGCGACACAATATTACAAGAATATTACATCATTGATAGGCGCAAATGCGAGAATACAAGAGGATATACAAGTATGAACAGTACAAATGGCGCTCACGAGTTACAATAAGAAAACTTAAGAGTCGAGCAGGGGGGCCTAGACAGTACAAAAGGCGCTCACGAGTTTACAGAAGGAAAACTCAAGAGATGCTCAGGGGGCCAGAAGGATAGGGCTCTAGATGGTCTGCTGATGATTCACGTTTCAGCTGCGCATCTCTGATCAGTTTTCGGGAGAATCTACAAGCTCCAAACTCTGAGACCTGGACATAATGATCCAGAGGAGTCAGAACTATCCAGCGAGTGGTGATTCTAATGCCAAATAGCGTGCATAGATAAGCACACGTGTATCGATAAATCTGATTCATAAACAAAAATCGTATCGTGAGCACAAGCATACAGGAGCAAGTAGTTATACAGCAAGTGATATCAAGCAGGGTACACTCATGGTATAATAAGATAAGAGTAATAGACTGATGGAATAGAATACAAGTGGTAAGGTAGGATGTAAGCAGCTATAATATAACAATCATAAAGCCGAAAATCTAAAGTAAAACCCAATGAAAGTTGTGATGCCCTGATCCTGTGGGTATTGAGACGTATATACGTAGGGCAGAAATACCCTTACATATATACGCTAAGCATCAATACAGGAAAAAATCAAAGTGCGGACACACAGTAGTACACGTACATTGTTATCACAGAGAGTGATACAATATTACAGGAATATTAATCACCAGAAAATATAAAAGTACATTATACGAAGAGATATGCATAACAAAAGCTGAGAGGTACTTACAAGCAGCAAGAGAGGCCTCGAGAGCCAATCAGGAGAAGAACTGGGAGGGGGAGCTACGTTAATGTCCAAGCTTCTACTACGCTCTGATCGCCATAGAAGGATCCGCTGCGCACTTTGATCAGCTACAGCAAGACCATCATGGTCTAGACTATAGGATCTGGACATGAGGATTCAGGGTTGTCAGATGCAACCCAGCGAGTATATATGATAAAGCTAAGTGGCATGCAGATCAGGCACACATGTACAGGAAAGGTGTATCGTAAATATAAGCACATATGAACATGAAATGAGATAGTAAGTCAAATAACTACAAGAAAATCAGTTATACAAGCTTACATTACCGATCCGTGAGATTAGTACGTCGAAAGAATAATCCAAACAAAGAAACCCTCATATATATACCGTACACCTCACGTCACTGTAATTTGAGTTTATATAACCTAAATCTGCCTTCACAATAACAGAATAATGAAACAGTATAGAAACCCAAAAATAAGCAATCAAGTAATTCAACAAAGTAGCACATGTATAATGTGTAAGTGGTGAGCAGGATAATGTATTGTATCACAGGTCTCTCAAGTATAGATCAAGGTATAACTACTCAGATATCAGGAGCATGTTATTATTATGTTATTAAGACTCATCTGATTTGTATATATCGGTATGTGTCCTATTCCACATATCTCAGCATACAGACCGGAGAGTAAGTTATTAGAAACTGATGGAGATCGACAAACCATGCTTAGAATGGGTCCCGTACATGCCTGGGACAACGGTCAAGGAGTATCCGGTACTGAGCCGGAACGTACCACTAGGTACCTGTTGGCCCAAAGGTCTATCACTCTAGTTTGATGATGATTAACTCATGTAGTTATAGTTTACTAATGATCTTGTGCTTAATTAGTTTCAGATATTTGATCAAAGATCTTAGTAGGTGTTTGGCATCAACAAAGGAGTTTTAGAGCTAACACATATAGATTTAAGAGCTCACGCGTCAAGACCGCATTTAGCACTCAGTTGGAGTCAAGCTCATTGGATCACGTTTGGATCGAGTCTACTTGGAGACGGAGTTCTATAAGAAGACTTCAGTTTATTTTTAGTTTAGATTGTTTAGATCTTGTGTAAAGGTAGATAGTGTTGATATACTCAAGTCCACACACACAAAAGTTTAATGTTTGATTTTCGGTTTAACCAATTTTTATTTTTCATATTAAAAACATAGATATATATCTTATATGTATATCGGATTCTATCCATATACAATATGTTTTTTTATTTATATAAGTTTTGGAGAAAATGATTTTCCATTTCAAAATCCAAGTTTTGGAAAATACGATTTTTAGTTAAAGGCCAAATTTCAGTATCACAAAAATGGTTCAAATAGTTTATAATATGTGTTGATTTTTTATCACACTTGTTTGGTATTCAAAGATCTTATAAGAACTTATTTTTGTGAAATTTATATGCTTTTATTGGATTTAAATCTTATTAAAAAGACAAGTTTTTCATCCTAAATATCCCAGCCAGACTGCACTGGCGGTTGACCGGACCAGGAGTCGGTAACCAGACCGGTCGACCGACGTGCATGAGAACGTGCACATGGCCAGCCTACTCGGCCTATCGACCGCGTGGTCGACCATGAAAGCACCCAACTCTCGGGTGCTGGCCGGTCGACCGAGTGGTCAACTGCAGGCTATGGTTGGTCGATCGGGCGATCAACCGGAGGCACAACGGTCAGAAATATGACCGTTGCACCGACCGGAAGGTCATTTTTGACCTTTCCAGACTGCTAATGAGCAGATTTTTGAGAGGCTATATATATGCCTTCTTTTGAGCTGATTTCAATAAGTTTTTAGAGAGCAATTTTTTTTCATCTTTATAAGTGTTTAACAGCAAGGTTTAAAAGAGTTTTTGCACCGAAAAGATTTATTTTTATTTTTTTAAAGTGTTGGAAAAATCAAAGAAAATAGAGCTTTAGGGAGATAGGTTTTGATCTTGATTTCTATATCTATTTGGTGTTCTTTCAAAGTGTTTTCTTTGTTGTTTTTATTTTCAAACACTTTATTTTCTCACACTTGAGCTATCATACCTATCCTATCTATAGGATCTTATTTTTGGTGAGAAAATTTGTTTGTGGTCTTTGTGATCACCAAAGTTATTTGTGATCTTTGTGATCACCAAATTGTTATCTTTCTTCTTTGCTTTGGCTTTGTACCTTTCCCTCTAAGTGTAGAGGAGGTTGTGATTTGGGTTTGTTGTTATCCCTTTTGTGTAGAGGTGATTGTGGTGGAGTTTTAGCTTAGAGCCTTATTTCTCTTGTGTGAGGTGATTGTTTTTTGGCTTAGTGCCTTATCCCTCTAGTGTGAGGTTATTGTTGTTGTATCTAGCCTTTTGTGTAGAGGTTGTTTTATTAGATAGAGGAGTTGTATACTCCCAGTTTGTATTTGTTAAATCCTCAATGGAGGTTCCCTGTGTGAGAAGTCCTATGTGAACAATAGTGGAAATCCTTCTGTGTGAAGGCGGGAATGTAGAGCAGTGGCTCGAACCTCAAAACATATCTTGGTGTTTATGATTGATCCACTATCTCTAAACTCTCTCTTTTATATCTTGCATTGATTCATATTGTTCATATCATACATATATGTTTGGTATTGTTTATGTGTGCCCATACTAGTGTTGAACAAAGAGAGCTTCATATAGCACCTCAACTCTTATTTAGAGGAATTTAGAGGAGATAGTTCAGAGCCCGTCACTGAAAATTCTGCTACACTCTTTGGTTACACTTAGTTGTTGCAATTAGTTTTAATTCCGCATCATTTTGTCATTAGATTAGCCATACACCTATTCACCCCCCTCTAGGTATATTTTCAATTGGTATCAGAGCCTACGCTCTTGATATTAGGTTTGACCACCTAGGAGTGAGATCTTAATTAGCTAATCTATATTTGTATTTGCACACATATATTTTACACACTCATGGATTACCTTGCCCCTCTTATGTTTGATATTTCTAACATCGATATATGAAAGCTTAGAATGAGTGCTTATTTAAAAGCCCTAGGTTTGCATGTCTATCTTGCCACTACCAAGAAAAACTATTTTGGTAATGCCAAGTACATTAAGACTAATGCACAAGCCCTAGATGCATTAAAAAAAAAGCAGACATTAAATAAAGATTATTTATTTATGATTTTTCATTGTGACTCCGCTTTTGCAGTGTGAAATACTTTGACTTCTCCTGCGCTACAAACGATGAAACATGTGGAGAAGGAATGTAGTGAGGATGAATCTGAACAAGCTTGCTACATGGTCCAAGGGAATGACTCCCTTGAGGTACATTCGGAAACACAAAAAGATGATTGTGCTAGTTCTTTAGGAGATGACATTATGGATGCCGGTGCTTTGAATGAAGAACTATCTATTATTTGTGAAAATTGCTTGAAAAGTATCAAGTTTTAAAAAAGAAAAGCGTTAAAATAAAATAAGAAAATAAAAATTTGTCTTCAAAACTTGACATTATTTTGCAAGAGAGGGATGAGATCTCAAATGAAAGGGATTCATTGAAATCCTAACTTGACCTTGTGTTAAAGGAAAATGAAATTTTGAAAAATAAAAATTATAGTGATGATGTTGTGAAGAAAAATAAAAATTTGTCTTCAAAACTTGATTTTGTTATAAAAGAGAATGAATTTTTGGAAAATAAAATTCTTTAATTTCAAAGAAATTGGATTTAGTTTCAAAAGAAAATGCTTCTTTGAAAAATGATTTTGATGCACATGTTTGTCATGTTCCTATTACTTCTTCTACTATTGATAAACATATTGGTTGCTCCACATCTTCTTCTATTGAAAGTGATATATGTACTTTGAAGAAGAGTGTAGATTATTTGGGCTCCACTTTGAGCAAATATGCCATGAACCACACACGATTGGAATCCATGTTTCGAAAGAAATAAGTTCCACATATGCATGCACACCATACATGGCATACACATGCTCATCATGCTCACACACATGATACTATGTATGCTTATGTGTACACTTGTACACATTGTGAACATAAGGGCCTCCTTGCAAAATTTTGTTATGATAAATTAAATATTCAAATTGTGCAAACAAGTTTGTTTGGATTAGGAAAGGTGCTAACCCCCATGGACCCAATAAGGTATGGGTACCAAAATTTACCCTTATTGTATTTGATGTAGGTGTGGGCTCTCACTTGACGAGAGGGTGTTGGTGCCTTGATGGTGGATGCGTTCCAAGCTAAATGGTGACTATTTTGAATGCATCACTTTCAAGGAGAGTTTGGTGAGAGGACCACCATGGTTTGGAGATCTAGAGATTAGCCCTAATGGTTTTGGTAACTATTTCTAACTCCTTATTAGTTTACATGTTTTCATATTATTAATTTTTAGCATATATTAGTTTTCATGTTTTTCATGATTACTATGTTAAATGGCATGATAATTAGACTTATGATATACATATGTAGTATTTGAGATACACCCATATTTATATGGACCATTACTTTTGTGTTCTCACTATTATGTTTATCTGCTGCTATGAATATGTTAGTTCTAAGACATGTGCATTTACATAATGACCATATTGATTTTTGTTTATAATTTTGCACTTCATGGTTTTGATTACATATTTAAGATGTAGTTTTTATTAAAACTTGTGCATATACTTGTACAACTAGTAAACCACATTTGATTATTATATGTTTGTGCTATGTTGCTCATTTGTACCCATTAGATGTACTTGTATAGCCTAGTTTTGATGAGTATTACATTTTAACTTGTATTCTCTATTTTTGTACATATTTTCTAATAAATATGTTTAGCTTTATGTATATGTCAATTTTGTCTAAAACTATTAGATATACATGTAGACCCTTGAGTCACTTGCCTTCATGCAAACTCTTTTATGGACTCGTTTATTTTTGGATATGTATGTATACTTTTTGTTTTAACAAACATACATATATCTTGATGCTTGTTGAGTTTTGATGATTTGGTTTCATGTTGGGAAGATCCTTAACTAGTTTCTCAAAAATTACTTTATACTAGTTATTTATTCTTCATTTGGTAGTATTTTCAATTTACTATTATTTTCAAACTCATGTTTTTGAAAACCCCTACCAACCAAAGGGTGGTTGGATGGACGACCATGCCTTATATGCCAAATTGAAAATATATTTAAACATGTGCATGAATAGGGTGGTAGGTATGAGTTATACACTTGATTCTCATTATATTTTCAATTGGTATCACAATTGATATTTTTATGTTTGTATACTCATATTTGTGTTTACTATATATGTATGGTTCAAATTTCAAATAGTATCAATTTCGATTAGTATTTTCATTTTCATACATATATATATGATTTGATTGTGCTTACAATATCTTTACATCTTAAAGCACAAATTATGTTTATGCTATGCTTGATTTACTCCTTAATGTCAATTATTTTTTAATTGGTATCCTATACAAGCTTATGCATTGTTTTTATTAGTATTTCATAAAAGGGGAGAAAAATTCATGTTTTATCTTTCAATCAGTTTTATTTTCAATTGGTATCTTAATCCCACCTTCATGATGAAAAATATTTTACTTTGGTATATGCTAATATTTTCAATATTGATATCAATGATCTTAAATTGGTATTATTCTCAAGTTGGTATCCTTATTGCAAAATGAGTTGTGTTTACCCAAAAATTGGTTTTTACTTTCAATTGGTATCAAAATTTATAATATATATTTCAATTGGTATAAAAAACATACAATGTTTCATTTTCAATTGGTATCATAAATTTATAAGATGTTTTCAATTGGTATCATAAATTTATTTTAAAGAGGTTTCATAATGTTTTGATATGTATTGCTTATATGTAAGGGAAGCTTAACATCTTCTCTACATATAGATTCATGTTGAGTGTATCTCATATTGAGGAGCTTGACCTCTCTTCTTTGTGTAATACACGTGTGTTGGGGGAGCTTAATATCTCTACTTATACATTGTATATTATGCTTTATGTGGTTAGGGTCTAGTCATCTCTTTTCATACAATGCATGTAAGCAGGGGAGTTAACTTAACGTATCTCCTCTTCATGAATGTATATCACAGATATATCTTTATTGCTTGTGTTTTCTTTGCCCCTTTGTTGATGAATTGACAAAAGGGGAAGAAGTATTTGGAGAATTATATATGCATGTTTATTTCATTTCCTCATTTATGCAAAAAGAGAAAAAGAATTTGTGAGTTTATGCATGTTTATTTCCATTTATGCATAGAGCATTCATTGAATATCTTTATATTTATTGATATGCATGAGTTAAAGGGAAGCTTCAATGAAGCTTAACTTTAATCCATGCATATATAACTCCATAAGTTTTATCATCATCAAAAAGGGGAGATTGTTAGCCCAAAGGCCCATTACTCTAATTTTGATGATGATTAACTCATGTAGTTATAGTTTACTAATGATCTTGTGCTTAATTAGTTTCAGATATTTGATTAAGATCTTAGTAGGTATTTGACTTCAATAAAGGAGTTTTGGAGTTAACACATGTAGGTTCAAAAACTCACGCGTCAAGATCGCATCTGGACTCGGTTGGAGTCAAGCTCGTTGGATCGCGTTTGGATCGAGTCGACTTGGAGACGGATTTCTATAAGAAGACTTCGGTTTGTATTTAGTTTAGATTGTTTAGATCTTGTATAAAGGAAGATAGTGTTGATATGCTCAAGTCCACACACACACAAGTTTAATGTTTGGTTTTCGGTTTAACCGGTTTTGATTTTCATATCAAAAATATAGATATATATCTTATATGTATATTGGATTCTATCCATACACATTATGCTTCAAAGTTGTTTCAATATCATGTTTTTATATTTATACAAGTTTTGGAGAAAACGGTTTTCCATTTCAAAATCCAAGTTTTGAAAATATGATTTTGTTTAAAGGCCAAATTTCAATATCACAAAAATGGTTCAAATAGTTTGTAATATGTGTTGATTTTTGATCACACGTGTTTGGTATTCAAAGATCTTATAGGAACTTATTTTTGTGGAATTTATATGTTTTTATGGGATTTAAATGATATTAAAAAGACAAGTTTTTCCATCCTAAAAATCCCAGCCAGACTGCACTGGCGGTCGACCGGATAGTCGACTGGCCCAAGAGTCGGTCGACTGGACCGGTCGACCGATGTGCATGAGAACATACACATGGCCAGCTTACTCAACCGTTCGACCACGCGGTCGACCGATTGAAAGCACCTAACTCTCAGGTGCTGGCCGATCATCTGGCGGTCGACCGGAGGCACAATGGTTAGAAATATGACCGTTGCGCCGGTCGACCGGAAGGTCATTTTTGACCTTTCCAGACTGCCAACGCACAGATTTTTGAGAGGCTATATATTTGCCTTCTCTTGAACTGATTTCAACAAGTTCTTAGAGAGCAATTTTTTTCATCTTTACAAGTATTTAACATTAAGTTTTTAAAAGAGTTTTTGTGCCAAAAAGATTTATTTTTATTTGTTTTAAAGTGTTAGAAAAATCAAATAAAAGAGAGCGTTTGGGAGATTTGTTTTGATCTTGATTTCTATATCTATTTGGTGTTCTTCCAAAGTGTTTTCCTTTGTTGTTTTTATTTCCAAACACTTTATTTTCTCACACTTGAGTTATCATATCTATCCTATCTATAGGATCTTATTTTTTGTGAGAAAATTGGTTTGTGGTCGTTGTGATCGCCAAAGTTATTTGTGATCTTTGTGATCACCAAGTTGTTATCTTTCTTCTTTGCTTTGGCTTTATGCCTTTACCTCTAAGTGTAGAGGAGGTTGTGATTTGGGTTTGTTGTTATCCCCTTGTGTAGAGGTGATTGTGGTGGAGTTTTGGCTTAGAGCCTTATCCTTCTTGTGTGAGGTGATTGTTGTTTCGCTTAGTGCCTTATCTTCTAGTGTGAGGTGATTGTTGTTGTGTCTAGCCTCTTGTGTAGAGGTTGTTTTGTTAGAGAGAGGAGTTGTGTACTCTTAGTTTGTATTTGCCAAATCCTCAGTGGAGGTTCCTGTGTGGGAAGTCCTATGTGGACATATAGTGAAAATCTTTCTGTGTGAAGGCGGGGACGAAGAGCAGTGGCTCGAAGCTCGAAACATATCTTAGTGTTTGCGATTGATCCACTATCTCTAAACTCTCTCTCTTTTATATCTTGCATTGATTCATATTGTTCATGTCATACATATATGCTTGGTATTGTTTATGTGTGCACATACTAGTGTTGAACAAGAGAGCTTCATATAGCACCTTAACTCTTATTTAGAGGAATTTAGAGGAGATAGTCTAGAACCCATCACCGGGAATTCGGTTACACTCTTTGGCTATACTTAGTGTGTTGCAATTAGTTTTAATACAACATCGTTTTGTCATTAGATTAGCCATACACCTATTCACCCCCCCTCTAGGTGTATTTTCAGTACCGGGACGTATAGTACGCCCAAATAGGAATAGGATGTCACTGCTCTCACAGGAATAGGCCCAGGGGCTTATGGCACACCCAGCAGGCAGGGAAGTAGGAGTGCCAGTTACAACCCACAGAAACACCTGGTGGCCTCCAGATCGAATCAAAGTTTGTTGCCGCACGATACTTTAAGACCATCATAAACATGGAGACTATATCGGTACTCATCAATTTCCCCTATCCCGGTGTAAGTTGTTCAATTATTACAGATTGTTTAGTGATAATATCCACGGGGTATTCATAGTAATCCTATATTCATGGTTATCCAATTATGAGGATAAACAGGAGTATAATATCAAGAGTCTCCCTTTTTTAGGAGTTTAAGTATACAGGAGTTCAAGAGCACATGAGTTTAGGAGTACCAAATGTTTGATAACAATATAATAATCATGTCAAGTCTCTGTAAAAGTGATAATCATGAATGGGAAATATAATACATGTGTAATAGTAATCGAGTCAGGTGTCACAACATCATGCTAAGAGTACTAGTACCATGTGAAAGCATGTCAAGTAAGTGACAGCATGTCAATTATCAAGTGTCAAATATAGGTGCCAGGTACCAGGTGTTAAGTGATAACATGTCAAGTGTCGGTGTCAGATATCAAGTGTCAAGGATCAGGCGTCAAGTATAAACATATCAGCGTCAGGTAATTAACATGTCGGTATCAGGTGAGTTGAATACAGAGTTACAACATCATATATCAGGTAATCATCCAGTCATGTAATATGGTACAAGAGAACAATATAGTTAAACATTCCAAACTCTTCACAACCATATCTATAACAACAATAATTTAATTTATTAATTAGCAATGCGAAGCCGAGCGAAGCGAGAGCGTATCTAGGCATATCCAATGCAAATATGATACCAGTTCAATGAGGTATTCATATAACATGTTAGTTTTAGAAAATCACTCACATATCATATATCAACTCGCATAATGACACATCATATACTAAAAGTTAGAGTAGCAATTGTTAGGCATGTAGTGGTAGTAACAAGACATTCACATATCAATATATCATGCAATAAACGTTAAAATAGCAATCACTAGGTATGAAACGATGATAGCAAAGCACTCGCTTATATTTATATCAAGCCCTAGAATAGAATTAGTAAGGCATGAAGTAACACAAGAAAAGTACTTGCCTAAAATCACTGAAAAATGCCGTAAAATTTCAGAACACCATAAACACGTACACGCTACTAATTCATATAAAATATATATAATTTATATATACATATATATTAGAGAGAGAATGAGAAAGGATAGAGAGAGGAGAGAGAGAACATAATAAGAGAGAGAGCTAGAGAGAGCTGTAGGAGAGGGGGAGAGAGGGGAGTTATGTTTAGGAAAAAAGGGGGTAATTAGGGAATGAAGGAGAGGGAAAATAAGGGAAATAAGAAAGAGGGGTAAAAGAGGAAAGAAGGAAAAGAAAGAAAGAAGAAAAGAAAGAAAGAAGGAAAGAAGGAAGGAAAGAAGAAAGAAGAGAAAGGGGAGATGTGTGGCTGGCCGGCGGCTTTGGCCGCTATCGGCGGCTTGGGCGGCGCGGACTAGGGCCGGGGGAGGGGGGTGTGGTGGAGGTGTTGCTGTTGTAGGTTATTGTTGGTGTTGTTGTAGTTGTTATGGTTGATAGTGAAGAATATGGTGGTTATTGTTGGTAGTGGTGTTGGTTGAAGATGGTGGTGTTAGAGAGTTGGAAGAGGAGGAGGAGATGGTGTTTGGGTGGTGGGAGTGGAGAAATTGATGGAATTGAAGGTGAATTGTAGAATAAGGAAGACATGGTGATGATGAGTTTTGAAAGAAATTGGAGAAAAAGGAAGGGTGATTGAAGAGAAAGGAAGTGGAACGGAGAGAGGGGGTCTTGGGGAATGGGCGGCGCTGGCTAGGGGAGGCGGCGGTTGTCAAGGAGGGGAGAGAGATTGTGTTGTTGGGAGAGGAGAAATGGAGAATAATGGAAAGAAGGAAAGAAAGAAGGGGAAAATAAAGAGAAGGAGAGGGAGAGGGGGAGTATGGGAGGAGAATTTGGGTGGTGTTGCTGTCATGTCTAGGAAATGGGTGCTGTCATCTCTAGGGAATGGGGGACATGGGGAGCAGGTAGGGGAGAAAGAGAAAGAAAAAGAAAAGAAGAAAAAGAAAGAAAAGAAAAGAAAGGAAAAGGAAAAATAAATAAAAGGAAAAGAAATAAGAAAAATTAAGGAATAAGTATATTATTAAATAATTAAATTAATAGGATAACCTGGGAGTATTAAGTAGAGGAGTGGAGAAGGAAAAAGAAAGAAAAGAAAAGAAAGGAAAATAATATTATTAATTAAGTAGGGTAAAATTTGATTGTTTCAGAAATGCTCTCAAAAATTCTTTAAAAAAAAATATTATTTTAAGATGCTTGGTGAAATAGAATTTGAGAAATTCAATCTGATTTTTAAATTAAAAATCTTGGAATCTTCTGGCGATACCGGTCGACACCAAAATCGGTCAAATTTTGATAAATTTAGAAAAATCTCAAAAAAATATATTTAAATAGAAAATGAGATTCTAATAAGTAATGTGAAAGCCCTTTCTAAAAATTTAATTTTGTTTGAAAACTAAAAATCTAGGAATCGGTGAGCGTTGCCAATCGACACCGGTTTTAAAGATTTTGCAAATAATTCTAAAAAATTTCAGAAAATCATGAAAAATCTAAAATATTGGAAAACAGTGTTTGAAACTAAAATCGGTCAAATTGGACTATCAAAAAGGTCAAATCAGGCAGTATGTTAGTATCAGGTTCTTCGTCCAGGTCAAGGCTGACTCTAGGACTGAAAACCAAGATCCGATACCAAATAACATAAACAATCACAACCCAAAAACAAATACTGGAAGAAAATTTAAATAATACCGTCGAAAAAATCAGGACACATATTTGGGTACGTATCCTAAGAACAGGTTGCTTTAATCTACCCACCTAACAAAAATTTCGTCCTCGAAATTTCTATAAGGAGGTGAACACGGAAGAGATTAGGGTCAACGATGATAATATGACAAAGTGTGAAAGGTAAGAAAGATTACCAACTTAGAACACAAAAAGTTAGGGGTAGCGGTCAAAGTGACATCCTCAGGGCTCCTGTTCTGGGTACTGAGCTCCTTGTCCTTCCACTATCACATCTGATGTCTCGGCTTCTTCTGCTGAAAAACTGTAAGCTTGGCCGCTCCCACGGTCAGCTCCAACTCTTGCTCTTCGTTGCTAGGGAGGGAGTGGAGATCTTCGGCCAACGGGATCGGGGTTCCTTCCCGGCAGTGGTGCTAGAAGTGCTAGAGGTGCTGGGGTAGTATTCCACGTCTTCTTAAATGGATAAACACCTAATGAATGATCACCAGATCCACATGCCAAACACAGCCTGTTCGCCCTTCGGCAATTATTTTGGATGTGTCCGGGCTTCAAGCAATATCTGCATATTATCTGCTGAGGGGGAGGTCAGAATGGTCGCCTGACTATCGGGCCATTGCTGGGTCTGGTTGGGTCTTCTTCATCATCAACTTAAAGGGTCTCTTCATTGGCCTGTTCTGCATCTGGTGCTTGTCCTTCTTCTCCAGTCCCCGTTCTACTTCACAGTCAATAAAGAGAACCTGAGAATACGTCTTAAGCTACTGAGGGATAAGAAACATCTAGATGTCCATTTTCAGCCTCTGTTGAAATCTGCTGTCCTACTTCTCCTCATCGCTCATCATGTAGGGTGCAAATCGACAGAGTCTCAAAAAATTAGCAGCGTACTCATTCACAGATTGGTTCAACTATTGTAACCTGATGAACTACTCTTCCATCTCTTTCTGAGCCGTTACAGGGAAAAAACTCTCATAAAAACCCTTCGAGAACTGATCCCAAGTAATAGGCTTCTTCAATCTCGCTTCTTCCGCCAACCACCAGTTCTGACCAGATCTTTCAGTTGTATCTTGGCCACTCCACCTGATTCTCATCAGGAATTCAAGCTGCCTTTAGAAGATCTATAGTATCAATTAGCCACTGTTCAGCATCCAACGGCTTCTCAATACCCAAAAATATAGCCGGCTGTAGTCTTTTGAAATCGGATACATTACCAGGCCTCTGCTCTCTAGGTGATGTCAATAACGCTTGTCGTAAGAGCTCTGTCTACTGATGCTGACTCTCCATCATGCCATGAAATACCCTCATCATGTTGTCGCTCTCTCTATTAGAACTGTCATGAGAAGTGCCAGGACCGTTACGTGTTCTCTGACCTTCCATATCTGAGTTGGTTGAAGGGATGATGGGAAGAAGCTGAAAGGAAAAAATAGAAGGGTCTCAGGATCAAAGAAATAGATTGCAAGGAATGAATAGATAACACCGCACTTGTGATTGAAATATATATCCAAGACTCGTGCTCTCCTGCTGTAAATTAATATATTATTAATCTGCCAACTGATTGTACTGAAGATATAAGAGCCTAAGCTCTGATACCACCCTATGATGCCCCGATCCCGCGGGTATGGAGACGTCACTGCAACATATATACGCAAGACAGAAATACCCTCACATATATACGCTAAGCATCAATACATGCAAGAATCAGAGTGTGGAAGCATAGTAGTACAAGTACATAGTTATCACAGAGAGTGATATAATATTACAGGAATATTACATCACCAAAAAATACAAAAGTACAGTATAGAGAAATATACATAACAAAGCTGAGAGGTGCTCACGAGCAGCAAGAGAGGCCTAGAGAGCCAATCAGGAAAAGAACTGGGAGGAATAGCTACGGTGATGTCCAAGCTTCTGCTGCGCTCTGATCGCCACGAAAGGATCCGCTACACACTCTGATCAGCTACAACATGACCACCATGGTCCAAACTCTAGGATCTGGACATGAGGATCCAGGGTTGTCAGATGCAACTCAGCGAGAACATATGATAAAGCCAAATGGCATGCATATGAGGCACACGTGTACAGGAAAGGTGTATCATGAATATAAGCACATATGAACATGAAATGAGACAGTAAGTAGAATAACTATAGGAAAACTAGTTATACAAGCCCACATTACCGATCCGTGAGATTAGTACGTCAAAGGAATAATTCAAACAAGAAAACCCTCATATATATATACCCTACACCTCACGTTACTGTAATCTGAGTTTATATAACCAAAATTTGCCTTCACAATAATAGAATAATGAAGCAGTATGGAAACTCAAAAATAAGCAATCAAGTAATTCAAAGCATAGGCATAATGTGTAAGTGGTGAGCAGGATAATGTATTGTATCACAGGTCTCCCAAGTATAAATCAAGTGTATAGCTAGTCAGATATCAGGAGCATGTTATTATTATGTTATTAAGACTAATCTGATTTGTATACATCGGCATTGTAATACCCCGTTCCCGGAATACGTACTTAGTTGCGTATTCAGATTTTCCGATCGTATTTTTTCGATTTGTTTCCTGTATTTGTTTTGCTTTATGAATTCCTTATATGATTGTTTTGTCTTGGATTTGGATTCGTGGACTCGGAGTCAGTCCCAGTCCGAACCAGGAACTCGATTATAGTATATTATTCGATTTGGTCTTTCCGTGATTAGATTTGACCGATTTTAGTTTTAAATATTATTTTCCATTATTATATATTTTCTATGATTTTCTAGATTTTTCTGGAATTAAAATGAATTTCTTCAAAACCGGTGTCGGCCAGTGCCGCTGACCGATTCCTGGATTTTTAATTCTCAAACAGTTAGGAATTTCATGATGGTCCTTTAGACATTATTTCTTAGAATAATATTTTCTACCTACATTCTTTTTCTGAGGATTTTATGATTTTATGAAAATTCCACCGGAGTCGGTATCGGCCAGTATCGCTGGTTGATTCCGGGACGATTGGAATTGAATTTCTGAATTCCGCTTTCACTTTACTTCTTAAAACCATATTTTATTCTTTAATGCATTTTCTGGGATTTTTCGGAATTTATCAAAATCCGGCCGACCCGGTGTGGACCGGTATCGGCGGTTGATTTCCGGATTTTTAATTTGAAAACGGGATTTTATTTCTGAAAACCGATTTCATATTATTCCTCAGGATGACGTTTTCTACCTCCGGGTATTTTTGGGGGTTTTTCGGAGACAGTCGATTTTTCAACCCTATTATTATATTATTATTTTTTTGAATCTTTCTTTCTTTCTTTTCCTTTCTTTTCCTTCCTTTTTCTCACCAACCCCACCTACTCCCCTCCACATGTGGTGACACCACCCCTTTCCCATCCATCAATCTCCCTCTCTCTTTTTCTTTTTCTTTTCTTTCTTTTTCCTTTTTCTTTCTCTTTTTCCTTCTTCCCTTTTTCTTCTCCTTCTTCTTCTTCTTCCTCTCCTTCGTGGCCGACGACCCAACTCCGGCCACCACCACCGCCGACGCCTCCGGCCACCACGGCGCCGGCGTGGGATCACCCCCATCTTCTCTCTCTTCTCTTCTTTTCTTTTCTTTTCTTTTCTTTTCTTTTCTCCTCTTGGATCCGGCCAACACCCTCCTCGCCGAACTCCTCTCTCCTCCGGCGCTGCCCCGGCGAGGGCAGACCGCCGCCGGCGCGCGGCCGGCGGCCTTGGGCGCGGCCGGGGGGCCTTGCGCCCCCCGTGCGCTGCTGTGGAGGGGGCAACAGCCCCCTCCTCCTCCTTCTCCTCCTCGGGGTGGCCGGCGCCACCCCAGTCCGGGCGCCGCCGGCGCCCTGCCGGCGGCCGTGGGCGGCCAGGGGCCCGCCTGGGCCCCTGTGCCTATGCTGAGGGGGGCAAGGCCCCCCTCTTTCTCTGCTGGAGGGGGCACAGCCCCCTCCCTTCTCTGTGAGGGGGCGCTGCCCCCTCCTTTTCTGCCGGCGGCCGGCGCCGCCCTGGCCGGCGGCCGGCTGAGCGCCCCCAGTGGGGGGGCGCTGTGTGCGGGAGCAAGGGGGCAACAGCCCCCCCTTCTCTGTTTCTCTCCCCTGTCCTCCCTCTCTCTTTCTCTCTCTCTTGTTCTCTCTCTCTCTCACTGTTTCTCTCTCCTCTCTCTTTCTCTCTCCTCTCTTTCTCACTCTAGCTCTCTCTCTCTCAACCGCACACTCTCTCTCCTAATTCTCTCTCTCTCATCATCTCTTTCTCTCTCTAAAATCTCACTTTCTCTCTCTAAATAGACTCTCTCTAGAAATCCCTTTCCCTCTCTAGACTTTCTCTCTACACTTTCTCTCTCTAAAAATCCCATTTTCTCTCTAGATTTCTCTCTCTTTCTCTCTCTTCACTTTCTCTCTCCTCTTCACTTTTTCTCTCTAAATAGTTCTCTCTCTAGACTTTCTCTCTCTAAACCTCTCTTTCTCTCTCCTCTTCACTCTACATATTTATATCAGGTTTTGTGGCGCATCCCAAGCTTCCGTGGATTTCGGATATTTCAGTATATTGGTGACTCAGGCGAGTGTTCTCACTCGCTACCCTCTTACTTCTTATTTCATTGATTATGCGCATGTTCTCGCTTTAGCTTTCATGTATTTTATTTCATGTGCTATGTCTTTTATTGCTTATACCATGCGTGGCCGACCCTTCGTGGTCGTTGGACTTTGGATTACTGTTATGTTTACACTTGCCCTACTACTACTTCAGACTTGTTAGTTGCATGTTTCCTTTTAACACATGTATATCACCTGACATCTAGAGTGTTATCACCTGACCACCTGACATACTACTATTTGGCTAGACCCTCTTGGTATGACCTGACTTACCCAGACTATTATCAATCTCTTGACATAACTTACCACCTGATTATTATCAATCTCTTATATGTTTGGTTGCTTATTCATTATCACCATCCTATCATGCTATCACCTTACACCCAGCATGATAACTTGACTTGTGATTGTCATCTTTACGGGAACTTGACTTATTATCCTGTATCATGATCAGTGACCTGTATATTGTATTCCTGCTTTACATGCAGTGACCTGACTATATAGTACTTATGTACTCCTAATTTCCTGATCATGCCTAATTCCTGATTATTCCCGTAAAGTGATAATTAAACTATTGAATCTTAAAAAGGACCAACTTGCATTGGGTCGGGGGAAACATGCGGATATCGATATGTGTTCGTGTTTACAGTGGCATTAGGTTGTGCACTTTATATCCGGTCTGACCTGTGGTACTCCAGGGGACCGAGGGGAGAGCTGGCTCCCTTATTCCTGATTGATAGGGCATACATAAGTCCCTCCTGTTTAGCCTTGCGGCTGGCTTCCGTTTCCATGCAACGGAACAATCCTGGACCGTGGTCCCGGGCATGCACGGGACCCACTGTAAACATAGTTCGTTGATACCCCCGCTGTTTCCAATAACAACCTCGACTTGCTTATATATGGATGTATGTGAGTTGGCCGTACACCGAGACACATACCGAGATATAAGGGCAAGACGAGTAATAATAAAGTGTCATAATAACCGGCTCTTTAAGTTGTAAGTAGAGGTATGTGGAATGGGACGCATACCAAAGCCTGCAACTTAAACGGCTATGAATCTGTGATGTGCCTTACCGTATTTGATTCTCCGGGACTTTATATCGGATTTCCTGTTTTATGAGTATTATGTTATAACTACCTGGTAGCTCGGATTGGTTTTATTCGGATTTCCTGTTTTATGATTATCCTGCCATATCTATTCATACCTGCTCTAACCTATCTGCCTCCTGAGTATTTCCTACTTGATATCACTTGATATATGCATTATTGTGCTCACCCTGCTTCACCACTTGGTTTTGCTTCACCACTCGCCTGGGGAGTATCATTTGACTCCCCTGGATTCTCACGTCCAGGTCTTGGAGCTAGGAGCGTGTGTTCAGAGTAACGCAGCGGTAGCGTGGATCTTCAGCCGACCTTTCGGAGCTCCATCCTTCCAGACCCCCTTGTGCCTCTCGAGTTTTCCCTTAGCAAACTCGTGAGTGCCCTTTTATACTTTTCATACTTGTACTTCTTTGTATACTTGTATGCGAGCTCCCTTTTTATACTGTTCATTCATGTATATTCTTTGTACTCTCGCATTTGCGCATATCTGTGATGTATTATTATTGTAATATTCATCACCTCTGGTGATAACTCTGTAATTGTATATATATGTGTTGGAATGTATAATGCACCAATTGCTTCCGTACTCTGATTCTTGTCTGTACTGATGCTTAGCGTATATACGGGAAGGTACTTCGGACTTACGTATATACGTTGCAGTGACGTCCCCGTATCACCGGAATCGGGGCATTACAGGCATGTATCCCATTCCACATACTTCAGCGTACAGACCGGAGAGTAAGTTATTGGAAATTGATGGAGATTAACGAACCATACTTCGAATGGGTCCCGTACATGCCCGAAACAACGTTTAAGGAGTATCCGGTACTGAACAGGAATGTACCGCTAGGTACCGGGACTATTGTACGTCCGAACAAGAATAGGATGTCACCACTCCCACAAGAATAGGCCCAGAGGCTTATGGCACACCTGGTAGGCAAGGGAGTATGGGTGCCGTCACCCCACGAAAACATCTGGTGGCCTCCAGGTCGAATCCAAGTATGTAGCCACGCGACACTTTAAGACCCATCATAAACATGTAGACTATATCGGTACTTATCAGTTTTTCCCATCCCGGTGTAAGTTGTTCAATTATTATAGACTGTCTAATGATAATATCCACAGGGTATTTACAGTAATCCTATGTTCATGGTTATCCAATTACGGGGATCAACAGGACTATAGTATCAGGAGTCTCCCTTTTTTAAGGGTTAAAGTATATAGGAGTTCAGGAGCACAGAAGTGCAGGAGTAACAGATGTCTGGTAACAATATAATAATCATGCCCAGTCCCCGTAAAAGTGATAATCATGAATGGAAAATATAATACAGGTGTAATAGTAATCCAGTCAGGTGTCACAATATCAGGTCAAGAGTACTAATACCATATGAAAGCATGTCAAGTAAGTGATAGCACGTCAATTGTCAAGTGTTAAATATCAGGTATCAGGTATTAGGTGTTAAGTGATAACATGTCAAGTACCGATGTCAGATATAAAGTGTCAGTGATCAGGTATAAAGTATAAACATATCAGCATCAGGTAATTAACATGTCGGTATCAGGTGAGTTGAATGCAGAGTTACAATATCATATATCAGGTAATCATCCGGTCATGTAACATGATACAAGAGAACAATTTAGTTAAACATTTCAAACTCTTCACAGCTATATCTATAACAACAATAATTAATCTATTAATTAGCTATGCGAAGTCGAGCGAAGCGGGAGCGTATCTAGGCATATCCAATGCAAACATAATACCAGTTCAATGAGGTATTCTTATAACATGTTAATTTTAGAAAATCACTCGCATAATGACACATCATGTATTAAAAGTTAGAGTAGTAATTGTTAGGCATGTAACGGTATTAACAAGACATTTACATATCAATATATCATGCAATAAACGTTAAAATAGCAATCACTAGGTATGAAACGATGATAGCAAAGCACTCACTTATATTTCTATCAAGCCTTAGAATAGAATTAGCAAGGCATAAAGCAACACAAGAAAAGTACTCGCCTAAAATCACAAGAAAATGCCGTAAAATTTCGGAATACCATAAACACGTGCATGCTACTAATCCATATAAATATATATAATATATATACATATATATTAGAGAGAGAATGAGAGAGGAGAGAGAGTGGGGAGAGAGAATAATAAGAGAAAGCTAGAGGGAGTTGTAGGGGAGAGAGAGAGGGAGAGAGTTATGTTTTAGAACAAAGGGGGGGTAATTAGGGAATGAAGGAGAGGGTAAATAGGAGAAATAAGAAAGAGGGTAAAAGAGGAAAGAAGGAAAAAAGGAAAGAAGACAAGAAAGAAAGAAGGAAAGAAAGGAAAGAAAGAAGAAAGAAGAGAAGGGGGAGATGGGTGGCTGGCCGACGGCTCTGGCTGACACCGGCGACCTAGGCGGTGGCGCTATCGGAGGGGGAAGATGCGGCCTAAGCCCCGGGGGAGGAGGGGTGTGGTGGAGGAGGTGTTGTTGTTGTAGGTTGTTGTTGGTGATGTTGTAGTTGTCGTGGTTGATGGTGAAGATGGTGGTGGTTATTGGTGGTGGTGGTGTTAGTTAAAGATGGTGGCATTGGGGAGTTGGAGGAGGAGGAGATGGTGTTTGGGTGGTGGGATTGGAGGAATTAGTGGAATTGAAGGTGAATTGAAGAAGAAAAAAGAAATGGTGATGATGGATTTTGAGAGAAATTAGAGAAAAAGGAGGGGTGATTGAAGAGAAGGGAAGTGGAAAGGAGGAGAGGGGTCTTGGGGGATGGGCGGCGCTAGCTAGGGGAGGCGACGGCGCTGGCAGCGCTGGTCGAAGCGGTGGTTGTCAAGGAAGGGGAGAGAGAGTGTGTTTGTGGGAGAGGAGAAATAGAGAATAATGGGAAGAAGGAAAGTAAGAAGGGGAAAATAAAAAGAAGGAGAGGGAGAGGGGGAGTATGGGAGAAGGAGTGGGGGATGATGCTGCTATTGCCGTCTCCAGGGAATGGAGGACATGGGGAGCAGGTAGGGGAGAAAGAAAAAGTAAAGAAGAAAAAGAAAGAGAAGAAAAGAAAGGAAAAGGAAAAAAAGAAAGGAAAAAAATAAGAAAAATTAATGAATAAATATATTATTAAATAATTAAATTAATAGAATAACCTGGGAGTATTAAGTAGAGGAGACGAGAAGGAAAAAGTAAGAAAAGAAAAGAAAGGAAATTATTTAAATAGGGTAAAATTTGATTGTTTCAGAAATGTTCCCAAAAATTCTTAAAAATAGAAAATATTATTTTAAGTTTCTTGGTGAAATCAGATTCAAGAAATTCAATTTGGTTTTAAATTAAAAATCTTGGAATCTTTTGGCGATACCCGTCGATACCAAAATCAGTCAAATTTTGATAAATATAGAAAAAATCTCAAAAAAATGTATTTAAGATAGAAAATGAAATTTTAAGAAGTAATGTGAAAGCCGTTTCTAAAAATTCAATTTCATTTAAAAATTAAAAATTTGGGAATCAGTCAGCGATGCCGATCGACACTGGTTTTGAAGATTTTATAGAAAATTCTGAAAAATTTTAGAAAATCATAAAAATTTTAAAATATTAGAAAATAGTGTTTGAAACTAAAATTAATTAAATTAGACTGCCAGAAAGGTCAAATCAGGCAGTATGCTGGTATCAGGTTCTTAGTTCAGGTCAAGGCTGACTTTAAAACTGAGAATTCAGATCCGATGCCAAATAACATAGCAATCACAACCAAAAAACAAATACTAGAAGAAATTTAAAATAATACTTTTTAAAAAATCGGGGCACGTATTTGAGTACGTATCCTGAGTAATGGTTGCTACAAAAGCATACTCGGCAAAGCATACAACAGATATATAGTTGGCATCTTTTATTATTATTATTACTCGTCTTACCCAGATATCTAGATATGTGAACTAGCGTCCCAGCATACATATACCCATAGCTGAGTAAAGTAAGGTTGTTATTAGAAACCAATGGGGTTATCAACAAACAATGTCTATAGTGGGTCCCGTACATACCCAAGATATGGCCCAAGATGTTCCGTTGCTAGAGGACAGAATCTACCGCGAGGCGTTCAGGAGGGTCTTATAAGATGCCCTATTCAAGATGGTACCAAGAAGGAGGAAGAGCGCTCCCCTCAGTCGCCTGGAGGCCCTCAGGTCAGACCGGAAGTTTTAATTGCACAACATACCTAATACCACTGTAAACATAAACATATATTAATAGCCGTAAGTTTCTCCCAACCCGATATAAGTTATCCCATTTTATGGTTTATTAGATAACTATCAGATTTCGGGAATGAGTAGGAACAAGCTGGGAATACAAGTGTATCAAGAGTACAGTTTGTACTAGAATATATCAATATGTAAACAAGATTTCAGGTCATCATTCTCGTTATCGTGATAATTATAAGAGTTAAGTATATCATGTCAGATGTCAAGTGAAAGCAAAACCAGGAGGGTGATATCAGTCAGGTGACAAGTAATAGCATGGTATATGTAAGCATGTCAAGCGATACAAGAAAATAGTATCGATATACGAGATTAGCATGAATACGGAAAATCAGGCAGTTTCAGAAAAACAGTTTAAATAAGATTTCAATCTCTTCACAGCTATTAATAAATAAACTAGTGAGCAGGTAATAAGTGTGGAAGCGAACACCCAAACGGAGCTAAGCGAGCTGGAGGTATAGACAACAAACAGTGTTTAACACTAGAGCGTCTGACGGGGCTACTAGAATGACTCGGCTTAGAGGGCGAGTCTAAAATTTGACAGAGTTCCGCCTAAATGAATCTAGTGGTAAAGAGTTGAGCGGTAAGCATGCCTACAAGGCAGAGCTGAGAGACCTGACGGTCTAAGCGCACTTCTCTTTCGAG
The DNA here is from genome assembly GCA_038442645.1 of Agave tequilana. NCBI lineage: Eukaryota > Viridiplantae > Streptophyta > Magnoliopsida > Asparagales > Asparagaceae > Agave > Agave tequilana. The sequence continues at coordinate 157,985 of JAVJIF010002081.1, read as the reverse complement.
GTAGTAGGCGAGAGCCTTGAGGCTAAAGTATGATCGGAGTCTAAGCGCACTCTCGGTAGCTACCATGAAACCTATAAGAGTGTAGGCCTAGAACCATGGGGTAGCCAGTCCGAGAGTGGGTAGAAACTCATAGTCGGTACAAGAGTACTTGCACGAGATGTTAGTACCATACGAGCATATAAGTAAGCGTGATAATATCTAAACTAACGTGGAGTGGAGAAGCCTGAAGGCTAATAGGGCCGGAGACCGAGTGGAGAGCCCGGAGGCTAACGACCATGAAGGGTCGGCCAAACATGGTATAAAGCAATAAAAGGGTACATCGTAGGCATGGTATATATGAAAGAAGTAAACTATCCTAGACAAACATTCGTCACAGACATATACACGTATAATCACGGGCACTCATCCACATACAAATACGGGGGCACCACCTAATACAAAATACATTCAAATATGAAATAAAATACACGTCGGCCAGACAAAGTAGGAAAACCCAAATCAAGGCGAGGTCACTCTAAAAACCTGAAACTCCGAAATCCTAGGAACTCGCGCATGCGCCATAAAATATAATAAATAAATATATATAATTTTTAGAGAGAAAGAGAATAGGAGAGAGGAAAGAGAGAAGAGAGAGAAAGAATGAGAGCTAGAGAGAAAGAGAGACCTAGAGAGAGAAAGAGGCCTAGAGAGAGAAAGAGAGAAAGAGAGACTAAGGAGAGAGAAAGAGAGATAGTAGAGTGATTGGATTACATTTTGCATCATTTTATGTCACCTTACCATACTTTATGTTAATAAAAATAGGATTTTTATTGCTTTTCTCTCTTATTTTTCAGGTCCATTCTTTAATAGAGAAGAAGGTCCAAGTCTTGAATTTTTAAGAAATTAAATGTGTTTTTTAGGAGCCCACAATAAGGAAGACCAATTCTGGAATGATCCAAGGAATATTCCCTAACTTCTAGAAGCTCCAGCTGGCACATGCAGCGTAACAGAATGTCAGAGCAGTCGCTGGCACAACGGCCAAGATGCTGCCGTGGAAATGCGGCCCTGGCCGCGGTTCCGAGGCACATCCTTGGCCGTTGATCAAGCGATTGATCCTACAGCTGTTATGGGATATGATCTTCTCCTAAAGCCTATAAAAGGACCCCCAGGGCTTCTGTAAAATGGGAGGAGAGAATAGCATTTTGTTTAGGCAAATAGTTAGGATTTCTTTAAGCTCTCTCTAGTCTTCTTATGTAATTTTCATTTTCTCCTTTTATATCCAGAAAAGAGAGAGTGAGAGAGAGAGAGAGAGATCTTTGTAATTGAAGAAGTGACAAATCAATACAAAGGCTCAAGCTTTCCTTCTTCAAATCTTTCTTGCTCTATTGCATTTACAAAAAGTTCTTTACTTTCTTGCACTTGTTTTCTACCATGTCTTCTTGCTTGCTTTTCTTTTGTATGGCTAACTATTCCACTAACATGACTAACTAACTTCTAACATTACTAACTACTAACTCCTGGGTGATTGCTAACTCATATGAATCATTGGATATTTTTATTTCTAGTCTTATAATTAACAAGTCTTTTTATTCCCAATGAAGATGAGTAGTGTTTCAATTCTTAGTGAATGCTTTGTATCATCTCCATATGATTCATGTGTGCCTCATTTAGAGTCTTGTCTCTTGAACAAGTGCCTTGATGGAATATGAAGATGGATCACTTTAGTTGCTAACACCTATTGTACAAGTTTCTTATTTCATGTTAGCTTATTATAGCTTTGATGAACTAATGAATCTTACATTTTTTTAGCAATACCTAAGTGTGAATATCTATGTTCCATTATTGAGAACCTATTGGGAGCCGATGATCCAAGGAGGCAACCTAGCCAAGCTTAGATGAGAATACATCCTCAAATTGGGACAACATATTGATTTGACAAAGCAAGATGTGCTATTGCCAATGAATCTACATGAGGCATGAATCACCCAACGAGATTAGTAAGTTAGTAGTGTGGAATGTTAGTTAGTCATGGCTTTCTCTCCATTAAATTTCAAAACCCTTTTCTAAAACTTTCTCATTTTCCAACATCACCATTTTTCATTCAGTTTTTCTCGCTTCCGTTTTCCTTTTCTTAAAAACTCTTCAAAGATTCTTCACTCTCTTTCTACTTTATTTTGTTTTTCAATTTTTGAACAAAGAAGAACCTTCATTTTTCTTCTCAAGAACTTCAACATAAAAATTGTGAACGCTTCTATCGCTAACCTTCCCTGCGGATACGACCCGTTATAGCTTGTGCTACGAATGGTGATTTGAAGGAGTAAAGTAAATCTTCACACATATTAGAGTTTGATCATCAGCATAAGGATATAAACGACTTACTCTGAACTCTCGCTCAATTCCATTCGTCCTCTCGAACAAATTTTTGGCGCCGTTGCCAGGTAGGGCGACGGTTTTTATTGAGTTTTTGAAACTAAAACGAATTTTTTCTTCACTGTTGTAGGTTACAAGTTGAGGAAACAGGAAATCAAGAATTGCAGTAACATATAAGTGGTCTTGGACCTCTGCTCTAGAAAGCAAAGACTAAGTACCCTCTGAATTGCTGCGTTTTCTTGGCTCTGGCCGCGGATCTGCGGCAAGGAGGAGTTCACTAATCACAATTTTCTTTGCAGGGCTGCTTGCTTTGCAAAAATGTAGCTTGCTACAAATTTATTTCTTGTATGCCATCACCAGGAGCCTGCTAATAAACCAACCGTAAAACATTTGTTGAAAAGTTTAAAAATTAATTAGATGCTTGCATTTTAGGCACATGTCTTTTCAATTCATTTACTTTACTATTGAAGAGTGCTGGAGCAAGGTACGTTCGCATAGCATATGAATAAGACTCATCTCTTGGTTGATTTAAATCTCTAAAAAAAATCTTGTTTGCATATACTGTATATTTGTACAAATTAATTTTAAGGGCACCACCCCAATAACAAGATAAGGTGGGGATTTAATCACCCTTCCTTGGCTCAAAAATAACATTCCAAGAACTCAATCCCAAGCTTTTAAAATAAAAATTGATAGGCGTTGGCCCCTAGGGACATTCTGACTCGATAAGAAATTAGCCGTGATTGAAAATTGCTTTTGATTCATACTCCAATCAAATCAGTTGTCTAAGGTTAGGGATTAAGAGGTTAAGCCTCAAAGATACCGTGGTTTGGCGTAACTAAGGCCCGTTGCCTACGTACATATACCTCCCACCATATTTTGCCCCTACCTGGCTGATTAGCTATGGTCTGATTCGAGTAACACCTTCTTTGATTCATCGACCAGTTAGGAGTCGTCTAGGTCCACGGATCCTAGATAGCTTGTGATTGTTTTTCTTTATATATGTTTGTTAATTTTCCCTTTTTCGCTTGGTTGTTCGGTAAACGTTGTTTGTGATTGTGCATGCAAGAGTAGTACCGGGATCCTATTTCATCAAGAGTTGTTAGGAATACTACATTTGCACACACACCACTTCCTGATACAATCCCAATCATGGCGAGCCATACTTCTCTCCAAGACAAGTTCTATCCAATTCGCACTTCACTTCCCTCTTGCATTCTTCTGCCTGAGGCAAATGGAAACAATTTTGAGCTAAAGCCTCAGTTCATAAAAACACTCCCTAGGTTTCATGGCCTAGAATCCAAGGACGCGTATTTCTTCATTCGAGACTTTGAAGAAGTATATTTGATGATGAGAATTCCCCAACTGGGCGAAGACACTGTTAGATTAACGTTCATTCCCTTCGCGCTTAAGGACATAGCCAAGAAGTGGCTATATAATTTGCCTGCTAGTTCTATCTCGTCATGGGATGATTTTGTCAAAGTTTTTCTTAAGAAGTTCTATCCCATTCATAAAATGGCCCTCATCAGAAAAAACATAATGCAGTTTAAGTAGGAAATAAATGAACTATTCTGGAAGTATTTTGAATGGTTTAAGGATTTACTAGCCAATGTCCTCATCACGGAATAGAGAAGTGGCGGTAGTGCCAAATTCTCTATGACGGACTAGACTACCAAACTAAGACACTCCTTGAGACTATGTGTCAAGGGGAATTTTTGAAGAAAGATGAGAACTAGGGTCGGGACCTATTTGAAGCTTTAGCAGAAAAAACCATTCAGTGGGAGTCTTGCCCCGAGAAAACTAACCCCACTACTTCCAAAACTGGTATGCATTCAATTGAATCCTCTATAGCTGCCGAGACAAAAATAACATAATTGATGAAGAGGCAAGAACTACTCGAGGTTGGGAACCTAATTCAGTGAACCAGGTCAACCCAACACCAGTGATCAATCCGGGTTGTATCTACTGCCATGCTCTCAATCACCTATTTGAGGAGTGTCCTGTTTACAAAGTTCAAATGTACCCTGAAAACATGAATGCAGCATATGCCAGACCTAACTACAATCCATACTCCAAACATATAATCCGGGATGGAGGAACTATCCAAATTTCTCGTGGAGTCAGTCTGGTCATGAGCAACTAAGGCAACAATTTTCACACCAATACTCTGCTCAGTCTCATCAACCCAGTTTCCACCAGAGTCAACCGAATTTTCAATCCAAGTACCAACATAACTTCCAGCCCACGTACTAGCAACAACAAACACAGAATCATCTAGATAAAAAAATGTCAGATTTGGAAAGAATGATTGAAACCTTATCCAAACCCATGTCTCAATGATGAACAACCACCACCAAACTATCAATAGGTTAGAGGTTCAAATAAGTCAGTTGGCTAACTCATTAAATGAAAGATAAAAGGGAACACTGTCTAGTCAGCCATTGCCTAATCCTAAGAACCCTTTTACTATTCATGAAGCTGAAGACATAGGTCCAAAACAATGCAGTACTGTTCATATCTTGAGATCTAAAAAACAAGTTGATAATCAGGTTTCTAGTCATTCTGTTCCCAATAAACCAGTGTCAAGTTCTCCTGTAATTATACCACAAACTCAAAATGATCCATCTTCAAGTTCACAACCGTGAACCTCCAAGTCCAATGACAAAAACAAAGCAGATGAGCAAGCTTACAAGCCTATTGTGCCATTTCCTAATAGGCTAGCAAACAACAAGACTAATGCTCAAATGGAGAAGATTAGGAAAGTATTCAATCAGGTTCAGATTAATGTGCCCCTTCTTGATGCCATACAACAAGTCCCTTCATATGCAAAATTTTTAAAAGATATATGCACCAAGAAAAGAAAAACAAATGTCCCAAAGAAGATCTTTCTTGCATCAAACATAATTTAGTTGCTAATCGCGCCCATTCCTGTGAAATATAAAGACCCCGGTAGTCCAACCATTTCATGTATCATAGGGCAGACCACAATAAATCGGGCCTTACTTGATCTAAGAGCTAGCATCAATCTGCTTTCCTTTTCTATATATCAGCAACTCGGGCTGGGCAACCTCCGTCCAACTAGAGTTACTATACAATTGGCTGCCGATCTGTAAAGATTCCCAAGGGAAAGATTATAGATGTTCTCATACAGATTGGGGAATTTATTTATTCCGTGAATTTCATTGTTCTAGAAACACAACCCGTACATAATCCGAAAGCGCAAACCCCTGTTATTCTAGAATAACCCTTTCTAACCACCGCAATTGCAATCATAAACTGTAGGAACGGGTCGATGCGTCTGACTTTTGGTGATATGACAAAAGAGGTAAATGTTTTCCACCTGAGAAAACAACCTCGAGACTTGGATGATCAGTCATTTGAAGTGAACTTAATTGAAGGATTAACAAGTGAATACGACAAGGCGATTGAATATGAGTCTGACAGAGAATTTGAATTGGAGTTTGATGACTTCAATCTTGACCAAATCATCGAATCCATAGTGGAGTGGGCAACAAACGCAACCCTTATCCTTCCCCTATAAGAAGAACAACCATCGATAGATCACGTCCCCTCTTTCGAGCTTAAAGTTCTTCCTAGTCATCTCAAGTACCAGTATTTGGGTGAAAAGGAAGCCTTTCCCGTCATAATAGCATCTAATCTTACGAAACAACAAGAAGAGGATCTTCTCGTGGTATTGAGGGAAAATCGAGAGGCCATTGGTTGGAGCATGGCTGATATAAAGGGGATCAGTCCATCCATTGTACTACATCAGATTCACTTAACAGAAGATGCAAATCCAAAACGCGACCCACAGCGTCGACTAAACCCAATCATGAAAGAGGCTGTCCGAGCTGAAATTTTGAAGTTACTAGACAATGGGATTATTTATCCTATATCTGATAGCCAATAGGTTAGTCCAATCCACGTTGTGCCAAAGAAGGCAGGCTTTACCGTGGTAGAAAATGATAAGAAGGAATTAGTACAAACTCATCTTCCAACGAAGATTCGAGTCTGCATTGATTACCGAAAACTGAATGCTACCACATGTAAATACCACTTTCCTCTTTTATTCATAGAGCAAATGCTCAAGAGACTAGCTAGACATGAGTATTATTATTTCTGGATGGATATTCAGGATACAATCAAATTCCTATCGCTCCCAAGGATCAAAACAAGACTACTTTCACCTGTCCCTTTGGAACATTTGCATACCAAAGAATGCCCTTCGGCCTATGCAATGCTCCCGTAACGTTTCAACGTTGCATGCTTAGTCTCTTTTCTGACATGGTGGAAATATTTTTGAAAATTTTCATGGATGATTTCTCTATATACGGCGATTCCTTTGACTAGTGCTTGCATTATCTGAAGCTGATTTTACAAAGATGCATGGAGAAAAACTTAACACTCAACTGGGAAAAGTGTCATTTTATGGTTAAGCAAGGAATTGTCGTGGGGCACGAAATTTCAAATAGAGGAATTGAGATTAATAGATCAAAAGTGGAAGTGATAGCAAAGCTCCGTAAACCAAAAATCCTAAAAGACATTAGATCATTTCTAGGGCACGCTGGCTTCTATAGAAGATTTATTCAAGAGTTTAAAAAAATTGTTAGATCTTTAACTAATCTCTTAGGAAAAGATGTGCCCTTCAATTTTGATAAAGAATGTCTACAAGCTTGGGAGAAGCTAAAGCAAAGACTTGTCTCGGCGCTAATAATCTCAGCGCCTGATTGGACTAGACCCTTCAAAATCATGTGTGACACCTCCGGTTATGCCATAAGCGCTGTTCAAGGATAACTTTTTGATAATAGGCAACACGTGATTTACTATGCTAGTAGGACGCTTAATGACGCCCAACTAAATTACACAACGACTGAAAAGGAATTTTTAATAATTGTGTTTGCGTTGGAGAAATTTCGTCAGTACCTACTAGGGTTTAGGATAACGATTTTCACCAATCAGTCACCCTCAGATACCTAATGCAAAAGGATGCAAAAGTTAGACTGATTCGATGGATACTTCTTTTGCAAGAGTTTGACTTAGAAATCAAAGATAAAAAAAGCATTGAGAATGTGGTGGCAGATCACTTTTCAAGAATTCTCAATGCATCAATTGAGACAATACCTATCAATGAAGACTTTCCTGACGAACACATCTTCACAATCTATAAAGAGCCCTGTATGTCGATATTGCAAACTTCCTTGCAACCGGCGAACACCTTTAAATTGGTCAGGTCAGGACAAACACTACTTTATGACACAAATACAGTTTTTCTTTGGGATGAACTGTATTTATTAAACTATTGCCCTGACCAGATAATTAGAAGGTGCCTTCCTGAGGATGAACCATTTTGATATTTTGTCAATAGTTAGTTTGTGGTGGACACTTTGGTCCACGAAAGACTGTTGAGAAAGTCCTTCAGAGTGGTTTCTACTGGCCCACTCTCTTCAAGGATGCTCATACTTTTAGCAAACTCTATGCCAAATGTCAAATGACGGGTCGAGCCGAGACATGATTCCCCTTACACCGATCTTGGAAGTAGAGTTTTTGATTTGTGGGGCATCGATTTCATGGGACCCTTTCCTATGTTTTACGACAACTAATTCATTTTGGTAGCTGTAGAATATGTTTCAAAGTGGGCTAAAGCTGTTCCAAGTAGAACAAATGACAACTAGGTTGTCATCAAATTCTTCTGAGAAAATATCATTTCGCGCTTCGGAGCCCCCCGTGCGATAATTAGTGACAATGGAAGTCATTTCTGCAACCGGGCTTTTAAAGCCCTAATGCGAAAATACTCTATTTCTCATAAATTGTCCATGACTTATCACTCTTAGACGAACGGGCAAGTGAAAGTTACAAATAGACAAATAAAACTGATATTGGAGAAGACTGTAGGACAGAATCATAAGGACTGGTCCGTTAAACTCGTTGATGCCTTATGGGCATATCGGATCGCCTACTAGACTGTCCTTGTTATGTCTCCATATCAAGTTATATTTAGAAAGCCATGTCATTTGCGTGTGGAGCTAGAGCACCGTGTGATGTGGGCTAAAAACAATTAAATTTTGACTTAAAGAAAGTCGGTGACTTGAGGAAGTTGCAAATTTTTAAGCTGGAAGAGATACGAAATGATGCATATGATAATGCTTGGATGTCTAAACACAGAACTGAATTCTTCCATGACAAATCCATTAATAGGAAGAATTTTGTCCCCGGACAAAAAGTTTTGTTGTATAACTCTAGACTCCACCTTTTCCCTGGTAAGCTGAAAACTAGGTGGTCAGGACCATGTATTGTACAAACAGTCTCCCCTCATGGTGCTATTGAGATTTCAGATCCAAAGAGTGGTAACATGTTCAAAGTCAATGGCCAACGACTTAAGCCATCTACACCACAGAGTCAAAGTCACACGATATTCTCGAACTGGGTCTTTGTGACCCAGTCTACATGTGACCAAATCCTTCTACACTCTCCCCCGTTGTTTCTTGTAAATCTTTTTGGGTCCTCCCTTGTAAAATAAAATAAAATAAAATAAAAATATATTTAAATAAAAATAGAAAAAATATATATGTAATAAAAAAATAAAAAAATAAAAACAAAATAATAAACAAACTAAAAAATATATATAAATATACAAAAAAATAATGGACCTAAGTGCTAAATAGCACCTAGGTTTTCTTCCCTTTATATACCTATTTTCCTCATTAATAACCAGAATTTACCCTAGGGTTGAAATTTTTAATTTTTACCTAGGGCAAATATGCAAAAACTACCCTTCTCAGGCCCCTATATAACCCCTCCTCTCACTCTTTCGTTCTCTACCTTAACATCTGAAATTCGATCTGAGAAGAGAGATAGAGTGCGCCGCCACCCAATTTTTCCCAACCCCTGCCTTACTGAATGTGTCGCGTTTCCTCGATCCCTGTCGCGCATCCGCGACCATCTGGTGGAGTCTAGAGCGCCATGAAATTTTGCTGAGGTCGCTGCTGTCTGTAGACCTAAGATTTACAACTCGATCGCCTGTTCCCCGTGTAGATTGCTCTCTGTAATCTGGTTTTGGTTTCTCCCCACGTAATCTGGGGGGGTTGCGATTTCCCCTTATTTTCTTCGTATTTTTAGTCATGGCACCATCTATATTTGCTGAGAAAGACTTTGCTAGAATTTTTAGTGATATTCATGGTTATGGCCACATATTTTTGGATCGGACTTATGAATGGAATTGGTATGCATTAGTTTATGATAATTCTGAACATGAGGCTTACATTCCCCCGAGCTTATCAAGCTCTTCTATGCTTCAATTGATCAAGCCTCTATTAACTCTAACACCAACCAATTTATGGTGCACATGCCTACTGGGGACCTTATTATTACTGTTGATATGTTGGAGGACTACACACAAGTCCCCAGTAACCCCCACCATCGCAACCCCCTGCCATTAATTGACTACATGATGGTAATCGGGGCTTGCTATACCGAACAGGATAGGAGGCTCAAAGCTAGCACTACTGATTGGTCACTAATATTGCACATTTAATATCATATTCTCCTACTTATTATAGAATAAACTCTGCATTTTCCTAATTAAATGTTTAATTTATTTGCAGGCCCATTCCTAAAGAAGAGTGAAGAGAAATGAGCCCAAAAGCCCACCAAATCCTGATTTAATTCAGAATAAATTCAAAATCAAGGAATCAGGGCTAAATCTTGGCATATCAGAGAAGTTGAAAACCGGTTGAGAAGAATCCTCCCTGAATCGATCGGTTGAAGTCAAGGATCAAAGGCCATTTCGTCAAAATCCCGGATATAAACTGCAAATCCAGATAAAGATAATTACAAATCAAGAAATCGGGGAGCACCACCAACAGGGTGTGGCCAGGCCGCGGAAATGTGGCCAAAGCCGCATTTTCGCGGCTCTGTTGGAGAGTTGGGGGAGCGTTTGCTCCCCCTATCTTCATATGGTCCTGTAGGTGGGGTTTTGCCTATAAATACTAGAATTTTCAGAGCCTCCAGGGGACAGCCATGCAGAAATAGGATTTAGTCCAGTTTTCCATTTTTTAGTGTAGGTTTTTATTTTTCTTTTCATGTAATTTTTAGTTTTCATTTATGTAATTCAGAGGAGATCAAACTTTCATAGGAGAACGAGAACGAAGCTTGTGCTTAGAGTGACACCGGTGTAAAACTTCTTTCTTTTCTTTTATTGTTATGAAATCGAATCTATATTTTCCTTTTTTATGTACTTCATTTTAGTGTTCTTCTTCTTCTTCTTTTCTACTTCACTCATTCTTGTACCAATTGCTCTCTAAGTGAGTCTAAAAGCATCGAAAGAGCCTTACCTTTGCGAGTGCCACCGATAGCTCATGACGATGGATTTGAGTCTCTGTATCATTTCATGCTTGTTTTGTCTTGATGATGTAATGTGGAAGAGACAATAATCAACTCTTATGGGCTATGCGCTGATTGCCTCCACTTCAAGGTAACATCGTCACCAAAGATTCAAGGTAAACTTTTGGTCAAAAGGAGGTAAGTAATTTTTTTTAGTTTTTTTTTCCTTTCCTTGTAACTTTTAGTTTAGATCACCAACACAACACCCACTTCTTTCATCACTCCTTTTTTATTTCTTTATAAATAATCATTCTCCATTTTTGTCCACCTTCTCCATCTATCGCTTTCTTTCTAACTTAACTATAACTCTTTTTCTCTTTTCTTTTTAAGAACCAAAGAAGAACTTTAACCAAATTTTGTATCATAAAAGAAGACTTACTAAAAAGCTTCTATCACTAGTCCCTCCTTGTGGATCACGACCCGCATAGCCACTTGCTATTGCGGTAGAATTGAGCACTTGCACATCTCTATTTTGAAGTTCTAAAATACCGTATTTTTGTGCAGGTTCAAGCTCAATCGGGTCCTTGGTTCAGACTGGGACTGACTCCGAGTTCACGAATCCAGATCCAAGGCAAAACGATCATGTAAATAATTCAGAATACAAAACAAATACAGGAATTTCATTGAAAAATATGATCAAAAAATCAGAATATGCAACTAAGTATTCCAAGAGTGGGGTGTTACATCTTCGTCGTCTGAAGGGGACGACTATGATTTTAGCTATGAGCCTGCTCCTCATGATGCCAGAAAATTCTCCATATGATGGAATAGGAGATGCAAGTCGCTGCTCTAAAGATGAAACTACAGCTCGGGGAGACCGCTACCACTGAGGGTATTCTTTCTATCTCACTCGTTCCTTTTGTTTTTGGTCATGAAACGTTATTTTAATACTTGCTTGAATGTCATTTGCAGAGGCTGCTACTGCCACCGAAGGTGCAACCTCTTCCAGTATTGCTGAGATGATTAAGGAACTAACCTATCCAAAGGGTGCGGAAGCTCTCAAGATCAGTGCTGAGGAAGTCCCAGCGAGCACAACAGCCATGATCGGAGAATCCTCTCAACTAGGAGATTTGCCAGAGGATATGCCATCTCCAACTCCTCAACTTGGTAAAATATACGAATTTTCTGATACTCCTGCTCTTAGCATTATTACTGACATGGCTGTAATGATTGTAGAGGATACTTTTTTTGGCTCAAGCAGAGAAGCCTATTACGAGCACTAGTGCATAAGACAACTCTGTCCAAGCTCCAGTGGAGAGAACCCTCACGGTGAAGTCTGCTCTTGAGATTGTCATATAGGAGGCCATCACGGTTCCAACTCCTGAAACTCCTGTTGTCACCTCGGAAATGAGGCAACTTCTCACTGAGCTTGCATTCATGCTTTTAAGAGGGATGAGTGCACCACCTTTAACTTCTAAGAGTACCGCCATCTCTATCATGGAAACAAGATCAGGAAGTGTCTCAATGGTGTCCCTCCGGCTATAGACATCCTGGAAGAATTGACCCTCCCGATGATCGTGCAATTCTTCACGACAATGAGGTATTGCACTGAATTGGTGCTTTCTAGGCAAAGTTTCTTTGAGTCCGCATGAACACTCCTCGAGAACCAAGTCGAGAATATCCAATAGACTAGGTTTCTGGTCGAGAGAAAGTGCATCAAGTGCTGGTGGAGTAACTGGGAACGTATTCAAGGGATCTAAGGAATCTGGAAAGTGCCAGTATGATCAGTTATGCTCAATAGGTGTTAAACAGCCTCTGCGCCATTCAAGAACAAGAACAAAAATGAAAAGAGGTCAAGGAATAGATAGCTGAGGAAGTTTGTCATCTTGATGATTCTAAGGCCAGTTATCAGAATCTGATAGAAAACTTTCAGTGATCTGAGATCGTTACCAAGACCGCGGAGGGTGTCACAGCAAGTGCTCGTGCGGCGATTGTTAAGGCATAGGCCTTAATCCAAGACAATGAGGAGAAGTTTGCAAATGAGAAGAAGAAAGTGGAGGAGCTTGAGACCGCCAAGAATCAGGAGCAACTCATGTTCACTGTTCACTCGTCCAAGTTGGAATCCCTTCAGACGCAGATTTCTGTGAAGAATCTCTTGTAAGAAAAGGAGTTGAGGGCCCAAGCTTTGGCTAAGGTTGAGAAAATACGCCAACAAAATATTCAACACCTCAGAGACTAGATAAAGTCTCCCACTGAGCGAAGCTAACTCTTTTTGTAACACTCCATGTATCAAATAGAGAGTATTTGTATCACTTTTATCATTTTGATATGAATAATAAAAGTGATTATTTTGCCTTCATCTCGTCTTTATTTTCTTTTTGTATTTGAAAATCAGAGAAACTAAAGTGGTTTAATATGATTATTAGAGATGACGGCGATTAATATAGCAATCAAAAGTTAGGTAATTCCGCTAGGGAATTTGAGAGGGTTACTGTCAGAGATGTGATGTTAACTTGACAGGAGTTGAATTCGTGATTTGAATTAATTTTGTGGACTTGCTATTCTATTAATGAGAATAACAAGTGAAATTTGATCCATTGGGGATTTATGAAAATTTTTACCGTCAGAAATGTAATGTTAACATGACGGTTTTGAATTTACAGTTTGAGAAAATTGAATTATCAGAGGTGTGATATTAATTTGACAATGATGTGTGCTAGAGGTATGATATTAACTTAACATTGAATGTCTCAGTTTCGATAAGAAAGCTCGAGGGAAGATCATTGTTATAGGTGTGGTATTAACTTAACAATAAAATAGATGCTAGAGGTGTGATATTTAACTTAGCATCAAATGTCTCGAAAATTGAGAGAATCACTGTCATAGGTATAATATTAACTTAACATGGATTTGCATTGTGATATGAGCAATTTTGGTCAGAGGTGGAGTATTTAACTTGGCTGAAAAATTTTGCGATTTGAGTAATTTTAGTGGACTCGTCATTTTATTGAAGAGAATTGACAATTTAAAATTCTATCTTACTGGAGATATATTGGTTGTGCTGCCAGAGATGTAATGTTAACGTGATAGGTTCAATCTGTGACCATTTCGTTGGGAAAATAATTACAACTTTTTGTAGTCTTACCATTATATGGACGAGAATTGGTAAGAAATTCTGGAGGGGAAGGCAGAATCAGACCCCTTAGGATTTTTAGCAAACCTCAGCTATCAACAGATTTGGTGTACCTTTATCAACTACTATTTGAGATGGGCTAGTCATGCTATTTCTCTCAGCATGACAAGCTATCGAGGAATTTCTGTTGGGTTTAAAAGCCAACTGCTTCCTTTATCCTTTAGCCATCGAAGGTGTTGGATTATTTTGTTACTTTAAGTAACATGGTATACTTTTTGTGTTTTCATTCCATAGATGACTTCTAAAATCTTGCTGGGGATCAAAGAAGTAAGTCCAAACTGAAATCACCTAGGGGGGGTGAATAGGTGACTAGCTAATCTAATGATGAATTAATGCAGATTTAAAACCAATTATGCAAACTAAAAAATATTATGCTAAACACACCAAGTATAACACAAGAATGTAGCCGAATTCTCGGTGAAGGGCTCTGGACTATCTCCTCAAGAGTTCTCTAGATAAGAGTTGAGATGCCACTATGGCTCTCTTGGTTGAATACGAGTGTGAGCAAACAATTTCAAGCATATATCAAATTAAGCACAAGTATATATCATGCACATAAAGAAGAAAGCAATATAAGCATGCAAGATATAAACACAAGTGAGAGATAGAGAGAGCAATCGCAAACATGGGAGATTTGTTTCGAGGTTCGAGCACCCTTGCTCTACGTCCCCGCCTTCAACATTATAAATAATTTTAACTAGAATCGATCCCACCGGATCACTCGATGCTGCAACACCTACAAGGAGTTCACACTAGAACTCCTGGACTTACTAGTCCCCTCTGTTCCCATAAGAACAAACACACACAAGCACACTAACTTGCCGAGGCCCACCTCTACACCGAGCTCTCACTAGAACTCGAAACAACACGAACCCGCAAGTTCGCCTCCTCAAATACAAGATGAAACACTTTGGTGATCTTAACACTTTGAACACCTAAAACACTCTCAAAACAAAGATCCCTACAGGGTTGATATAGTAATGGATAGCTCAAGTCTGTGTGAGAAAACTAGGATTGATTTGGTAGTAAAAAACTCAAGAAAACTCTTTTTCAAAACACTCATGAAAAACTCTCCTTTTGATACGAAAGTATTTGACTCTAAAACAAGTAGATATAAACATTTAAAAGTGTAGAAAAAACTATCTTGAAAACCTACTTAAAATCTTATAGAAAACAGTCAAAGGGAAGCCCAATTTATTAGCTCCCAAAATAGGGCCGTTAGAGGCCAACTCAGCAGGATTCCCTGGTATCGGTCGACCGCCCGGTTGACCGACCAACGGCTCGATTTCTGACCGTTGTGCCATCGGTCAGATTTCTGACCGTTGTGCCACCGGTCGGTCGACCGAGCCTGGATACAGAGAGCAGAAGCTCTCTGCCAGTCGATCAGGGCCAGATCCAGAGAGCAGAACTCTCTGGCGGTCGACTTGGTTGGTCGACCGGTCCTCCAATCAAACAAGGCCGTGCATGTTTGTGCATGTCGGTAGACCGCCCGGTCGACTAACCTCTGGATCGGTCGACCGTGCGGTCGACCGGCATATGGCCAGAACACAGGTTTTAGGAATATAAAACTTAGTCTTTTTACCTTTAATAAAATCCATAAATTCTCATAAATTCTACAAAAATAAGTTCATTGATATGCTTTGATATACAACATGTTTGATTAAAATCAAAACATATTATAAACATTTTGAACTATTTTTGTAATATAGAAATTTTGGCTTAAACAAAAATCTGTATTTTTCAAAAACAATCTCCAAATCGAAAAACATTTTTTCTAAAACTTTTCCAAATACAAAAATAGGATATTTTAAACACTTTTGAAGCTTAGTGTGTATGGATATGATCCACTACACATATATGATGAAATATCTATGTTTTTGTCAATAAGCTCTAAAATAAGTTTGGATAAAATACATGTATATTTTGAAGCTTAAAAACTAAACCGGTATTTTCCAAAATGAAAACTCTTTTATGAAAATACATATAGATCTTGTGCATGAGTGTATATGAACTTGAGCAATCAACCAACTAATCTATCCATTATATTTTATCTAAAAATAAAATCTTGACACTTATAAACATGACACAAGTCTTCTTTGAAATCTTCTCTTGAAGGCCTTATTCTCCTTCTTGACTTGGTCCAAACCTTGAACCAATGAGCTAGACTCCTCTTGAGTACTTGATGCAATCTTGATGCGCGAGCTCTTGAATCACACGTGCTAGCTCCAAAATTTTGACTTTTAAATCCTTTGTTGAAGCTAAACACCAACTAAAATCTTAATCAAATATCTGATACTAATTAAACACAAGATCATTAATATTATAACAGCATGAGTTAATCATCATCAAAACTAGAGTGACGGGCCTTCGGGCCAACAATATCCCCCTTTGATGATGACAAAACTCATGGAGTTATATATGCATGAATTAAAGTTAAGCTTCATAGAAGCTCCCCCTTAACTCATGCATAGCAGTAAACAAATAGATATACAATGAAAGTTCTTGAATTAAACAAACATGTATGCATACACAAGGAGATAAATATGCATAAAACTCATCAAACTTGCAAAATCTTTCTTCACCTTTTTGTATAAACTTTCAAAATCCTTCTTCTCCTTTTTGTATAAACATAAAATATAGAACATGCATAAACTTAATACATGCATAAAATAATATATGCATAAACTTAATTTCTAAATATGTATATATAAACTCAAAATCATTCTCCCCCTTTTTGTCATTCATCAACAAAGGGGTGAAAAATAAATCAACAATAAAGATATATATGTGATATAAATTCATGAAGAGGAAGACAGTAAGTCAGCTTCCCTACATACATGCATTACATGAAGGAGGGATGACAAAACCCTAACTCAAATAAAGCATAATATATAATGTATAAGCGGAGATGTTAAGCTCCCCCTACACACGTGTATCACATAAAGAAGAGATGTCAAGCTCCTCAATATAAGATACACTCAACATGAATCTATATATAGAATAGATGTTAAGCTCCCCTTGCATATATGCAATACATATCAACAAATTTTGAATAAAATTTTGATAATTCTTAAAGCAAAACTTTAAAATTTCTTAAAACAAAATTTTGGTAGCACTGCAAATAACAAAATTTTATGATTCCAATTGAAGGTTTTTGAAACATGATACTAATAAAAGTAAAATATTTTATATTTTGATACTAATTGAAATATATGGTAAATTTTAATACCAAATACAAGGTAAAATATTTTTGATACCAATTGAAATTGTAAATTTTTGATACCAATTGAAATTGAAACATTTGTAAATTTTGATACTAATTGAAATCGAAACCTAATTGAATTTGAAACATATTGATAACAATTGAAGTAGATTGTAAATTTTGATATCAATTAAAAGTTAAAATATGAAGTATATTTTGATATCAATTGAAATACCAATTGAAAATAATGCATAAGCTCATTAAAATACCAATTGAGATACTAATTGAAATCAAGATTTAAGTCAAGCTTAGCATAAATATAATTTGTACTTTAAACATGTAAGGATATTATAAATCAAGTACAATCAAATCAGATATATGTCTGAAAATGAAAATATCAATTTAAATTGATATTATTTGAAATTTGAAGCATACATATATAAGAAAACATATATAAGTATACAAAAAAATAGAATTTCATGAAGTTCATGTGTATTACTCATAACTATCCACCATAATCATGCATATGTTAAAAAGATTTTCAATTAGAGCATACAAGGCATGGTCACCCATCCATCTACCCTTTAAGGGTAGAAGTTTTCAAAAATAAGATTTGAAAATAGTTGTATTTTAAAAATACTACTAAATGAAGAATAAATAACTAGTTAAAGTAATTTTGAGAAACTAGTTAAAGATCCTTCAAAATATGAAACCAAATCATATATCCCATGAAATATGCTAAAAACACAAGAGTTGACACTCGAAATCTATAAAGCTCAAAAATTCTCATGAAAATAATGTCATGAGTAACAAATAAATTGTGAGTGCACAAGAATCATGTAAATAACATTTTCTTAAAAATGATCAATAAAGCTCAAAATAAACAAGAATATCTTTTATCAAAAATATGAAAATCATAAAAATTAATTTTTCATTAAAAACAAACTTCAAGATATATGTATGTTTAATCAAAATTAGAAATATGCATACATATCCCAAACACAAAAAGAGTCCATAATAGTATTTGCATGAAGGCAAGTGACTCAAGGGTATACATGTATATTTATTAGTTTTAGATAAGAATAACATATACATGAAGCAAAACATGCATAAGATTAGGTAAAACAAGTTAAAATACACGTATCATCAAAACTAGGCTATGCTAGTATATCTAATGTGTACAAATGAGCAATTAAGCACAAAATATATAATAATCAAATGTGGCTTACTAGTCGTACGAGTATATGCACAAGTTTTAATGAAAATATACATTTAAACATGTAATCAAAACATGAAGTGCAAAGCCATAAACAAACATGTTTGTTAAGGTAAATGCATATGTTTTTAGAGTAATGATGCACACAATAGCTAAACTAAAGTGAGAACACAAAATATGAATCCATATGAACATGGGTGTGTCTCAATTACTATACATGTATGTCATAAGTCTAAATAACATGACATTTAATAATAATCATGAAAAACATGCTTAAAATTAATAATTTAAAAGCATATAAACAAATAAGGAGTTAGAGATAGTTACCAAAACCATTAGGGCACATCTCTATATCTCCAAACCATGGTGGTCCTCCCACCAAACTTTCTTGATAGCAGTGCATCGATTTTGTATGTCCATTGCATCCACCACCAAGGCACAAATCCTCTCACGTAATGTGAGAGCCCACAACTATATTAAACACAAGAGGTGGGGATTTTAGTACCCATTTTCTTTTGGGTCCACGGGAGTTAGCATTATTTGGAACCCAAATATGTTTATTAGCAAAATTAATATGATTTATCTTATCAAAAAAAACTTTGCTAAATGGCCTTTGCGGCCACAATGTGTACACTTGTACACTCTAGAATACACATGAGAATGAGTGTGATCATGATGTGCAAAATGTGCATATGTGTGCCGTGGGTGATGTGCATGTACATGTGGGCTTGTTTCTTTTGAAACAAGGTTTCCAATTTATTATGATTAAATACACAATTGTTCAAGGTTGAGCTCAAACAATCTATTCTTTTTTTCAAAAATTGAATCTCATTTTTATCAATAGTAGCATGAAAAGCATGGTGAGAATGAGAATCAACACTTTTTTTATTTTTAGAAATATTTTTCTTTTCTTTTGAAATAAATTTTCTTTTCAAAAGTTGTTTTCTTCCAAATAATTTCCTTTTCTTTTTTCGTCAAAATAATTTTATTTTTCAAAGAAGTATTTCCTTCACAAAGATCATTTAATTTAGAAGTCAAGGAAATATTATCCTTTTTCAACATATCATTTTCTTTTGAAATACATGCAAATTTATTTTTAAGAGAGTTATTTTCTTTTAACAAAGAAGTGTTGTTCTTTTCAATTTATTATTATCCTTTTTAAGCAAATCATATTTTTCAAGAAGTTGTTGACAAAAGGATTCAAACTCATCATGAGACATGTCAATATCTTCTTCTAGCTTGGATTCAGAGTTTATCTCAACGGGATTATCCCCTTAGACCATGTAGCACAAGTTGAAAGCATCACTTCCATCATCCGAGCCACTCCCCACAGAATATTGCTTTTGTTCACCGAGGGAGACTAAAGTGTTCCATACTACAAAAGCTGAATTAAAGTTAGAAACCCTACATAAATATTCATCATTTAGGGTACTCTTTAAAGCATGGATGGCTTTTACATTAGCCTCAAGGTTTTTACAATTTAAACAATAAGAATCTTTAATAGTGACAAAATAAATATGAATACCTAGGACTTTGAGGTACATTGACATCATAACCTTCTAAGTTTGGATGTTAAGAATATCAAAAGTTGGAGGTGACATGAAATCCATGTGTGTGTATAAATATTGTGATTAGCTAAAATGAGGATATTTAACTCTAGGTTATTAGACCCAAATCAAGAGCACCAAGCTCTGATACCATAGAAATCACCTAGAGGGGGTGAATAGGTGACCAGCTAATCTAATGATGAATTAATGTAGAATTAAAACTAATTATGCAAACTAAAAATTATTATGCTAAATATACCAAGTATAACACAAGAGTGTAACCAAATTCCCGGTGAAGAGCTCTGGACTATCTCCTCAAGATTCCTCTAGATAAGAGTTGAGATGCTGCTATAGCTCTCTTGATTGAATACGAGTGTGAGCAAAAAATTCCAAGCACATATTAATTTAAGCACAAGTATAAATCAAGCATATAAAAGAAAGCAATATAAACATGCAAGATATAAACACAAGTGAGAGATAGAGAGAGCAATCACAAATACAAGAGATTTGTTTCGAGGTTTGAGCCCCTTGCTCTACGTCCTCTCCTTCAACACTATGAAGGATTTCCACTAGAATCAATCCCACCGGATCACTCGATGTCGCAACACGTATAAGGAGTTCATACTAGAACTCTTAGACTCACTAGTCTCCTTACTTGTTCCCGCAAGAACAAACACACGCAAGCACACTAGCTTGCCGAGGCCGCACCTCTACACCGAGCTCTCACTAGAACTCAAAACAACATGAACCCGCAAGTTCGTCTCCTCAAAAACAAGATGAAATACTTTGGTGATCTCAACACTTTGATCACCTAAAATACTCTCACAACAAAGATTCCTATAGGATTGATATAGTAATGAATAGCTCAAGTGTGTGTGAGAAAACTAGGATTGATTTGGTGGTAAAAAACTCAAGAAAACTCTTTTTCAAAACACTCTTGAAAAACTCTCCTTTTGATATGAAAGTATTTCGCTCTAAAACAAGTGGAGATAAATACTTAGAAGTGTAGGAAAAACTATCTTGAAAATTCACTTAAAATCTTATAGAAAACAGTCCAAGTGAGTCCTAATTTATAGGCTCCCAAAGTATGGCGTTGGAGGAGAACTCAGCAGGATTCCCTGCTGTCGGTTAACCGCCCGATCGACCGGCCAACGGTCAAATTTTTGACCATTGTGCTATCGATCAACAGGCTAATGACTGAGGCCTGGATACAGAGAGCAGAAGCTCTCTACTGGTCGATCGCCTTGTCGACCGGGCCAGATCCAGATAGCAGAACTCTCTGGCGGTCGACTGGGTCGGTCGACCGGCCCTCCAGCCAAACAAGGTCGTGCATGTTTGTGCACATCGATTGACTGCCCGGTCGACCGACATCTGGGTGCGGTCGACCGGTAGAAGGCCAGAACACAGGTTTTAGGGATGTAAAATTTGGTCTTTTTACCTTTAATAAAATCCCATAAATTCTCATAAATTTTACAAAATAAGTTCATCGATATACTTTGATATACAAACATTTTTAATTAAAAATCAAAACATATTACAAATATTTTGAACTATTTTTGTAATATAGAAATTTTTGCTTAAATAAAAATCTGTATTTTTCAAAACAATCTCCAAATCAAAAAATGATTTTTCAAAATGTTTCCAAATACAAAAACAAGATATTTTAAATACTTTTGAAGCTTAGTGTGTATGAATGTGATCCAATACGCATATATGATGAAATATCTATGTTTTTGACAATAAGCTCTAAAATAGTTTGGATAAAACACATGTATATTTTGAAGCTTCAAAACCAAATTGGTATTTTTCAAAATGAAAACTCTTTTATGAAAACACATATAAATGTTGTGTATGAGTGTATATGAACTTGAGCAATCCACCAACTAATCTATCCTTTACATTTTATCTAAAATAAAATCTTGACACTTACAAACACGACACAAGTCTTCTTTGAAATCTTCTCTTGAAGGTCTTCTTCTTCTTCTTGACTTGATCCAAACCTTGATCCAATGTGCTAGACTCCTCTTGAGTACTTGATGCAATCTTGATGCGCGAGCTCTTGAACCAATACGTGCTAGCTCCAAAACTTTGACTTTAAATCCTTTGTTGAAGCTAAACACCAACTAAGATCTTGATCAAATATCTAAACACAAGATCATTAATATTATAACTACATGAGTTAATCATCATCAAAACCAGAGTGATAGGCCTTTGGGCCAACACAAACTCCGTAGGGATTTTACTGAAGAAGGTACCATTTCCTGTGTAAAATGTTAGAGGTGATAGTTAACATGACATCGATAGTTTCATCATGAGGAATTGAACAATCTTCTTATGTGCTGATTAGAACTCCAGCGAGAAAGTTATTTAGCGCTCCAGAATCAGTTTCTTATGTGCCGATCAGCTTCTTATGTACCGATTAGAACTCCAGTGAGAAAGTTGTTTGGTGCTCCTGAATCAGCTTCTTATGTGCCGATTAGAACTCCAGTGAGGAAGTTGTTCAGCGCTCCTGAATCAGCTTTTCATGTGCCGATTAGAACTCTAGCGAGGAAGTTGTTCAACACTCTACTTTATGTTATTCCTGAAGAGAATCGTGGGCAACAATTTGATGAAATTGTTATCCATGATGGGCAATAGGATTCCTTTGAGAACGGCGACACTTCAACAGTTCACTAAAATGCCAGAAAGCTGTTCAATAAGATCATGCCTTTGCTTATGGAACCAACTTTGGAGGATGAAGAAAGCCATTTTTTAATGAAGGTTATTGATCGGGTGTTGCATAAGTTGGATAAGCAGTCGTCGATCAATAAAGACTACTATGCTCGTATTGAAAGGAGAGAGATTATTTTATACTAGAGAAAAGTGACAAGGCTAAAACTATTATTTTGCCTTATTCTTTTCTTCAATATTTACATCATGCATCATTGGACACTAATATTCAATCGGCTCAATCTCAACCAACTGTGATGTGATCCATTGAGTGAAAAAACTTTTCTTTAGCGCTCTCCCAAATATCTTTGATCCCAAACCCTAATCCATCTGACTGATTATGATAAATCTTCAATCAGAAGTATTGTATTAACTTGATCAAGAGGAGGGACAAGGCTAAAACTGGAGTTTCAACTTTGTTAATGTTTCAACGTTGACATCATGCATCATAATGTCCCAAATATTTGGTCAGCTCGAGGTTGATCGACCGTGACGTGATCTATTAAATGAGGAAGCTTTTCTTTGGCACTCTCCCAAGTATCTTGCATCCCAAACCCTAATCCATCTGACTGATCAAGGTGAAGCTTCAAGCAGAGGTATGGTGTTAACTTGATTAAGAAGAGTGATAAGGCTAAAATCAGAGTTTCTAGCTTTGTCATTTCTTTAATATTGACATCATGCGTCATAATGTCACCAATGTTCGGTCGGCTCGACATTGATCGACCGGGATTTGATCCATTAAATAAGAAAGCTTTTCTTTGATGCTCTTACAAACATTTTGGATCTTAAACCATAATCCATCTGGCTGATCAGGGTGAATTTTTTGAAAGTACACCAAGAGGGGGTTGAATAGGTGTAATACTAATCTTATGGTCAATATGAAAATGCAACAATTAATAAAATGAATGATGCAAGCGGTCAACTCAATTAAGAAGTGAAGCTGGATTCCCTATGAATAGCTCTAGAACTTCTCCTCTATATTCCTCTATCTATTGGCATCCTGCGCGGCCGCTGCAGCCTCCGTCGGAGCCTGTGTTAGCGTGTCGCAAGTCACCCCATTGTGTGAGTCTCCTCCCTCTCTCTTATATTGTTCATTGCATGCATGTGTAAGTATTTAATTATTTCATGTATAGGGGTAAACATGTACTAATGTGGAAGTATGTTTAATGTGCATGGGTGCGTGAGTTTATGTATGCATGTATTTATGCATAGATGTGTGCATGGGTATGCATATATATAATATGTATTTATGTGTATACTTATATACACACACACACACACTCTCTCTCATATATACGTGTATATAGGTGTATGTATATAGGTGTATGTATGTATGTACGTATATAAGTGTATAGTTATGTGTATGTATGCATGATTATAGTGTATATATATGTGTATACCCGTATGTGTGTATGTGTGTGGGTGTACCCATGGGTGTATGCACATGTGGCATGCTCGTATGGGTACATGTGTGAGTGTTTTAAGAGTGTGTGTTGATTCCCCTTCCTCTCTGTGTGTTCGGCTGCATTTTGCAGCATTTCAGATTCACTCGGTGAGATCCAGACCCGATCTGAATTTATGTTCGTTATGGACCCGATACGCTGGTGATTCGAACACCGAGTTATGGGATGATCCCTAGATTAGTATCGGTTCGTGCAGTGAAGACCAGACGACGATTTGGCTTCAAAACCGCGTCATTTCATGTGAGTGTTTGTTCCTATGTTATTTTCTTATTTACTATTGTCATTGTCAGTAGCATATATATATTATTTGTTTTATTTCATGTGATTATCTGATGTATTTGATTAGTATGATTACCCATACCATTTCATATAATGTCAGTGAGTGTACACTTTTATTTTACAGTTTATCTGAATGTTATCAGCGTCATTTATATGATAATTGGTTACCCTGTTGATTCAGAACTAGTTGAGGTACACCTTATACTGTGACTTGATTTGATCTACTGAACAGCTGGCTTGGTTCATATTTGAGGATATGTTGCCTATTTTTTTATGTAAAGTAATAGTCAGACAAATTATTTAGTGATTTTCTGACTAGAACTCAATGGAATATTAAGGACATGTTAGATATGTTGTTGCTTCATTGACAGACTATTTTACTGATAATTGAATTTGTGTATGACATAGTTAGAGTGGGAGTTGACCTGAACTTCATATTCTTTTCATTGGATTCATAATTGATATTTAGATGGGATATATGATGGTTGGATTATGTTCAGATGTGTGACTATGATATCCTTGACTATGATGTATATGATGGAAATGACTTTTAGATTGTTAGGAACTATTAGTTCTGGATTCCCCCATTGATGAGCTTGACTGATGTATTGATCACCTTATTGATATTGATTACTAGATATAGGGATGATTTACATTTCATATTGATTGAGGATGTGGCACTCCTTAATTATGATTTTGGTTTTAGATTGTTGAAACAAGGACTTCAGATTTACCTTGATGATATTGATTGAGTACTAATGATCTTATCAACGTTGGATATTAGATGTAGAGATGATTGAGATGTTATGTTATTCGAGGACGTTATACTCTTTAGTTATGATCTTAATTATCGTTGGATAAGTCTGATTTTGAGGATATTCCATTCTTTATTTGTGAACTCGATATTAGTTGTTGATCTCGAGGATATGTTCAGTGTTTCATTACTAGTTCTTGACTACTTTAGTTGTTCGATTACAGAGGTTGAGTTATTATGAGTGTGATTTCATTGATATCAGTGTTAATATATATTCAGAGTTTGATAACAGCTATTGTTAGATCTTAGTTATTGGTGACTTAGAGGATCAGAGTAGATTGATATGATGAGAGAACTGATTATTGATTATTGGACTTGTGGGTTACTATCCAGGTTACTTGATGTGGATTGATACTCGATGCTCACAATGATTATATTGAGATTATGGGTTGATGGATCAGTTGCTGATATCGCTTTAGTACAGATGATGAGATTTGACTGATTCTAAATGGGATTGTATTGTAAGGATTAATGTCTAGATCGTTATTGTATTATTCATGTTATCGAAAGTTACTAGAAAATGATTGTTTGACCATGACACCCTGTAGAGTCCTATTGTTCAGCGTATGCACGATTACTGTTACCATTCACTGTTACTGATATTGTTCACCGTGTTTACGATTACTGTTGACTGTTATACTGTATAGTTACTGTCACCGTATCGTCCCAGTAACTGAAATAACATGGATTTTGCTTGATTAAATAATAATGTAAATGACCAACTTACACTGGGATTGAAAAAATTGATGGAGAAGACAATGCTTGTATTTTAGGTAGACCTATGATACAAGTTGCGCAGCCGATTTATAGTTCAACTGCAGGGTTCCGGGGGATGACTGGCATCCCATCTGTTTATTGTTCCACAGTGTTACTGTGAGTATTATTCTATAGTGATACTGCGAGTACTGTTACTGACTACCTAGCGGTAGGGCTTGGTTCAGCACCAGACATTTGGGCCGTGGTCCCGTCCCACCGAAAGTATGGACAACGTCTCCAACTGCTCAGTTTCAATAACTTAGGATCCTAATTGACACGTGTAGTAGGCATAGTATAGGATGCTTCTATTATAGGTGACAATTGGTGTTCGTTGACATAATAAATAATTATGAACTGTTTATAATGTATTATGACTGACCGTAATCACCGACTGTTCATATATATAACTATGATAGACATATGATTGTACGCTTGACTGAACTGTATATCAGACTAGTGACATATGCTAGGTTACACATCTTGACATTAGTTATTTCCTTTTATCATGATACCAGTTATATATCGCTCATAACTTTGTTCGTGATATTTAATATTCTGTTATCTTTTATTTCAGTTATCATGTTGTTATTGCTTATATTGTTATTATGCACATCACCTTTTCCTTTACACACACACTCATTAGGTCGCTTCTGATGACCCTGAATTTACACGTCCAGATACTAGATATTTAATGCTCTTGTTCAGGTGTTCGTTGAGCTCGAACGCTTAGAGTTTCTCTCTTTTGATTCTAGTATTCTTATTTCTCTTGTCCTTTTGTTATTTTCTGATTCTCGATATATATATATATATATATATATATATATATATATATATATATATATATATCAGATTCAGTTTTTATTCCAGTTCTTTTTATATGATATCATGCGTGGACACTTTATGTGATATTGCAGTAATCATTATTCATTATAGCTTATATTTATAGATTATTTCGGGTTACTTAAGGCTTAGCGCTATACATGAGGTATTATCCTTATATATTTGCGTCGCTGACTCTCGTCGCATCTCCGCTTCAGCGTATTTTGGGAAGCGGGGCATGACGGGATTTTCTGGGTATCAGAGCCAGGTTTGCTCAAAGTGAACCTATTTCATGCCTATGACCTGAGTCATGTTATATTGACACTGCAATATACATATAGGATTCACACAATGACATTGAGTCCACTTGAAATTTGACCATCCTCCTTTTGAAAATTCATCTATTTGATCTTTTGTACCCCTGATTTCAACTCTTTTTTTAGAGTGATCTTGGTTCCATCTTGATTCTCGCTCTCCTTGTCGATTCTACTTCCTGGTCTTGTTTCTTAGAACTGCTTACTCCATGTTTATACTGGTAGCAGAGATCAGAGTGGCATAGTGGAAGCATGATGGACCCGTGATGCAGTAGAAGTGACTACAAGCTCGATATCTTCTCCCTTGATTTTGATTTTTTATCTTTCCCCTACTTTATTTAAATTTCAAGGATGAAATTTTTATAAGGTGGGTAGAATGTAATATCTCTAGTTGATAATACGGTATATTTGTTTGGTTTCACTTATTATTTTTATATTAAATACATAAATTATTTCGAGGTATTTAAAAGTTAATTTGGATATATGTATATTTAACATTATTAAGCATTATCATTGTTACTAGCTAGTATTTTTTTCATTACTATTGTTACTATTATTATTATTTTAGTTACTATTATTGTTAGTATTGATATTATTATTATTCTTATTGTCATTGCTATGTTTTAGTCATCATTATTAATGTCTATTATTAATGGTAGTATTTTTACCATATATTATTAGATAATATTTTTAACATTGATAATTTTATTATTATTATTATTATTATTATTATTATTATTATTATTACTACTATCTCATTTTGATTATTCATATTTATTATTGTTATTGTTATTATTATTCATATCTTTTCTTTTCGCTAGCCCTAACCCATTACCATTGAGATCCTATACCTAAACCCATATACAAATTAGCCCTGATGCTACCCAATTAGTCTATACTCATTACTTTTATAGCCCACTACCCACAATCAAACTCATTAGGCTTGACCCAAATCCATACCCTATATCCAACCTATACCCAATATCCAATATCACTAACCCTATATAAACATCCTATAATCTCCTTCTAATCCCAAATAAAACCTAAATCTATATCTTCAGTTCATCCCCTACACAGCTGCCAACACATCACCAGCCCCCCAGCTATTGTCCTCCTCCATCACGGCAACAGCCCGTGGCTGCTCTCCTCACGACAACCACTAGCACACCTCCCTCTCGGCAACAGCCCCTTGCACGCTGCACCCTCCGTATGCAGCATCACCAGGTCCATACTATCATTGATTCCATCTCCTCCTTGGCTTGCTGGCAGACCCTACATGGCGGCAGATCCGACCCATCTCCTTTAGGCCTGCTGCACATCACCAACAACTCAAAGTTCCCCCCCAACCATCTCTTTTGCCAAGCCATCCACCCATCACCCAATGTTACACACCATCAAGGCCACGCACCATACCTCTCCCACCTTTCCATGGATCGTCGTTGGTCGCCATCGGTGAGCGCAAATGCACCCGCGCCCTTCCCGGCAAGATCCTCTATCCATCGGCATTCTCTGTGGCCTCCGCCGGAGCCTCCGTCGGCGCGCCGCAAGTCACCCCATTGTGTGAGTCTCCTCCCTCTCTCTTATATTGTTCATTGCATGCATGTGTAAGTATTTAGTTATTTCATGTGTAAGGGTAAACATGTAATAATATGGAAGTATGTTTAATTGTGTGTGGGTGCGTGAGTTTATGTATGCATGTATTTATGCATAGATGTGTGCATGGGTATGTGTGTGTGTGTGTATATAATATGTATTTATGTGTATACTTATATGTGTGTGTGTGTATCTATACTCATATATACGTGTATATATGTGTATGTATATAGGTGTATGTATGTATGCACGTATATAAGTGTATAGTTATGTGTATGTATGGATGATTATAGTGTATATGTATGTGAATACCCATATGTGTGTATGTATGTGGGTGTACCCGTGGGTGTATGCACGTGTGGCATGGTTGTATGGGTACATGTGTGAGTGTTTTATGAGTGTGTGTTAATTTTCCTTCCTCTCTGTGTGTTCGGCTTTGTGTTGCAGCATTTCAGATTCACTCGGTGAGATCCAGACCTGTTGTAGGAGACCCAAACCCGATCTGAATTTATGTTCGTTATGGATCCGATATGCTAGTGATTCGAAGATTGATCCATGGGACGATCCGTAGATTAGTATCAGTTCATGCAGTGAAAACAAGATGATGATTCGGTTCTGAAACCGCGTCATTTCATGTGAGTATTTGGTCCTATGTTATTTTCTTATTTACCATTATCATTGTCAGTAGTATATATATATTATTTGTTTTATTTCATGTGATTATCTGATATATTTGATTAGTATGATTACCAGTACCATTTCATATAAAGTCAGTGAGTGTACATTTTTATTTTACAGTTTAATTAAATGTTATCAGCATCATTTTATGTGATAGTTGGTTACCCTATTGATCCAGGACTAATTGAGGTATATCTTATACTGTGACTTGATTTAATCTACTGATCAGTTGGCCTGGTTCATATTTGAGGATAGGTTGCCTATTTTTTATGTAAAGTAATATTCAGACAAATTATTTAGTGATTTTCTGACTAGAACTCACAGGAAATTGAGGACGTGTTAGATATGTCGTTGCTTCATTGACAGACTGTTTTACTGATGCTTAGATTTGTGTATGACTTAGTTAGAGTGGGAGTTAACCTGAACTTCATATTCTTTTTGTTGCATTCACGATTGATATTTATATGGGATATATGATGGTTGGATTATGTTTAGATGTGTGAATATAATACCCTTGACTCTGATGTATACAATGGGACTGACGTTTGGAATGTTAAGAACTATTAGTTCTAGATTCCCCCATTGATGAGCTTGATTGATGTGTTGATAACCTTATTAATACTGATTACTAGATATAGGGATGATTTAGATTTCATATTGATTGAGGATGTGGAGCTCCTTAATTATGATTTTTGTTTGGATTGTTGAAACAAGGACTTTCAAAATTACCTTGATGATATTGATTGAGTACTGATGATCTTATCGACGTTAGATATTAGATGTAAAGATGATTGAGATGTTATGGTGTTCGAGGATTTTATACGCTTTAGTTATGATCTTAATTATTGTTGGATAAGTCTGATTTTGAGGATATTCTATTCTTTATTGTGAACTTGGTATTAGTTGTTGATCTCGAGGATATGTTCAGTGTTTCATGATTAGTTCTTGATTACTTTAGTTACTCCATTACAGAGGTTGAGTTATTATGAGTGTGATTTCATTGATATCGGTGTTTATATATATATTTAGAGTTTGATAATAGCTATTGTTGGATCTTAATTATTAGTGACTTAGAGGATCAGAGTAGATTGATATGATAAGAGAACTGATTATTAATTTATTGGACTTGTGGGTTACTGTACCGGGTTACTCGATATGGATTGATACTCGATGTTCATTGTGATTATATTGAGACTATAGGTTGATGGATCAGTTACTGATATCGCTTTAGTACAGATGGATGAGATTTGACTGATTCTAGATGGGACTGTACTGTAAGGATCAGTGTCTAGACCGTTATTGTATTATTCATATTACTGAAAGTTACTGGGAAAGGATTGTTTGAACGCAACACCCTGTACAATCCTATTGTTCATTGTATACACGGTTACAATTACCATTCACTGTTTTGATATTGTTCACCGTGTATACGGTTATTGTTGACTATTATACTATATCATTTCTGTCACCGTATCGCCCCAGTAATCAAAATAACATGGATATTGATTGATTAAATAATAATGTAAATGAAAATTTACACTGGGATTGGAAAAATTATTGGAGAGACAATGTCTGTATTTTGGGTGAACCTAGGATACATGTTGCCCAGCCGACTTATGGTTCACTGTAGGATTCTGGGGGATGACTGACATCCTATCTGTTTATTGTTTTACAGTGTAACTATGAGTATTGTTTCACAGTGATACTGTGAATACTGTTACTGTTACTGACTACCTAGCGGTAGGGCCTGGTTCAGCACCAGGCATCTGGGTCATGGTCCCGGGTATGTACGAGACCCACTTAAAGCATGGACAACATCTCTATCCGATCAGTTTCAATAACTTAGGATCCTAATTGACACGTGTAGTAGGCGTAGTATGGGATGCGTCTATTACAGGTGGCAATTGGTGTTCGCTAACAGAATAAATACTAATGAACTGTTTATAGTGTATTGTGAATGACCGTAATCACCTGACTGTACATATATATAATTATGATAAACATATGATTGTACACATGACCGGATTATATACCAGACTAGTGACATATTATAGGTTACACATCTTGACATTAATTGTTTTCTTTTATCATGATACCAATTATATATCATTCATATCTTTGTGCTTGATTTAATTATTCTGTTATCTTTTATTTCAGTTATCATGTTGTTATTGCTTACATTATTATTATGCACGAGCACCTTTCCCTTTACATACACATTCATTAGGTCATTTCTGATGACCTTAAATTTGCACGTCAAAATACTGGATGTTTTATGCTCTTGTTCAGGTGTTTGTTGAGCTCCTACGCTTCATGAGGAGCTGGAGTTTCTCTCTTTTGATTATGGTATTCTTATGTCTCTTGTCTTCTGGATATTTTCTAATTCTCGATATATATCAGATTCAGTCTTTATTCCCGTTATTTTTATATGATATCATACATGAATGCTTATATGTGATATTGCAGTAATCATGATTCATTATAGTTTAGATTTATAGCTTGTTTAGTGGGGCATGACAATACGTCTAAGTAATGCAAGTAGAGTAGAGCAAGAGAGAGCAATCGCAAATACAAATGATTTGTTTCAAGCTTCGAGCACCAATCTCTACGTTCCCCCCTTCACTGCGTGAAGGATTCACTATCCACTAAGGATCTTTCTATAAAGGAGCCTCCACAAAGGAACTACAACGGTCTACGCAAGACCGAAGTATACAACTCTAACTCTCAATCCTCCACACAAGCGGTAGCACAAAGCCAATGAGATTTACAAGCTCTTGGTGACCACAAAGGTCAAAAAACAATCCCTTTTATAACTTTCTATAGTATTTGATGTGAGATGGAGCTCAAGAAGTTTGTGAAAGAGAAAATCAGTTGAGATGAATCAATTTAAGAGCTGAAAACTTGTAGAAATTAATTTTGAAATGAGAGTACTTGAAGTAAGAAAACTTAAAATCTTTTCTTTTGAATAAACTTGATTTTTCAAATATTTCTCAAAAAAATTCTTAGTGTTCCTTTACAAATGAACTATATATATAGGAAAATGATAAAACTTTGTTAGAAAAGCATATTAAGTCATTAGGGAAGAGATTAGACCCAAAAAGGGCAAATATACCCATTGGAGAAAATGTAAAAAAAATCAGATTTTAAAAAACTTATCGTTACTGTAGTTTTGACAGAACTTCAGTCGACTGGTCGACCGATCTCAACCGAGACCAAACTAGTGCCAGTCAGTTGACTGCCTAGTTGACCATTAGGTTTGCCGGTCGGTCGCCCGACAAACATGCACGACATGCACAGGCTATGGTCATATATAGCCCAGAGGTTTGTAACCTAAAAACTTATATATAGATAATATTTGAATTTAAACTTATTTTTAAATATTTTATAATAGTTAGAAAAATATTTTTGCAACATGTAGGCTATGGGATACATGATAGAAATAGGACATATAAATTTGGAAAGACATGGGACATGTATCAAACACCAAAGCTTGTAAAATATCTAAGTGAGAAAAAACTAGATATCAAAACTCGTATTTTGTGTGTGTGACTTCTGGAGCATCAACTCTACATACTGTACTTTAAACATTCTATTATTTTACAATTGTACTATGTCTTCAAGCAATCATCAAGAGGGATTCTCTAAAATGTGAATCTTGATCGTCCAAACTCGAATCCTTCCCTTGAGTGATCATGAGACTAGAATACCTTCCTTTTGAGGAAGAATACACCAGCAGTGTTCTTAGAACTTTAAATACTTAGAAACACATAAACTTGATTAGTAACAAATAAGGTCATGTGGTTTTAATCATCAAAATAAAACCAAAGAGTGTTCTTAGTGAAATTGTTGTGATTTTATGGGATTTAATTGGAATCAAAATACCTAAGTTTTAAATCCTAAACAATCCCAACCAGATTGCTCTGGTGGTCGACCGTACGGTTGACCAGACCAGGAGAATGATATGCACAGGACATGCACAAAGGCCAGCCTATTGGGTCGGTCAACCGCGCGGTCGACCGATGAAAGCACCCCACTCTCGCGTGGGGGCCGGTCGACCGGGCGGTCGACCGTTGGCTTTAGCCTGGTCGACCGGAGGCACAACGGTCATAAAAATGACTGTTGCCCAATCGACCGGGCGGTAGATCGAAAGGGCATTTCTACCCTTTATCTCTAAACTCTCTCTTATTTACCTTGCATTATTTCATATTGTTCATTCATACATATGTGCTTGGTATTGATTGTGTGTGCCAATACTTGTGTTGAACCAAGAGAGCTTCAAATAGCATCTCAACTCTTATTTAGAGAAATTTAGAAAATTTAGTCCAGAGCCCTTCATCGGAAATTCGGCTATACTCTTTAGTTACACCAAGTATATTGCAATTAGTTTTTAATTCCGCATCATTTGTCATTAGATTAGCCATATACCTATTCACCCCCTCTAGGTGTACTTTCAATTGGTATCAGGGCCTACGCTCCTGATATTAGGTTTAATCACCTAGAGTGAGATCTTGGCAAGCTAATCTATATTTGCATTTGCACACATATAGTTTACACTCATAGACTTCATGACCCCTCCTTTGTTTGATGTTTCTAACAATGATGTATGGAAGCTTGAGATGAGTATGTACCTTAAGACCTTAGGAATGCATGTTTACCTTGCTACTACAAGAAATCCTATCTTGGTAATAACAAGCATATAGAGGCCAATGCACAAGCCCTAGAGGCACTTAGATGCACTCTAAGAAAAGAATATCTTTCTATGGTTTCTCATTATGATTCCGCTTTTGTAGTGTAGAACACTTTGACCTCTTCAAAGCTTCAAATGTCAAAATATGTGGAGGAGGAATCTAGTGGAGATGAGTCTGACCAATATTGCCACATGGCTCAAGGGAATGACTCCCTTGAGATAAACTCGGATACTCATTTAGATGATAGTGCTAGCTCTTTTAATGATGATTATGATAGTATGGATGCCGATGCATTAAATGAAGAACTTTTCATTGTTTGTGAAAACTTGCTTGAAAAATACCAAGTTTTGAAAAAGAATAACTTTAAATTAAATAAAGAAATAAGGATTTGTGTTCAAAACTTGACTTGATTTTGCAAGAGAGAGATGAGATTTCAAATGAAAGGGACTCTTTAAAATCCCAACTTGAACTTGCTCTAAATAAAAACAAAATTTTGAAAAATAAAAATAATTGTGATGAAGTTTTGAAGAAAAATGAAATTCTATCTTCAAAACTTGTTTTTTTTTTAAAAGAAAATGATTCTTTAAAAAATAAAATTATTTCTATTTCAAAAGAAATGGATTCGATTTCTAATGAAAATAAATCTTTGAAAAATGATTTAAATTTACATGTTTGCCATGCTAATATTGCTTCACCTTCTAGTGTTTCAATTGCATGCTCCATTTTATCTTCATGCAGCAAAAATGATTTATGTGTGTTGAAGAAAAGTGTTGATTGTTTGGGCTCCACTTTGAGCCAATGTGCCATGAACCACACACGGTTGGAATCCATGTTTCGCAAGAAACATGCTTCTCACATACATGCACACAAACCATTGCATACACATGCTTCTCACGTTCATACACATAACACCATGTATGCTCATGTGTACACAAGTACACATTGTGGACGTAAGGTCACCTTGTAAAATTTTGCTATGATAGATTAAATGATTCAAATTTGCAAATAAGTTTGTTTAGGTTTGGAAAGGTACTAATCCCCATGGACCCAATAGAGTATGGGTATGAAATCCACTCCTATTTTATTTGATGTAGGTGTGGGCTCTCATTTGACGTGAGAGTGTTGGTGCCTTGAAGTGAATGCGTTCCGAGCTATATGGTAATACTTTTGGATGCATCACTTTCAAGGAACGTTTGGTGGAAGGACCACCATGGTTTGGAGACTTAGAGATTAACCCTATTAGTTTTGGTAACTATCTCTAACTCTTTATTTAATTTACATGCTTTCATAGAATTGATTTTTAGCATGTTTTGTTTTTTCAATGTTCATTATATTAGATGTAATGTAAATTAGACTTGAGATATACATGATTAGTATTTGAGATACACCCATGTTTATATGGATTATTACTTTGTGTTTTCACTTTAGTTTAAATAGTGTACATCCTAGCTCTAATGCACATGCATTTAATCTAATGATTATAGTTGTTTAAGGTTTTGCTTTTCATGTTTTGATTACTTGTTTAGATGTAGTTTTCATTAAAACTTGTGCCAATACTTGTACAACTAATGAGCCACATTTGATTTTTATATGTTTGTACTTAAATTGCTCATTTGTACCCATTAGATGTACTAGTATAGCTAGTTTTGATGATTCTCACATTTCAACTTGTATTCCTTATTTTTGGACATGTTTTAAATAAAATGTATTTAGCTTCATGTATATAATAATTTTGTTAAAACTATTGGATATACATGTATACCCTTGAGTCACTTGCTTTTTATACAAGTTCTATCATTGACTCATTTGTGTTTGGGATATGTATGTATTCCTTTAGTTTTAACTAAACATATATATACCTTGAAGCCTATTTAGTTTGATGATTTTTTCATATTTTTGTAAAGGAATTTCATATTGAGCTTAATTGTTTATTTGCATGATTTTGTTGATTACCTGATTCTTACACTCACATTAATTCTTGTTTACTCTTGATTTTTATTTTCATGAGCTTTATATATGCTTTATAGACTTTGAGTATCAATCATCGTGAGATTTACATATTTTTCATGGAAT
Source organism: Agave tequilana (assembly GCA_038442645.1). NCBI lineage: Eukaryota > Viridiplantae > Streptophyta > Magnoliopsida > Asparagales > Asparagaceae > Agave > Agave tequilana. The sequence continues at coordinate 121,973 of JAVJIF010002081.1, read as the reverse complement.
ATATTCATATTTTATTTCTTGCTTGAAAGATTTCGCATTAGTTTTCAAATATTATCTTCAAACTAGTCATTATTCTTCAATTGGTAGAGTTTTCAAACATGTTAAACTATTTTCAAATCCTATTTTTGAAAACCCACTAGCCGAAGGGTGGCTGGATGGTCGATCATGCCTTGTATGCTCAATTGAAAATCTTTTTAACATGTACAAGAAAGGGAGGTATTATGAGTTATACACTTGATCCTCATTGTATTTTCAATTGGTATCACTATTGATTTTTTTGTATACTCATATGTGTTTTCTATATATGTATGCTTCAAACTTCAAATAGTATCAATTTCAATTGGTATATTCATTTTCATACATATATATGATTTGATTATGCTTATTATATCATTACATCTTTAAGCACAAATTATGTTTATGTTAAGCTTGATTACTCCTTAATGAAAATTATTTTTCAATTGGTATCTTATACATGCTTATGCATTATTTTTATTAGTATTTCATAAAGGGGAGAAAATTCATGTTTTACCTTTCAATCGATTTTATTCTCAATTGGTATCTTACTTCCACCCTTTATGATGAAATACTTTATTTTGGTATATGCTAACATTTTCAATATTGGTATTATTCTCAATTTGGTATCTTTATTGTAAAATTTATGCATTTTCAAAGAAATATGGTTTCTATTTTCAATTAGTTTTTAACTGCAATTGGTACAATATCTATAATATATATTTCAATTGGTATCAAAAACGTATAATGTGTCATTTTCTATTGGTATCAAAATTTTACAAGACATTTTAAATTAGTATTAGATATTTTCAAATGGTATTTTTTAGTATCTTAAAATTTTTTTTCTTCCAATTGGTATCTCAAAAATATTTTGTTTATTTTCAGTTGGTATCATAAATTGGTATCATAATGTTTCTATGTATACCTTTATCATAAATTGGTAAAATTTTCAATTGGTATCATAATGTTTTGATATGTATTACTTATGTGCAAGAGAAGCTAAACATCTTCTCTATATATAGATTCATGTTGTGTGTATCTCATATTGAGGAGCTTGACCTCTCTTTTCTATGTCTTACACGTATGTAGGAGAGCTTCACATCTCATTTTATACATTGCATATTTTGCGTTATATGATTAGGGCTTAGTCATCTCTTTTTCATATATTGCGTGTATGTAGGGAGAGTTAACTTTACGTCTCTCCTCTTCATGAATGCATATCGCATATACATCCTTCTTGTTTGATTTGACAGAAAGAGGAAGAAATTTTTTTTAGTTTATTTATGCCCCTTTGTTGATGATTTGACAAAAAGGGGGAGAGAAATTTGTTGTTTTATATATGCATGTTCATTTTATTTCCTTGTTTTATATATGCATGTTCATTTCATTTCCTTGTTTTATACAAGAAAAAGGAAGAAGAATTTTGAGACATTATATATGCATGTTTGTTTTTCAATTGGTATCAGAGCATATATATTTATTTATGCATTTATTGAATATCTTTATTGTTTATTGCTATGCATGAGTTAAGAGGGAGCTTTTATGAAGCCTAACTTTAATCCATGCATATATAACTCTATGAGTTTTGTCATCATCAAAAAGGGGGAGATTGTTGGCCCATAGGCCCATCACTCTAGTTTTGATGATGTTAACTCATGTAGTAATAATTTACTAATAATCTTATGTTTAAATAATTTCAATGTTGACCAAGATATTTGTAGGTGATTAGCTTTAATAAAGGAGTTTTGGAGCTTTCACATGTTGATTCAAGAGCTCGAGCGTCAAGATCGCATCTAGTACTCGATTGAAGTCTAGCTCGTTGGATTGCGTTTGGATCAAGTCAGCCTGGAGACAAGAAGACTTTGGTTTGTTCAGTTTAGTTTGCGTTTAGATCTATTGTAAAGGTAGATGTATTGATATGCTCAAGTTCACATACACACACAAGTTTAAAAGTTTATTGGTTTTAATTTTTGATTTAACCCTATTTTGGATTTCATGTCAAAAACATAGATATATATCCTTTTATGTATACTGGATTCTATCCATATACAATATGCTTCAAATTTATTTCAATGTCATATTTTTGTATTTACATGAGTTTTTGAGAAAACAAATTTTCATTTCAAAATTCAAGTTTTTGGAAAATACTAATTTTGTGTTTAAGCAAAATTTCTATATCACAAAATAGTTCAAATTGTTTATAATATGTGTTGAATTTTGGTCACACATATTTGTATTTCAAAGATCTTAAAAGAACTTATTTTGTGAAATTTTTGTGATTTTATGGGATTTAATTGGAATCAAAATACCTAAGTTTTAAATCCTAAACAATCCCAGCCAGACTACTCTGGCGGTCGACCGGGCAGTCGACCGGACCAGGAGTCGGTCGACCATCACGGTCGACCAATGTGCACGGGATGTGCACAAAGGCCAGCCAATTCGGCAGGTCGATCGCGCGGTAGACCGACTAAAAGCACTCCACTCTCGGGTGAGGGTCGGTCGACCGGGCGGTCGACCATTGGCTTTAGCCCGGTCGACCGGGCGGTCGACTGGAGGCACAACGGTTATAAAAATAATCATTGGCCAATCGATTGGGAGGTCGACGGAAAGGGCATTTCTGCCCTTTCCTGGCTGCCAACAGGCAGATTTTTGAGAAGGTATAAATACCCATTTCTCGAGCTGGTTTCTTAATAGTTTTTGAGAGCAAAATTTTTCCATCTTCTTAAGTGTTTTAGCAACAAGTTTAAAAGAGTTTTTGTGCCAAAAGATTTTATGTCTATTTGTTTTAAAGGGTTAGAAAAATTCAAAGAAAGGAGAGTCTTTGAAATTTGGTTTTGATCTTCATTTATATTCCTATCTAGAATTTTTCCCAAGAATTTTTTCTTTGTGATTTATTTTCCAAACTCTTTATTTTCTCACACTTGAGCTATCATATCTATCCTATCTATTAGGATCTTGTTTTTAGTGAGAAATTGGTTTGTGGTTTAGTGAGACCACCAAGAGTTGTAAACCTTCTTTTATTTGTGTTCCCTCTTATGTAGAGGTGATTGTGGATGTTGTATTTGATTGTGTTGGTATCCCTCTAAGTGTAAAGGTGATTTAAGTTGTTGTTTGGCTTTGAGCCTTATCCCTCTAGTGTGAGGTGATTGTTGTTTGGTTAAATGCCCATCCCTCTAAGTGTAGAGGTGATTGCTGTTGTGCCTTGCCTCTTTGTAGAGGTTGTGTTTGTTGGAGAGAGGAGTTGTGTACTCCTAGTTTGTGTTATCCAAATCCTCAGTAGAGGTTCCCTGTGTGGGAAGTCCTGTGTGGACGATATAATGGAAATCCTTCTGTGTGAAGGCGGGGACGTAAGCAGTAGCTTGAACCTCGAGGCATATCTAGTTGTTTACGATTGATCCATTATCTCTAAACTCTCTCTTATTTACTTTGCATTGATTCATATTGCTCATATCATATTTGCTTGGTATTATTTGTGTACCTCACTTATGTTGAACCAAGAGAGCTTTACATAGCACCTTAACTCTTATTTAGAGGAATTTAGAGCCCTTCACCGGGAAATCAGCTACACTCTTTGCTTACACTAAGTGTGTTGCAATTTGTTTTAATTCCGCATTATTTGTCATTTGATTAGCCATACACCTATTCACTCCCCTCTAGGTGTTTTTCACTCTTGAAGAGTATGATTCTTCTATTTAATGACTCCATTTTGTTGTGGAGTTCTAGGACAAGAAAATTCATGCTTAATTCTATTTTCTTCACAATAGGTGATAAAAGAATGATTAATGAACTCACCTCCTCTATCACTCCTTATACATAAAATTAAAAAATCTTTTCTCTTTCAACCCTCTTTCTAAAAGCATGAAAATGCGAAAAAGCTTCATCTTTATGTTCTAAAATGAAAAACTTAAGTAAATCTTGAGAAATCATCAATTAAAACAAAAACGAAATGATTATCACTAAGACTTTTGATTTTAGTTGGGCCAAACAAATCCATATGTATCAATTCTACAGGTCTAAATGTCATGATTCCTTGATTGATTTGAAAGAGGAGTTAGTTTATTTTCCAAGTTGGCACACATTACAAATGCTATTTTTTTCAAACTTCAAGTAAGGAATACTGATTCCTTAGAATTAATTCAGGATAGATGGTCAAAAGAAACATGACCAAGTCTCTTATACCATAACCAAAAATCTTCATCAAAAGTATTCAAACAAGTGTCATTGCAATTCAAATTTAGCATGTCAATCATATAAATATTGTTTTCACAAAACCGGAAAGAATACAAGTATTTGATTTCTTATCTAAAAAATCACAAGTAGAGTCATCAAAAATAACCCTAAGCTTTTGTTACAAAGTTGACTAATACTTAATATATTATATTTGAGTCCATATACCAAAACAACATCTTCAATTATAGGAGATGAGCCAACCTTGATATTACCTATACCAATGATTTTGCCCTTTGAATCATCTCCAAAGGTGATGGTGCCACCTTCTTGATACCTTGATAGGGTTGCAAAGTTATTAATATCTCAAGTCATATGTCTTGAGCAACCACTATCAAGGTACCACTACTCCCTACGTCTTGGAGCCTTGGTGCATACCTATATCATTTAGAATAAGAGTTGATTTTGGTACTCAAACTTTTTTGGGTCCTAAAATGTTAGTTTTTTGAGCCCAAACATGACTATTTGATGCATTCAATCAAATATAATAAAAACTTAGCCAAATGATGTTTACGGCCATAATAGGTGCATGTATACACTTGGCATATAAAAATGCATGATGTGTGTGAGCATGATGAACATGTGAATTTGTGTGTGTTTGATGAGTATGTGTAGCATGGTGTACATGTTGTGCTTGTGATTGTGGTGGAGTGTGAGCATGATGGTGCGTGTATATACATGATGCTTCCTTTTAGTTTGCCTCTTTGGAAACATAGCCTCTAATCTAAAATTCACACTTTTTTAAAACATTGCTTAAAGTATCAATTTTGCTTATCAAAGTGAAAATCTCATCAATGATTGAAAATTTTTCTTTGCATGAAATTTTATGTGCATCAAAATTCTTTTATGTCTTTTCAAGTGTGGAAGACAAATTTTTTTTTTGAAATAACAACTAATTTACTTTGAAGAAGTTCATTTTTCTTTTTCATTTTCAAATACTTCTTTTTGAGAAAATCCTAGCTGTTGGAAAGTTCGTTAAAAGTTTCACCTAATTCATCCATGAACAATTCACATTCATCAAGAGATTCAGAAGTTACCTTGGGTATGTTCTTATTTGCCATGAAACACACATTAGCTTTGTTCACCTCTTCTTTGGAATCGCTCTCCGAATCCCATGTTACTTTCAAAGCCTTCTTTTTGTAGGGCTTCTGGAGGTAGTGGATTTGCTCTTTGTATCTGGACACTCGACAATAACATGTCCGGACTTCTGGTAATTGTAGCACACTATCTTCTTCTCTTCCTTCCCATGCCTCTTCTTTGTTGTTGAATTTGGCTTTATTGTACATCCTTCTAACATTCTTTACAACGAGGGATAAGTATTTATCATCTTTTTGGTCATCATCTTCATCATCGGAAATGGTAAGAGTGGATTTAAAAGCGAGAGTCTTTTCTTTTGGGGTGTTTCTCCTCTCTAACCTTTCTTTTCATCTCATGGTTTTTAAATTTTCAATGATACCAGTGAGCTCCATCTCCTCTTTGTCATTAATCTCCTTCAAGATTGTAGACTTGACCTCCTAAGATGGTGAAAGTGCATGAATCACCTTTCTCACCTTTTGGTCATTGTCAATCTCATTACCTAAAGAAGCAAGACCATTGGTAATCTTAGTAAACTTGGTAATTATATCGTCAATGGATTCAGTTTCATTCATAGAAATTTTCATATTGGGAAGCAAGAAATCAATCTTAGCTCTCTTGACTTGTGAAGTCCCCTTATATATGACAACTGAGTGTGACTAAATCTCAAATACAAATTTACAATGAATTATCCTAGCAATATCATCATCATTCAAGGCTTGAAGTAAGGCATAGTGTGCCTTTGCATTTACATCAAACTCGGTGGCAATTTCAGACCATGTGGTCTCATCAACACCGGGTACACTAAATGGTTTGGTCACCGCTTTTGCAAACCGGCTTCCTAGAAGGGTCATCTTAACCTTCAATATGGGAAAATTAAGGCCATCAAATTTGGGTGGAGTCTTACAACCTTCGGCCATGTAAACTAGTGTCAAATTAAGTAAATGGTGTAAGTGAGTGATTAGCAAAGGATCTCTCTAAAGTGGTTAAACCAAAAACAAGAGTCCAAGTCTCTGTTAACAATTGAAAGTACACCAGAGGTGGGTGAATAGGTGTAATGCTAATCTTATGATCAATAATGTAGAAATGTAATAATTAATAAAATTAATGATGTAAATGGTCAACTCAAATCAAGAAGTGAAACTGAATTTCCTATGAACGGCTCTAGAACATCTCCTATATATTCCTTTAAATAATGAGTTGAGGTGCTCAATTGCTTTCTTAATTAAGAGAGTTAAAACCGACAAGTAATTATAACAAGTGAAAATTAATGTAAAACACAAGTGTAAGCAATGCAAATAGAGTATAACAAGAGAGAAAGCAATCACAAACACAAATAATTTATTTCGAGGTTCGATCACCAAGCTCTATATCCTAGCCTTCACCGCGTGAAAGATTTCATTATCCACTAAGGATCTTTCCACAAAGGTGAAAATAACCTGGAGGGGGTGAATAGGTGTAGTAGATAATCCAATGACAAATGATACAGAATTAAAAACTCAATTGTAATACACTATGTGCAACCAAAGAGTGTAGCTGAATTCCCTCGTGAAGGGCTCTAGACTATCTCCTCTTGATTCCTCTAAATTAAGAGTTGAGGTGCTATATGAAGCTCTCTTGGTTCAATACAAGTATGGGCACACAAATAATACCAAATATGTATGAGATATAAACAATATAAAGTAATGCAAGATACAAGAGAGATAGTGTTTAGAGATAGTGGATCAAATGCAAACACCAAGATATGCTTCGAGGTTTGAGCCACTGCTCTATGTCCTTGCCTACACACAGAAGGATTTCCACTATGTCTACATAGGACCTCCCACAAAGGGAACCTCCACCAAGGAATGTGCAATTACAAAGTTAGGAGTACACAATTTCTCTCTACCACAACCACCTCTACTAAGAGGCAAGGCACTAAGCCAAAACAAAAATCACCTCTACACAAGAGAGATAAAGGCACAAAGCTAAACTCCACCACAATCACCTCCACACAAGAGGGATAGCCATAAACCCAAAGCACAACCACCTCTACATTAGAGGGTGATTGGTCGTTAATGTTGCATATTTAGTATCATATTTTCATACTTATTATAGAATAAAATCTGCATTGTCCTAATTAAAATGTTTAATTTATTTGCAGGCCCATTCCTTAAGGAGATGAAGAGAAATGAGCCCAAAAGCCCACCAAAATTTTGAATTAAATCAGAATTAATTCGTACTCAGTAAATCGGGGCAAAATCAAGAGGTTGAAAACCGGTTGAGAAGAATCCTCTCAGAATCGATCGGTTAAAGCTAAGAATCAAAGGCCATTTTGTCACAATTCTGAACTCAAACGAGAAAACCAACTTAAGATAAAAGCAGCATGTGAAATCGGTGAAAAGTCACCTAGAAGGGGGGTGAATAGGTGACGATGCTAATCTAGTGAACTTAATGTGGAATTTAAAAACTAATTGTAATTATAACAATGATGCACACACACAAGCAAGTATAAGATATAGCAATTTGCACAATACACAAAGTAAAGAAAGAGATAGAGAGAGTCAATGGATCAAACGCAAACACAGAGATATGTTATCGATGTTCGAGCACCCAGCTCTACATCCCCGCCTTCGACACACGAAGGATTTCTAATCCACTAGCTAGTTCACCAAGAACTCTCACAAGGAGTACCCAACTCCTCTCTTTACAATCACAACCTCCTCCTTGAGGCACAACTCCAAGCCAACAATCTCCTCACAACTTGAGGGATTTTCAAACTCAAAACCAATACAAGGATCACCTCACAACCTTGAGGGATACAACCCAATAGCCAAACTTCCTCAACACAATGAGGGAAAGGCACAAAGCCAAGCTAAAGATAGGGTTTACAACTTAGTGGTTTCAAACAACAACCACAAAACAATCTCTTTTTCCCACACAAAATCCTATAGAAAAGATAGTAGATTTTAGCTCAAGTGTGGAGAAAACCAAGGGATTTGAAACCAGCAACTCAAAGAAAACCTTTGGGAAATAAATGAAACCAAGATAGAGAAGTTCAATTCAAAAGCTTTTCCCAAAACCCTTTTCTTTGATTTTTCAAACCCTAAAGAAAACACCAAAAAGATTGTTCAAATCAAGCTCAAAAACTTCTTTTTATTGCTGTAAAAACACCAGAGAGTATGTAAAAATTCGCAAAAAAATTCTTAGAGAAAAACTCTTGCCAAAAGGGTATTTATAGGCTAATCCAGAAAATAGCCGTTGGCAGCAGAACTGCCAGAAATACCCTGGCAGTCGACCGCCCGGTCGACCGCACAACGGTCAATTTTTGACCGTTGTCAGCTACCGGTCGACCGCCCGGTCGACCGAAACAAACAGAGAGCAACTCTGTTAACAGTCGGTCGACCGCCCGGTCGACCGGCAAACATGCACACTGATACGTGCATCTGCCAGAAACACGGTCGACTTGTCCGGTCGACCGGACAAGACTGGCACAGGCACGGTCGACTGGTGCGGTCGACCGGCTCAGATCAAAAGTTGAGTTTAAAACACAATTTTGAAAAGACTTTGATTTTTATGAAAAATATCTTTAAATAGTACTAAGTATAAAACATAAAAATTGATTTGTAGGCAGAGGATTTTGTATCAAAATATTTTGTATCTAATCATTTTTACCAAAAACCAAAAACTGTATTTTCTAAAACTTAAATAGAAAATACGTTTTGTCCAAAACACTTCCAGATACAAAAATATGATAATTAAACACTTTGAAGCATGATGCATATGGATAGAAAATCCAATATACATGAAACAAATATATATCATAGTTTTTGTCATTAATTCCAAAATATGTTTTGTCAAAAATACCAAAACATATAACACATGAATAAAGGAGTCAAAACTAAGTTTGTCTAGGAAATTAAAGCATGCATGTATATAGAACAAATCATATATACATTAAACCATGTAAACTTGTTTTGATCTATCTATTCATGAAAACCAAGATCGGTTAAACCTAAAACCGAAAAACCAAAAAAACCAATATTCAAAACATGAAACGTGTGTGTTGTGAACTTGAGCATTATCATACTATTCTAATCTTTACAATTTAGATCTAAACACAAACTAAACTAGGGATACCTAAGTCTTCTTGTAGAGCGCTGTCTCCAAGTTGACTCGGTCCAAACCGTGATTCACCAAGCTTGACTCCAATGAGTGCTAGATGTCATCTTTGATGCTTAGGCTCTTGAATCACCTTGTGAAAGATGTGTGGAAGCTTTCACCAACTAATATTTTGGTTAATGATATGAAACTTAAACAACACAAGATTATTAGTACACATAACTACATGAGTTAATCATCATCAAAACTAGAGTGGAAGGCCTTTGGGCCAACAATCTCCCCCTTTTTGATGATGACAAAACTCATGGAGTTATATATGCATGGATTAAAGTAAAGCTTCAAAGAAGCTCCCCCTTAACTCATGCATAACAATAAAACATATAAGATATGCAATGAATGTTCTTAAACACATATAAACATGTTCTGGATACCAATTAAAATAAAACATAAACAATGAAACATGCTCTTGATACCAATAAAACAATAATATTGAAACCAACATATTATTACTAATGAAAACCAATTAAAACATATGCATAAATCAAGCATGCATATAAACTACAAATTCTTCTCCCCTTTTTGTCAATCATCAACAAAGGGGTAAAAACAAACATAATGAAAACAAATACTTCTCCCCTAAATCTTCAAAACAAAGAAGCAATAAATTATTCCAAGGGGTAAAACCAAAGTCAATATGATATTAATTGAAAATAACAAACTTTGAGAAATGCCAAATCCTATTTGAAATAAAATAAGACAATGAAAAAAAATAACATTTTATATCAAAATGTAAACAAGTAATGTAAACTTGATACCAATAGATAATAAAAAATTGATACCAAATTTAAGGAAACAAATAGCATCTTGATACCAAAAGAAGATATTTTTCATTATAAGCATATGATACCAATTACTTTAATATCATAAAGTTAGGGAGTGGGAAACAAAAACAATGGTAAACCAAATGCCAATTGAAATATAAAATACGAGTTTTCTCCCCCTTTATGAAATACCAAAAGAAAATATGCATAGGCTTGAAATAAGATACCAATTGAAAATTAAATCAATTGAAACATGACATTCATTAAAAATTCAAGCTTAGCAATCTTAAAATTATGATAAAGCTTGTATATGGATACCAATTGAAAAACTCAAGCTTAACATAACCAAAATTTGTGCTTCAAGATATAGGGATATAATAAGCACAAATAAATCATCTATATATGTATGTAAGAAATAGATACCAATTGAAATTGATACTATATGAAGTGTAAGCATACATATATAAAACAAAACATATATGAGTATACAAAAGGATGTCAAGATTGATACCAATTGAAAGAATTCAATGATACCAATTGAAACAAGAATAAGATCAAGTGTATGACTCATATCAACTACCACCCATTTCATGTTCAAGTTTAAAATAATTTTCATTATAAAGCATACATGAGCATGATCTCCCATCCAACCGCCCATAGAAGGTAGGGGTTTTCAAAAATAGATTTAGAAATATAGTATGTTTGAAAAACTCTACCTCATGAAGAATATCACAACTAGTCATATGAATCAACTAGTACGAAATCCTTCAAGATAAAACACAAGGATTTTTCATGAAACATGAGAATCACATGATCACCAAACACTCAAAAACTATATGGCACCAATAGTACTCATGAAAATCAAATCATGAGAAAACATTAAATAAGGTGAGTGTACAGGTGTTGTGAGAAACATATCATCATGAAAATGGATAATTAAGCTCAATATAGTAATCATCAAGATATGAAACATAAGTGAATCATGAAATCCATGAAAGTTCATCCATATGATTTAAGCTTCAAGGCATATGTATGTCATGTACAAACTAAAGTATACATACATATCCTAAACACAATGAGTCCACAAAAGTATATGCATGAAGGCACGTGGCTCAAGGATGTACATGTATAATCAATAGTTTGGACAAGATACACATATACATGAAGTTAAACAAATAAACACGAAATCAAGAAAAACTAAATTTTCACCAAAACTAATTTCATTTCAAGGTTTATGTATGAATTGCCAACACAATAAGTGTACATACATATCCCTAAACACAATTGAGTCCATATATATAGATTTGCATGAAAGGCAAATGACTCAAAGGGTATACATGTATATCTTAAGGTTTGGCAAAATAACATATACATGAAATGAAAACTCATAAAACAAATCCAAAAATAGGAATACAAGTTTAAAATGCATGAATCATCAAAACTAGACTATACTGGAACATCTAAAGGGTACAAATAGGCATTCAAGCACAAACATATATAAAGGTTTATTTGTGTCCCACTACATGTGCAAGTATAAATTCTAGTCTTAATGAAAACTAACATCTAAACAAGTAATCAAATCATTATACATAAAACGGATACAAATCAATCAAGAAAAACATAAAAATGATCATGAAGAACATCAACATGCTATTAGAATCAAGAAATACATGATAGCCTATAAACATCAAAACATGTGGCTAAATTAGAAATCATACAACACAAGTTATTTATCAAAACATGAATCATTAAACAAAAAAAATCATAGTCAACCATATGATTTGCATGACAAAGACATGTGCATTAAACCTATGATAAACATGATAGCTAAAACATAAAGAGAACACAAAATATGAGTCCATACTAAACATGGGTGTCTCAATAACTAATCATGTAAAGCATAAGTCTAATAAACATGGCAAATATCATACTAATCAAAAACATGAGTCATCAAAACAAAACATCATAAACATTCATATGATCATTATGTATATGCATGTACATTAGATCTAGGGCATACATGTTAGTTTAAATAAGGTGAGAACACTTAAATATAGATCCATATAAAACATGGGTGCTCAAGTAACTCAACATATATAACACTATTCTAATAAGCATGGCATAGGCATAATGAATAACAAAACATGACATGCTATAAATAGATGAACATTAAAAGCATGCAAATAAAAATGGGAGTTAGAGAATGATACCAAAACGATGAAGGTGCATCTCTAGTTCTCCAAACCACGGTGGTCCTCCCACCTAATCTCCTTGAGAGTGAAGCATCCAAATGGTTCTCCTTTTAGCTTAGAATGCATCCACCTCAAGGCACCAACACTCTCACGTTATGCGAGAGCCTCCACCTACATCAAACATCAAAGAGGTGGATCTTGGTACCCATTTACTTGTGGGTCCAAGGGGGTTAGTATCTCTCCTAACCCAAACAAGATTAGTTGCTAAATTTTCAATATGTAATCTATCATAGCAAAATCTAGCAAGGTGGCCTTTTCGACCACAATGTGTACAAGTGTACACATGAGCATACATGTTATGATTGTGTCCGTGATGAGCATGTGTATGCCGTGATGGGTGTGCATGCATAGTTGGAGCTTGTTTCTTGCGAACCAAGGATTCCAAACGAGTGTGATTTAAAGCACATTGGCTCAAAGTGGAGCCCAAACAATCAACACTTTTCTTCAAATTATTTATATCATTTTCAATGCTAGAAGATAAAGTGGAGAATGCTATAGGTGTGCAAGAAGTAGAAGCTACACTAGCATGGCAAACATGAATATCAATATCATTTTGCAAAGATTTATTTTTATTCAAAACCAAATCCAATTCTTTTGTTATGAAATCAATTTCATTTTTCAAGGTAACATTTTCTTTAAAAGTAAAATCTAATTTTGAAGATAAGATCTCATTGTGCTTTACAACATCATCACAATCATTTTTGTTTTTCAAAAATTCATTTTCCTTTAAAGCAAGTTCGAGTTAAGATTTAAGTGAGTCACATTCACTTGCAATCTCTTCCTTCTCTTGCAACATCAATTCAAAATTAGAGCATAAATCCTTTAATTCATTTTTCAAAATAAGATTATCATTTTCAACAAATCATGTTTTTCTAACAAATTCTCAAGCTTTTGAACAAGTTCCATATTTAAAGTTGAACTTCAAAACATCCATGACAATAGGAACTAGAGCTATCATCTATTTGAGAATCCGATTGTACCTCAAGGGAGTTCTTCCCTTGGACCATGAGGCATTGCTCTTCAGACTTTTCTCTCTTAGATCTCCTCATCTTGTTGATAATCCTTGGAAGCTCGGGAGAAGTCAAGATGCTCCAAACTGCAAAAGCCGAATCATAACGATCAAAAACATGTAATAAATGTTCATTTAGAGATGCTCTAAGTGCCCTAATTGCTAATGCATTGGCCTTCTTATGCTTGCTACTATTTGGGAGGGATTCTATGGTAATGGCTTGATAAATTAGATGTCCTAGGTCTTTTAAATGTTTAGTCATATTAGCCTTCCAAGCATCAAGTCTAAAATGATCAAACATAGGAGGGCTAGCCATAAGTGCAAACTAAATGTGTGCAAATGAAAATGCAAATGAAGATTAGCAAACCAAGATCTCACTCCTAGGTGGTTAAACCTAAATATCAGGAGCGCTAGCTCTGATACCAATTGAAAAGTCACCTAGAGGGGGGGTGAATAGGTGACGATGCTAATCTAGTGAACTTAATGCAGAATTTAAAAACTAATTGTAATTACAATAATGATGCACACACACAAGCAAGTATAAGATATAGCAATTTGCATAATACACAAAGTAAAGAGAGAGATAGAGAGAGAGTCAATGGATCAAACGCAAACACAGAGATATGTTATCGAGGTTCGAGCACCCAGCTCTACATCCCCGCCTTCGACACACGAAGGATTTCTAATCCACTAGCTAGTTCACCAAGAACTCTCACAAGGAGTACCCAACTCCTCTCTTTACAATCACAACCTCCTCCTTGAGGCACAACTCCAAACCAACAATCTCCTCACAACTTGAGGGATTTCCAAACTCAAAACCAATACAAGGATCAGCTCACAACCTTGAGGGATACAACCCAATAGCCAAACTTCCTCAACACAATGAGGGAAAGGCACAAAGCCAAGCTAAAGATAGGGTTTACAACTTAGTGGTTTCAAACAACAACCACAAAACAATCTCTTTTTCCCACACAAAATCCTATAGAAAAGATAGTAGATTTTAGCTCAAGTGTGGAGAAAACCAAGGGATTTGAAACCAGCAACTCAAAGAAAATCTTTGGGAAATAAATGAAACCAAGATAGAGAAGTTCAATTCAAAAGCTTTTTCCAAAACCCTTTTCTTTGATTTTTCAAACCCTAAAGAAAACACCAAAAAGATTGTTCAAATCAAGCTCAAAAACTTCTTTTTATTGCTGTAAAAACACCAGAGAGTATGTAAAAATTCGCAAAAAAATTCTTAGAGAAAAACTCTTGCCAAAAGGGTATTTATAGGCTAATCCAGAAAATAGCCGTTGGCAGCAGAACTGCCAGAAATACCCTGGCGGTCGACCGCCCGGTCGACCGCACAACGGTCAATTTTTGACCGTTGTCAGCTACCGGTCGACCGCCCGGTCGACCGAAACAAACAGAGAGCAACTCTATTAACAGTCGGTCGACCGCCCGGTCGACCGGCAAACATACACACTGATACGTGCATCTGCCAGAACCACGGTCGACTTGTCCGGTCGATCGGACAAGACTGACACAGGCACGGTCGACTGGTGCGGTCGACCGGCTCAGATCAAAAGTTGAGTTTAAAACACAATTTTGAAAAGACTTTGATTTTTATGAAAAATATCTTTAAATAGTACTAAGTATAAAACATAAAAATTGATTTGTAGGCAGAGGATTTTGTATCAAATATTTTTGTATCTAATCATTTTTACCAAAAACCAAAAACTGTATTTTCTAAAACTTGAATAGAAAATACGTTTTGTCCAAAACACTTCCAGATACAAAAACATGATAATTAAATACTTTGAAGCATGATGCATATGGATAGAAATCCAATATACATGAAACAAATATATATCATAGTTTTTGTCATTAATTCCAAAATATGTTTTGTCAAAAATACAAAAACATATAACACATGAATAAAGGAGTCAAAACTAAGTTTGTCTAGGAAATTAAAGCATGCATGTATATAGAACAAATCATATATACATTAAACCATGTAAACTTGTTTTGATCTATCTATTCATGAAAACCAAGATCGGTTAAACCTAAAACCGAAAAAACCAAAACCAATATTCAAAACATGAAACGTGTGTGTTGTGAACTTGAGCATTATCATACTATTCTAATCTTTACAATTTAGATCTAAACACAAACTAAACTAGGGATACCTAAGTCTTCATGTAGAGCGCTGTCTCCAAGTTGACTCGGTCCAAACCGTGATTCACCAAGCTTGACTCCAATGAGTGCTAGATGTCATCTTTGATGCTTAGGCTCTTGAATCACCTTGTGAAAGATGTGTGGAAGCTTTCACCAACTAATATCTTGTTAAATATCAGAAACTTAAACATTGCAAGATTATTAGTACACATAACTACATGAGTTAATCATCATCAAAACTAGAGTGGAAGGCCTTTGGGCCAACAATCGGGGAGACCCACCAACAGGGTGTGGCCACCTAGCCACACCCTAGCCGCGGAAACGCGGCCAAAGTCGCGTTTTCGTGGCTTGGTTGTGGAGTTAGGGGGAGCGTTTGCTCCCCCACTCTTCCTGGGATCCTGTAGGTTGGGTTTTTGCCTATAAAAAGCCAATATTTGTACTGAAAATGGGACGACCATGCAAAGATAGGATTTAGCCAAGTTTTCCATTTCTTAGTTTAGGTTTTTCTTTTCTTTTTATGTAACTTTGATTTGTATGTAAGCTTATGTTAGATGAAGATCCATGTAAGTAAGAGAGAGAGGCTTATGTTGTGTACCCTCCTCCTTTCTTCCATTATTTCTGCAAGCAATAAAGGTAAACATTTGTTTATGTTCGTCTCTTTACTTTTGTTTTCTTTTTCTTTTCCTCTTCTACTTTACCTCTGTTGGTTTTTAATGAGAATGCAAGTGAATTCCGAAGCACAAGTATAACAAAGTCTTTGTGAGTGCCAACGATAGTTCATGAAGACGTTCTCCTCCGCAAGATCCGTATCACTTCATTCTTGCTGGGCTTGATGATATAATGCGAACGGGGACTGAGCTCGATCCTATAACTTATGCGTTGAACGCCTCCGAAGCAAGGTAGAACATGCAAGGGTTCCAGGTAAGTCATCAACCAAACTAGGTGAGTACTTCTTTTTCTTCTTTCTTTTCATTTATTTCTGTAGATTAAATCTCCAACACCTCATCTTCCAATTCTTCTTTCCCAACTCATTTGTGCATAACCGCTTTCATCATTTTTTGATTCTCTCCACTTTCTCATTCTACCGCTTTCTTTCTAACTCTAACATAATTCGTTTTCATTTTTATTTCTTAAAAACAAAGAAGAACTTTCGTTTTGTCTTAATAAAGATTTTAATAAAGAACTTTGAACGCTTCTATCGCAAACCCTCCTTGTGGATCACGACCCGATAGCCACTTGCTATAGCGGTAAGAATTGAGCACTTACACATCGTTATTTCTAAGTCTAAAATTCCGTATTTTGTGTGCAGGTTGTGCCTCAAATCAAATTTTTGGCGCTGTTGCCGGGGAGGGTAACGGTTTTTATTTAAATCTGGTTTTTATTGAACTTTTGAACTAAAATGAATTTTTCTTCTTTGTTGCAGGTTACAGAGCAAGTAAAGCAGGAAAAAAGGATTGCAGAAACATATAAGTCGTCTTGGGCCTCTGCTCTAGAAAGAAGAGACCAAGTACCCTCTGAATTGCCGCGTTTGCTCGGCTTTAGCCGCGTTTCCGTGGCAAGGAAGAGTTCACTACTAATTGGTTTTTTTTTACAGGGCTGCTTGCTTTGCAAAATTCTAGTTTTCTGCAACTTTATTTCTTATATGCCATCACCAAAAGCCAGCTAATAAATCAACAGTAAAACGTTTGTTGAAAAAGTTAAAAAATTGATTAGACGTTTGCATTTTTAGGCACGTGTCTTTTCAATTAATTTATTTTTACTGTTGAAGAGTGCTGGAGCAAAGTACGTTCGCATTGCATGTAGAATAGGACTCATCTCTTGGTTGATTTACATCGCTTTGAGTGAATCTTATTTACATATCTTGTACACTTGCACAAACTGATCTTAAGTGCACCACCCCATAACAAGATAAGGTGGGATTTAATCACCCTTTCTTGGCCCAAAAATCAGATTCCAAGCACTCACTAACCCAAGCCTAACTAAAAATGAGTAGACATTGGCCCTAGGGACATCTCGGACTCAATTAGGAGATATCCTAAAGGGGAAGGGTGTTTGAATTTGACTCCTGCCAAATCAGTGTCTAGGAAAGGGATTAAGGGTCGAAACCGAAGGTTGGTGGTTAATTAATTAAGGAACGTCTTTGACAGAAAACCTCCCACCAACCTTACCCTGACCTGGCTGATTAGCTTGTGGTCAAAGTCTGCATTAGACCTCCCGTGGACAGTCTAATCAGTTAGGAGTCGTCTAGGTCATAGGTCTACCCTAACTTAGGTTAGAATTTTTTTCTTTTTTGTTTGCTTATTTGTTTGTTTCTGTTTGTGTTCTATTGTGTGACATGGCTTATAATAACAATTTTTTTCAATTTAATAGTAATCCATATTACACACCAACTTCATTTTCGGATATTACCAACCCAGCATATCATAACTTTAACCAACCTAGTGTGCCAGATTGGTCTATCCGAATCAATATAACCCATGTCCCCAATCATATAACCATAATTTTCATGATAATTTCAACTCTTCACAGAGTCAATGGGGATTCACCTCCCCCGAGTCTAATTTTCAACCAATTTGTCCCTCTTATCCACCTAGTCCACAATATTCCAAGAATCATACTCAGTTCCACCAGTCCAAAATAGAAAACCATCAATTTTGGAAAGGAGTATGCGTGAGTCCAAACAAAAATCACAAAATCTGATGGACTCACAATTTCACCACCAATTCATAGACAACACTTCATCTTTTCATCAAAACAATAAACCCATCAACTATGAAAAGATGCTTGAAGCCATGACTCAGGCTCAAAACGCTCGTAACCGTGACATAGATATGATGGTCCAATCTCTATGTTCTCACCGATTGGCCAGTTCTGATGTCACTAACCATTCTGTTAGAGCCGAAGAGTCAGGTTGTTTTGGAAATCAAGGTTCCGTTTCAGAAAAATCATTTGAACTTGCCCAAACTCCAAATTTTGAAAAGAATATTGATAGTTTGGCAAGTTACCCTCTTCCTGAAATCGAACTTGAAAATGAATATAATCATGAACCTCAACTTACTGATTCAATTTTACTTCCTGATTCAATAATGACTCCGGTGTCTTCACCTGACTTTAATCTTTTCCCTGAGTCAACATTGGATCCTATGCCAATTCAGCATGAAATTGAATCACCTATTTTTGATGATCATATTGAACTTGACCAATTTTACACTTTTGAAAATCTTATTGACAAATTGGCAAGTTCTCATTTTTTGATATTAAACTCAATGAGATATGTGACCTAGATTCTCAAATCTGTGATCTAGTTCAACTTTCTGAATCAATATTGACTCCTGTTTTGTTACCAAACTTGAGTAATATTTTAGAGTCAGTTTTGATCTCCCCACCTATCATTCCTGAACTTGAATCACCAATATTAAGTCACATTCCATTGTTGGAAAATCAATGTGGACTTGAGTTTCAACTTCTTGACTTGGATACACTTCTTGAACCAATCTCGACTCCTGAACCTTTACTTGACTTAAGTCACCTTCCTGAGTCGGTATTAATTCCTATACTTCCTGAGTCCAAGTCAACCGTTCTATCATTTCATACTCCATTTTGGGATGAGGTGGTTGACAAATTTGACTCTGAAATTAGTTATGGAATTTGGAAATTAGATGGGGTTAAATTTTAATAAAAAACCTTCATGGATACACAATTTTAATGGGTTATATTAAAGAAATTTCTGGTGGGTTCCTCCGAACCTAACGAAAAGTCGATTGGGCCGCATTTCGTGGACCAATCAGACCACCACCGGAACCACCACCTTAAGGTAACATTTTCCTTCCCTTTCGTCTTTTTCATGCATCTATGCATTAATTCATACATTGAGGACAATGCATGAGATAGGTGTGGGGGAGGGTTCTAACATAACTTAGTTTTTTCTTTTTGTTAAAAAAAAAATTTTAACATTTTCTTTACTTTTAAAAACTTTTTGAAAATAGAAACAATATTTTGACATATGTTTTGTAAGAAATTAAGTCAATTTTAAGGAATAGGAAAATCCAAATTAGGATTTCTTATACTTGGTCAAAATAAGATTATTTGTTTGATTTTTAGAGTTAGGAAGATAATTTGTCAAAATAATTTAGTCTTGATCTTTACCTTGATGAAATATGCACACTTCATACACTTACACACTTAGGGTTCAAAAACAAAGATTCTTATGCCTTATAAAAAAAAAGAGAGAGAAAAATATATAAACAAATCTAATTATTGATTAGCTAGGTGCTTGGCCTAAGCAAGCCTTAGTATTTATGCGAAAGATGATTAGATAAGTTTGAAAAAAAAATCCTCTGATTAAGCTGGGTATTTGTGCCTAATAAAGCATAAGTATTCACGCCTAAAAGTGATTCATATAATAAAATCCTTAGTTTTGTGGCCTTGTTTGCTCGAGTCCTTAAGTCCTTGGGGTGCTTTCTCACCCGGTGCCCTAAGACCGTTTGGTTTGGGAGTCATCAATTAAAGGCTCATTTCATGGGCAGATTAGAAAGCCTAATAGAACTAAGGAATAATACCACCAATATATATATATATATATATATATATATATATATATATATATATATATATATATATATATATATATATATATATATATATATATATGAATAAATAAGGTATAAGAGTTAGAGTTAATGAACCCTTCATCAAAATTTTCACGATCACAAGGTGCATATGACTTAGGGTAAAGTAATAGACTAGATGAGAAGTACAATTTGACTCCTTACTTTGATTGATAACAAATTGTTGAATAGAGACTAAGTTTATGAATGAAAAATTCGGTTTTCCTATAACTTATAGATTACTTAAATCTTACAATTATATTTCAAATATTTTTCTCTTTCAAAATGCTTTTCGAAAATACTAACTCTTTATTTCTCTTTCTTTATAGATTTTGTGGGTGCAATCCGCTGAAAACCCTAACGAGACAAAACTCATCCTCTAGGGGAAACCTAGAGGTTTAACGGCTTGTTGTACATGCTAAGTGCAATCGCGTGACCTGCGAAAGTGGTCTAATAATCCTTCGTATAGTTTAGTTGTTCTGCTCGAGGACGAGCAAAAGATAGGTATGGGGGTGTGATTGGTCGCTAATGTTGCATATTTAGTATCATATTTCCATACTTATTATAGAATAAAATCTACATTGTCCTAATTAAAATGTTTAATTTATTTGCAGGCCCATTCCTTAAGGAGATGAAGAGAAATGAGCCCAAAGCCCACCAAAATTCTGAATTAAATCAGAATTAATTCGCACTCAGTAAATCAGGGCAAAATCAAGAGGTTGAAAACTGGTTGAGAAGAATCCTCTCAGAATCGATCGGTTAAAGCCAAGAATCAAAGGCCATTTCGTCACAATTCTGAACTCAAACGAGAAAACCAACTTAAGATAAAAGCAGCACGTGAAACCGGGGAGACCCACCAACAAGGTGTGGCCACCTGGCCACACCCTGGCCGCGAAATCGCGGCCAAAGCCGCATTTTCGCGGCTTGGTTGTGGAGTTAGGGGGAGCGTTTGCTCCCCCACTCTTCCCGGGATCCTGTAGGTTGGGTTTTTGCCTATAAAAAGCCAGTATTTGCACTGAAAATGGGACGACCATGCAGAGATAGGATTTAGCCAAGTTTTTCCATTTCTTAGTTTAGGTTTTTCTTTTCTTTTTAAGTAACTTTGATTTGTATGTAAGCTTAAGTTAGATGAAGATTCATGTAAGTAAGAGAGAGAGGCTTATGTTGAGAGTGACACCGATGTACCCTCCTCCTTTCTTCCATTGTTTTTTGCAAGCAATAAAGGTAAACATTTGTTTATATTCATCTCTTTATTTTGTTTTCTTTTTCTTTTCCTCTTCTACTTTACCTCTGTTGGTTTTTGATGAGAATGCAAGTGAATTCCGAAGCACAAGTATAACAAAGTCTTTGTGAGTGCCAACGATAGTTCATGAAGACGTTCTCCTCCCCAAGATCCGTATCACTTCATTCTTGCTGGGCTTGATGATATAATGCGAACGGGGACTGAGCTCGATCCTATGAATTATGCGTTGAACGCCTCCGAAGCAAGGTAGAACATGCAAGGGTTCCAGGTAAGTCATCAACCAAACTAGGTGAGTACTTCTTTATCTTTCTTTCTTTTCGTTTATTTCTGTAGATTAAATCTCCAACGCCTCATCTTCCAATTCTTTCTTTCCCAACTCATTTGTACATAATCGCTTTTATCGTTTTCTGATTCTCTCCACTTTCTCATTCTACCGCTTTCTTTCTAACTTTAACATAATTCGTTTTCATTTTTATTTCTTAAAAACAAAGAAGAACTTTCGTTTTGTCTTCATAAAGATTTCAATAAAGAACTTTGAACGCTTTTATCGCAAACCCTCCTTGTGGATCACGACCCGCATAGCCAGTTGCTATAGCGGTAAGAATTGAGCACTTGCACATCTTTATTTCTAAATCTAAAATTCAGTATTTTGTTTGCAGGTTGCGCCTCAAATCAGAGGGATAGGTACTAAGCCAAAGCAAAAGAAAGATTACAACCTTTAGATCACAATAGACCACAAACAATTCTTGGTTATCACAATAGACCACAAACAATATTTTTCACAAAAATAAGATCCTATAGATAAGATAGAGATGATAGCTCAAGTGCGAGAAAATAATGCGTTTGGAAATCAAAATCACAAAAAAAAAATACTTGAAATATAGAAATAGAAATAAAGATCAAAAATTAATTTCCCAAAGACTATGATTTTTCCAACCCTTGAAAACAAAATAAAAGATAAAGATTTAAAGCATAAAAACACTTTTGAAACTTTTTAAGAAATGGGCTAGATGGCACTTGAAAACTTTTTCTCTTGAAACCCAAAACTTTGATTTTCAATGGGATTGTTGGGATTTTAATCCATCCTAATGACCCTTTATATAGGTTTTGGAAAAACAAATTTAGAATAGTTTTATCAGGTTTAAAAAGAATAAATTGACTCTTAAAATTCAACAAAACACGTTATAAAAACATGTTAAAAATTAGCCTCTAGAAAATTAGCCATTACTGTCAATCTGACAGACTATTGGTTAATTTGGGAGCACAGTTTTCAGGCCTAATACGTCCGAATTTAGAAATAAGTATATAGGAATAATTTGTAAAAATTTAAGTCTTCTTTATAGTGCAACTTAAATCAACTCAGTATCATTTCAGAGTAGAAAGGTAACAATAAAATACTGAAAGGTGTCAAATCAAAAACTGTAAACTATTTTCAGAACAATAATAGATTTTAACCCAATATTTGACATCTTTAACATTTGAATCAGAAAATGGTTATTGAATAAGAAATGTAGCCCTGAAAATTATCTTTGAAATTTAATTTAAATCATATTATTTAAATATAAAAATAAAAAGTTATGATAAGAAATCTAAAAGAGTGTCGAGCAGATCAGCAGAACTAAAACTGGCTAAAATCCAAAATCTGATATATGTATACTTGACATCCAAAATCGGTTAAACTGAAAATCAAACATATTGAACTTTTGTGTGTGTGTGTGTGAACTTAAGCATATTAATACTAGTCTATCTTACATAAGATCTAAATACAAACTTAATCTAGATAATCTGAAGTCTTCTTATAGAACTCCTTCTCCAAGCTGACTCGATCCAAAAACGATCCAATGAGCTTGACTCCATCCGAGTGCTAGATGCGATCTTGACGCACGAGCTCTTGAATCTATATGTATTTGCTCCGAAACTCTTTTCTTGAAGCTAAATACCTACTAAGATCATGATAGACAATCTGAAACTATATAAACATAAGATCATTAGTATTACAACTACATGAGTTAATTATTATCAAAATTAGAGTGATGGGCCTTTAGGCCAACAAAAGGAGCCTCCACAAAGGAACTACAAAGGTCTATATAAAATCGAAATACACAACTCTAACTCTCAATCCTCTACATAAGTGGTAGCACAAACCAATGAGGTTTACAAGCTTTTAGTGAGCACAAAGATCACAAACAATCCCTTTTAAAACTTTCTATAGTATTTGATATGAGATGGAGCTTAAAAAATTTGTGAAAGAGAAAATCAGTTGAGATGAATTAATTTAAAAGCTGAAAATTTGCAGAAATTGATTTTAAAATGAGAGCACTTGAAGTAAGAAAACTTAAAATCTTTTCTTTTGAATAAACTTGATTTTTCAAATATTTCTCAAAAAATTTCTTACTAATCCTCCACAAATGAACCATATATATAGGTAATAATAAAACACTATTAGAGCAGCTTATCAGGTCATTAGAGAAGAGATTAGACCCAAAAAAGAGCAAATATACCCGTTGAAAAAAAAGTTAAAAATTAGATTTAAAAAACTAGTCGTTACTGTAGCTTTGACAGAACTTCAGTCGACCAGTCGGTCGATCGATAGTTCAATGATTTGAACTATCCGTTGATGTCAGTTGACTAGATAGTCGACCGATCTCAACCGAGACAAACTAGTGCCAGTCTGTCAATCGCCCGATCGACTGCTAGGTTTGCCGGTCGACTGGTCGGTCGCCTGATAAACATGCACGACATGCACAGGCTAAGGCTATATATGGCCTCAAGGTCCGGTAGCCTTAAAACTTATATATAGATAATATTTGAATTTAAACTTTTTTTAATATTTTATAATAATTAGAAAATTATTTGGCAATACATAAGCTATGGGATACATAATAGAAATAGGATATATAAATTTGGAAAAACATAAGACATGTATTAAACACCAAACCTTGTAAAATACCAAATTGAGAAAAAGCTAAATATCAAAACTCGTATTTTGAAAACTTGAATTTTGTGTGTGAGACTTCTTGGGCATCAACTCTACACACTATACTTTAAACATTATATTATCTGACAATTGTACTATATGTCTTCAAACAATCTTCAAGATTCTTCTCCAAAATTTAAATCTTGATCGTCCAAACTCGAATCCTTCTCTTGAGTGATCTTGTGACTAGAATACCTTTCTCTTAAGGAAGATTATACCAATAATGTTCTTAGAACTTGAAATACTTAGAAAAACACAAACTTGATTAGTACCAATAACGTCATGTGGTTTGTAATCATCAAAACAAAATTGGAGAGTGTACCTTTGGGCCA
The DNA here is from genome assembly GCA_038442645.1 of Agave tequilana. NCBI lineage: Eukaryota > Viridiplantae > Streptophyta > Magnoliopsida > Asparagales > Asparagaceae > Agave > Agave tequilana. The sequence goes on along the minus strand of JAVJIF010002081.1, from coordinate 97,158 downwards.
ACATCTTCGATCAGAGATGTATTGTTAACTTGATCATGAGAAAAATGACAGGACTAAAATTGGAGTTTTCAACTTTGTCATTGCTTCAATGTTGACATCATGCATCATAATGTCACTAATGTTCGGTCGGCTCGGCGTTGATCAACCATGATATGTTCCATTAAATAAGGATACTTTTCTTTGGCACTCTCCCAAGTATCATGGATGCCAAACCCTAATCCATCTAACTGATCTGGGTGAAGCTTCAATCAGAGATGTAGTGTTAACTTGATCAAGAAGAGTGACAAGGCTAAGATTGGAGTTTCTAGCTTTGTCATTTCTTCAGTATTGACATCATGCGACATAATGTCACTAATGTTCAGTCCGCTCGACGCCGATCGACCATGATGTGATCCATTGAATGAGGAAACTTTTCTTTGGCGCTCTCTCAAGCATCTTGGATCTCAAATCCTAATCTATCTGACTGATCAAGATGAATCTTCGATCAGAGGTGTAGTGTTAACTTGATCATGAGAAGAATGATAAGACTAAAACTGGAGTTTTCAACTTTGTCATTACTTCAATGTTGACATCATGCGTCATAATGTCACCAATGTTCGGTCGGCTCTGCGTTGATCGACCGTGATATGATGCATTGAATGTGGAAGCTTTTCTTTGACGCTCTCTTAAGTATCTTAGATCTCAAACTATAATCCATCTGAATGATTAGGGTGAATCTTCAATCATAGGTATAGTGTTAACTTAATCATTGTAGACTGTCCAAAAATCACGGGTCAAGTCATCAGAAAGCATAGTCCAAACTCCAGACACAAGGCAGCATAGCCACTAGCGCAGCACTGATTGAGATTTTCCTGCACACAAAAATATAATATATCAGATTTAGAACAAGATGTGCAAGGTGCTCAATTCTAATCCGCGGTAGCAATGGCTATGCGGGTCGTGATCCTCAGGGAGGGACTAGCGATGGAAGCGTTTAAGTAAGTTCTCTAAAAATTTCTCTTTTTTTTTTAGTTATTAAAAGGAAAAATTAGGTTAGGAAGAAAGTGATAGGTTAAGAAGATGGAGAAATAGAAACGGTATTTACAATGAATTGGGAAGAAAAGAATGATGAGAGTTGGTGATCTAAACTAAAATTACAAAGAAAGAAAGAAAAACTAAAAATAATTACTTACCTCTTCTGCCCTACTTACCTTTGATCCGTTTGCAACGACTTACCTTGTCTCTGAAGGCATGCAAGCATGGGATATAGGATCTGTTCATCACCATAGGCCATCAAGGGCTCTTCTTCGGCTAGGCAGTCTCAAAGCAACCAGTTCTCACAGTTTGCTAGACATCAGATAAAATAAACCAAAATAGAAGAACAAGAAGAAAACAACAATAGAAGAATAATAAATAAAAAGAAACAAACTTCGAATTGATTTTATTAACAATGAAAGAAAGGACTACTTACACCGATGTCACCTCAATACAAGCTGGTCTCCTTCCTCCATGAAAATATCCTCTCCTCTCAGTTAAAATTACAAAAAGAAAAAATAAAAACCTAAACTACAACTAGAAGAAAGCCTAAAAACCCTATCTTTTAGCTCTGTATTTTTTGTACTTTTTTTCTGTTGCTCTGCAGGGGTATTTATAGCTGAAAGATGTAGAGTCCTGGTATGACTCTCCCAAAAAATCTTATCTCCAGACTTGTGGCACTTATCCATAGAAGTTCAAATCTGTCCTGCAACTTATTATCATGTTGATCGCCGAAATTGGCTTATTTGCTGACTGAATTAGAAAGTTTGATCAACATAAGAGTTGTAGGTCTTCAAGTCGTCTTTCTAGAATATCTTAAATTATTGGATTTGAATATCTGTAGCAAAAGTTATGATCTGAATACTAAAACGTGTATAGTCTCAATCTGAATTTTTTTGAATTTTTATCTTTGCACTCTTCTCCATTTATCTTCATCTGAAAGTATTTAGGGTTGAATAGAAGTTTATCCTTCCCTCTTATTTTGGTATTTAGCAACTTTTGCGCTTAGTATTTGCAATTTTGGCAATTAATATTTGTAACTTTTACATTGGGCTTGAACATGGGCTTTTGGGCTTCTTTTAAGCTTTATTTCTTTATTTTAATATTTCGAGGCCTGCACACAATAAATCATAAAATATTAGTTAATTGTGCATGATTATATGAATAAATATGAAAATGTGATGGTAAATGTAATGATAAAAATGCACTTTTCACTACCAATCACACCCCCACACTTATCTTTTTGCTCGTCCTCGAGTAAAAATCAAAAAGAAAAGAAAAATTAATCTAGCTAACTCACTTTCGTAGGAATCACGATTGCACTTAGCATGTGCAACAAGCCGTTAAACCCCTAGGTTACCCTAGAGGACGAGTGTTGTCTCGTGAGGGTTTTCAGCGGATTACACCCACAAAATCCATAAAAAGGAAAATATTTGAAATACGTTTGAAGAGACTAAGTAATCTATAAGTTTTTAGGATCCTCATTTTTATTCATTCTTAAACTTAGTCTTTTTATAGTAAATTGTTTTCCTTTTTAGGTAAGGGTCAAAATTGAATTTTTGTATATTCTTTTTCGTTACCCTAAGTCATATGCATCCTTGTGAATTTTTGAATTCCTTAACTTGGACTCTCATGCCTCTTTATTATTATTATTATATTTTTTTCCTTCTTTTTTTTAATATGTATAACTCATCTAATTTTCTTTCGTGTAAGCATAAAGGCTTCTTGAGGCCCTCATACCTAACTAATTGACTATTAGATGTGTTAGTACATATAAAAGTAATTTTTCTTAATTTCCTTAGGCTTTCTAATCCACCCATGTAGCGAACTTAAAGTCGGTGTCTCCCAAACCGGTCGGCTTTAGGGCACCAGGTGAGAAGACACCCCATGGACTTAAGGATTTGAGTGAACTAGGCCACAAAACTAAGGACTTTATTTATAAAATCACCTTTAGGCGTGAATACATATGCTTCTTAAGGCACATGTATCTAGCTTAATCAGTGAATTTTTTTTGTTTTTTTTTTGTTTTTAGTATTATTTTTTTTTATAAGGCACAAGAGTCTTTGTCTTAGAATCCTAGATATGTAAATGTATTAGGTATGCACATTTCATTAAGGTAAAAATTAAGACTAATTACTTATTCAATTTCTCCTCCTATACCTAAAAATTCAACAATTTATTTATTTTGACCAAGTTTTTAGAAATCCTAATCATGATTTTCCTAATTCTTATGACTAACTTAGATTTCTTTAAAAGATAAGTCAAAATATTGTCCTTTTTTTTATAATTTTTTTTAGCAAATTTTTTTTATTAGCAAATTTTTTTGTTAGTTTCTACCTATGTTAGTATGTTAGTAAACCCTCCCCCCACACTTATCTCATGTATTGTCCTCAATGTATGAATGTATGCATGTATGCATGAAAAAGAAGAAGGGAAGGCAGATGTTACCTCAAGGTGGTGGTTCCGGTGCTGGTCTAATTGGGCCAAGCGTTGCTACCCAATCAAGATAATGTGGTAGTTCATGGGACCTACTTTTATTGACCTCTTTTCTATTTACATGTTTACAGTCCCCACTATGAATAGGATCATGGAAGATCCTCTCGTGAAACTTACTTCCTTTACATGACCAGTCCTGGAAAATCATCACAGAGTCATGGTCTATACCTATGTCCAACAAAAGAATGTGACTTGGTAGAATGGTTGACTTGGACTCAAGAATGATAGGTTCAGGAACGAATACCGACTCAGGAAAGAAACTTAAATCAAGTAAGGGTTCAGGAGTCGAGCTTGTTTCAAGAAGTGTGTTCAAGTCAAGAAGTTGAAACTCAAGTCCACAATCATCTTCCCACAATGGAATGTGACTCAATATTGGTGATTCAAGTTCAGGAATGATAGGTGTGGGAATCAAATCTGACTCTAAAAGATTTCCTAAGTCGGGTAACAAGACAGGAGTCAATATTGATTCGGGAATTTGAACTTGATCACAGATTTGAGAATCAAAGTCACATATCTCATTCGGTTCAATCTCATAAAAATGAGAACTTGCCAATTTGTCAATGGGACTTTCAAAAGTATGAAATTGGTCAAGTTCAATATGATGATCATCAAAAATGGGTGATTCAATTTCATGATCTATGGGTACGGGAATAAATATTGGCTCAGAAAATTGGTCCAAATTAGGTAAGGATACCGGAGTCAACATAGATTCGAAAATAGAAACTGAATCGCAAAGTTGGGGATCGGGTTCACATTCACAATCTAATTCAATCTCATTGAAATTAAAACTAGCCAATTTGTCCAAGGATTGGAGTTGAGCAAGTTCATATTGATGTGATGAAATTGAATTTTGATCAAGATCTTCTAGACAGAATGATTCTTGGTTCCTATCAACTTGCTCAAGAATGTTGGAAAGTCTAGAAATTTGATCATTCATTATATCTTGCAACCGATCCACTTTTTCTTCTAACCCGTCGAATAGATCAATGGTGGACTGAAACCTTGGTGATGTGGGAAGAGACGTATATGAAGATAATGGTTGAACAGGTGGTTGACCATACGGCTCAGGGGTATTGAATCCCCATTGACTCTGTGAAGAGTAGTGATGATTATTCCAATCATGTTCATAGTATTGGGACTGGGGTATGTAATGATTCGGATAAGACCAATCTGGCACACTAGGTTGGTCAAAGTTATGATATGCCGGGTTGGTAATATCCGAATAAGAGGTTGGTGTGTAATATGGATTCTCATTAAAGTTGAAAAAATTGTTGTTATAGGCCATATCACACAAACACAAACAAAGAAAAAGAAAACAAACAAATAAGCAAACAAAAAAAATTCTATCCTAAGTTAGGGTGGACTTATGACCTAGACGACTCCTAACTGGTTAGACTGTCGTAGGGTGCAGACTTTGACCACAAGTTAATCAGCCAGGTTAGGACAAGATTGGTGGGAGGTTTTTCGTCAATACGTTCCTTAATTAAATAACCACCAATCTTCGGGCTTTCGGCCCTCAATCCCCTTCCTAGACACAAATTTGGCAGGAGTCAATTTCCAACACCGTTCCCCCTTAGGATAATCTCCTAATTGAGTCTGAGATGTGCCTAGGGCCAACATCTACTCATTTTTAGTTAGGCTTAGGTTAGTGAGTGCTTGGAATATGATTTTTGGGCCAAGGAAGGGTGATTAAATCCCCACCTTATCTTGTTATGGGTTAGTGCCCTTAAGATAAGTTTGTGCAAGTGGACAAGATATGTAAATAAGATTCACTCAAAGCAATGAAAATCAACCAAGAGATGAGTCCTATTCTACATACAATGCGAACGTACCTTACTCTAGCACTCTTCAACAGTAAAAATAAATGAATTGAAAAGACACGTGCCTAAAATGCAAACGTCTAATCAATTTTTTATCTTTTTCAACAAGTATTTTACTGTTGAATAATTAGCAGTATACAGGTTTATCACAGAACAAATATAATAGAGCTGACAAATCAAATTTCAGATTGCAGCAACCTGCAGAAAATTCAGTAAGTAGTTCTCTACTACTGCCGCGGATCCGCGGCTATTGCCGCGTTTGCGCGGCAAGGTAGTAGTCTCTGCTGCTCTGCCTTCGAGGGCAGAGGCACAGAGTTGCTATATGTCCTTACTGCTGTTTCCTGTTCTCCAAACCTGTAAACAGAAAGAATAAAAGAATTAGTTAAATATTTTTTTTAGAGATAAACTTACCGTCCCTCCCGGCAACGGCGCCAAAATTTTGATTGAGATTTTCCTGCACACAAAAATATAATATATCAGATTTAGAACAAGATGTGCAAGGTGCTCAATTCTAATCCGCGGTAGCAATGGCTATGCGGGTCGTGATCCTCAGGGAGGGGCTAGCGATTGAAGCGTTTAAGTAAGTTCTCTAAAAATTTCTCTTTTTTTTTAGTTATTAAAAGGAAAAAGTAGGTTAGGAAGAAAGTGATAGGTTAAGAAGATGGAGAAATAGAAGCGGTATTTACAATGAATTGAAAAAAAAGAATGATGAGAGTTGGTGATCTAAACTAAAATTACAAAGAAAGAAAGAAAAACTAAAAATAATTACTTACCTCTTCTACCCTACTTACCTTTGATCCGTTTGCAACGACTTACCTTGTCTCTGAAGGCATGCAAGCATGGGATATAGAATCTGTTCATCACCATAGGCCATCAAGGGCTCTTCTTCGGCTAGGCAGTCTCGAAGCAACCAGTTCTCACGGTTTGCCAGACATCAGATAAAATAAACCAAAATAGAAGAACAAGAAGAAAATAACAATAGAAGAATAATAAATAAAAAGAAACAAACTTCAAATTGATTTTTTTAACAATGAAAGAAAGGACTACTTACACCGATGTCACCTCAATACAAGCTGGTCTCCTTCCTCCATGAAAATATCCTCTCCTCTCAGTTAAAATTACAAAAAGAAAAAATAAAAACCTAAACTACAACTAGAAGAAAGCCTAAAAACCCTAGCTTTTAGCTCTATATTTTTTGTACTTTTTTTCTGTTGCTCTGTAGGGGTATTTATAAGAGCTGAAAGATGTAGAGTCCCGGTACGACTCTCCCAAAAAATCTTATCTCCTGACTTGTGGCACTTATCCATAGAAGTTCAAATCTGTCCTGCAACTTATTATCATGTTGATCACCAAAATTGGCTTATCTGCTGCACTACTGTAGTACCAGGACGCAAGGGTCGAAACCCGCGTCTCTACCTCACTGTAATGGCCAAGACGAAGAGCTTGGAACTTGCGTTTCAGGCATCCATGTAATACCTAGACTTAGAACTCGAAGCCCGCATCTCACATGAAGCTTAATGCAGAACTTGAAATTCGTATTTCTCAAGCGTTACCTCAATGATAAAACGTGAGGCTCAAAACCCACTTCTCGGTTATAACTGTCGTCATTACTGGGTCAATTACTGCCCACGTAATGAGGGAGTTAACTCCATTATGGAGTATTTTTAAGGGACAATTTTACCCTTGAAACCCCTATAAATAGCTCCGTTGGCTGTGGAAAAGGGGTCAGAAGTTTTGGTTAGAAGAATTTTGGTTGTAAGCCTTAGAAAGACCAAAATCTCCAGATGAAAAATACGAAAGAGTAAAACTCTTCTAACAACTTGCTGAGTACAAATTTGTTCTTGCCTAAGGTCTCTTTCAGATTTTTGTTGGATGGAAGCTGTATTACTTCATCCACCATCCAAAGAGAAGGTACCCAAAAGGTCGTGATGTTCACCCGGTCTACGGAAAACAAGATTCACTTTCCATCGCTGCATCAAGAACCCATCACTAAACAAGAGGAAGATTTGAGCTTGAATATCTTCCCTCTCTTGCAATCGGATTATTGATCCGTTGTAACTTTCTTTACAGTCAAATAAAGAATTTACAGCCTTCAATTTTCCCACCAAACAAGAGATGGCGACTCCGTTGGGGACAACTTTCTCTACTGATGAGCAAGTCGTGACGCAAGGTGACGTCACCTGCATGGGAAAGATGGTTTGACCGGTTGTCGTGAAATTCGACCAGGCAAAGTATGAAAAGTTCCTCTCTTCTGACTCTAAAAGCCCTAGACGCGGCAGTACTGCAAGGTCTCCTCAGAGATTCGCTCTCAAGTCCCTTCAAAGGATTCCCTTAATGTGGTCTGTGCGGAGAACATCATGGCCAGATGCATCACACGTAAGGTCCGCGTCAACGTCTCCTACGAGACCCGTAAGGCCCATGCTGTTGGCTTTCAGCCTACTCACGCTCGTCCTCTTTCTCAGCCCCAGGTTACCAGGGGTTCCCAATAACCCGTACGACATAACCGGAATGCTGAACGTCGACAGAGACGACGCACATATCAATTACAGACTCAAGAAGCTGGAACAACTATCTATCCAGCAATCTGTCCAACGGATAAAAAACGTGAGGCTTAAGCTCGCGTTTCTTCTGAACTACGTCAGACACGCGAAGTCTGCATTCGGAGACCTAAACACGAAGCCCACAAGGCTTGTGTTTTTGAAGCTTTACTTCCCAAACGCGATGTTCAGCAAAGCGAGGTCTATGCCTCTCCTTAGAGACACGAGACCTGCATCTCTACAACCAAACGTGAGTTGAAAAAGTCCGCATGTCTCAACTGTCACTAATCAAATGCGACAATCAGCGGCACGAGGTCTGTGTCTCTTCTCAGTAGAGGCGCGAGACTTGTGTTTTAAAGCGAAAATGCGAGAGCCATGTCTGTTTTACAAAAAGTAAGCTTCACGCTCAGAACCTCACGTCTTAGATTCACGACACAAGGATGGTTCTCAGAAGCTGAAAAGCTCTCGAAAACCCGAGGCTAATCTCTTTGATCCCTTTCTGACATATTTAAGAGATTATTTGACAAAGACAAGGAGCGCTAATCAGGTTGCTCCATCCTGTTGTTGTGAACGACTCATCATAACAATGCTCTCTCTGTAGCTGCAATGTCATTGCAGCTCACATGTGAGCAACCAGTCGGGATTCAGACGATTAACCCCAACCTCCCGATCAGCCAAAAGGCGTCATTCCATAGAAGGAGACCCTTCTTTGACATGGAATACCCGAAGTCACTACAAACATGGCAGGTCCAAGTACTATGCTAAGAAAAAAGTAGGGGAAAATAACCGGCAGTCAGCTCTGATGAGTCTGATATGGGACCAGAAGAAGTGTACTAGCAAACTCGCACTCGGACTTGTGCGGTACCCCCGATTGACTACAATGTCCTAGCCTGGGGCATTGAAGTAAGTGAATCACACTCTGCCATCGCAAAATCACAGACCTCGAACTCTTCTTTAGAGAAGGAAACCTTTGCATATATGGCAAAAACTCCTGAGGAGACGACTAGGCACCTGGAACAGCAAGCCCAGATCCAGAGGAAACAATTCGATATGATTCGCACCCAACAAGAATTTATCGATACCCTCAAGCAAATTCTTGCACAGTTGTTCGAGGACAAGAAGAAGTCGAATGCTCAAACTTCTTCTTAAAAGTCCAAAGGCAAGTGGAAGGAAGGGAAAAGCACATCTTCCATACACATAGAAGAGGAGAAACAATCCAATTTCGAGTCGTCTAAATCCTCATCTAAAGAGGGAGGCACTCCAGAGTATGGGGGTACTCATTCTAAAAGAATGAATCAATTGGAGCAGCATCTGGAAAGCCTTACCAAATGAAAAGGCCTCCAAGAAGCAGGAGTGATCCAACCATACCCGAAAGAATGGGATCTTGTCCCATATCCTCTTAAGTTCAAAGCCCCGACTATAGAGGCCTTTGACGGCAATGAAATCACCTAAAGAGGGGGTGAATAGGTGACTAGCTAATCTAATGATGAATTAATGCGAAATTAAAACTATTTATGCAAACTAAAAACTTTTAAGCTAAATACACAAGGTATAATCAAAGAGTGCAGCCGAATTCCTGGTGAAGGGCTCTGGACTATCTCCTCAAGATTCCTCTGGATAAGAGTTGAGGTGCCGCTATGGCTTTCTTGGTTGAATACAAGTGTGAGCAAACAATCCTAAGCATATATCAATCATATAAATAGACAAGAAATGTAAGCATGCAAGATAAAAACACAAGTGAGAGATAAAGAGAGAGCAATCTCAAACACGAGAGATTTGTTTCAAGGTTCGAGCACCTTTGCTCTACGTCCCCACCTTCAACACTATGAAGGATTTCCCCTAGAATCGATCCCACAGGATCACTCGGTGCTGCAACACCTACAAGGAGTTCACACTAGAACTCTTGGACTCACTAGTCCATCTCTTGTTCCCGCAAGAACTACGCACGCAAGCACACTAGCTTGCCGAGGCCGCACCTCTACACCGAGATGTCACTAGAACTTGAAACAACATGAACCCGCAAGTCTGTCTTCTCAAATACAAGATGAACACTTTGGTGATTACAACACTTTGATCACCTAAAACCACTCTCACAACAACTCTCCTATAGGATAGATATGACAATGGAAAACTCAAGTATGTGTGAGAAAACAAGGATGAATTTGTGGTGAAAAACTCAAGAAATCTCTTTTACAAAACACTCTTGAAAACTCTTCTTATGATATGGAAGTTTTAGCTCTAAAACAAGTGGAGATAAACACTAAAAGATGTAGGAAAAACATGCTTGAAAACCCACTTCAAATCTTGTTTAAAACAGCCCAAGGGAACCCCATTTTGTAGGCTCCCAAAAACTAGCCGTTGCAGGCCAACTCAGCAAAAAAGTCTGCTTTCGGTTGACCGCCAACGGTCAAATTTTTGACCGTTGGGAAAAGCGGTCGACTGGCCAGTCGACCCAAAACTAGGCTATGACCTAGCAGTTGACCGCCCGGTCGACCGGGGCCATTTACAGAGAGCAGAAGCTATCTGGCAGTTGACCGTACGGTCGCTGACCCTTGGCTGTGCACATCGGTCAACCGACTTCTAGTTCGGTCGACTGGTCGGTCGACAGCCTGGTCAGCAACAATAAAGGAATTAAAACTTGGTCTTTTTACCTTCAGTAAAATCGCATAAATTCTCATAAATTTCACAAAAATAAGTTCATTAATATACTTTGATTTACAAACATATTTGATTAAAGATCAAAACATATTACAAACATTATGAACTATTTTTGTGATAAGAAAATTTTGGCTTAAACAAAAATCTGTATTTTTCAAAAACTATCTCAAATTGAAAAACGATTTTTCTAAAACTTTTCCAAATACAAAAATAAGATATTTTAAACTCTTCTGAAGATTAGTGTGTATGGATATGATCCACTACACATATATGATGAAAAATCTATGTTTCTGACATTAAGCTCTAAAATAAGTTTTGATAAAACACAAGTATATTTTGAAGCTTAAAAATCAAAACGGTATTTTCTAAAACACATATAAATTTTGTATGTGTGTTTGTATGTACTTGAGCAATCCACCACCTAATCTATCCTTTATACTTTATCTAAAAACAAATCTTGACACTTACAAACCAACACACGTTATCTTGAAAATCTTCTTCTCCTTCTTGACTTGGTCTAAACCTTGATCCAATTAGTTAGACTCCTCTTGAGTACTTGATGTGATCTTGATGTGCGAGCTCTTGAATCAATATGTGGTAGCTCCATAACTTGACTTTAAATCTTTTGTTGAAGCTAAATGGCAACTATGATCTCGATTAAATATCTGAGACTAATTAAACACAAGATCATTAGTACTATAACTACATAAGTTAATCATCATCAAAACTAGAGTGATGGGCTTTTGGGCCAACAATCTCCCCCTTTTTGATGATGACAAAACTCATGAAGTTATATACGCATGAATTAAAGTTAAGCTTCATAGAAGCTCCCCCTTAACTCATGCATAGCAATAAACAATAAGATGTTCAATAAAGTGCATAAAACTAAAAAAATTCTTCTCCCCATTTTGCATAAACAAAACATATATGCATAAACAAATAAATAGAAGATCTTTCTCCCTCTTTTTGTATAAAACAGGGAAATGAAATAAGCATGCATATATAAACTCATCAAATACTTCTCCCCCTTTTTGTCAATTCATCAACAAAGGGGCGAAAACAAATCAAAGAATAAAGATATATGCGATATACATTCATAAAGAAAAGAGACGTGAAGTTAGCTCCCCCTGCATACATGCATTACATGAAGAAGAGATGACAAAACCCTAACTCACATAAAGCATAATATACAATACATAAGCGGAGATGTTAAGCTCCCCTTACACACGTGTACCACATAAAGAAGATAAGTCAAGCTCCTCATTATAAGATACACTCAACAGAAATCTATATATAGAAGAGATGTTAAGCTCTCTTTGCATATAGGCAATACATATCAATAAATTTTGAACAAAATTTTTGATAATGCTTAAAGCAAAACTTTGAAATTTCTTAAAACAAAATTTTGGTAGCACTTGTAAACAAACAAAATTTTAAGATATCAATTGAAGATTTTTGAAACATAGTACCAATTGAAATCTTGATACCAATTGAAATTGAAACATATTGATACCAATTGAAGTATATATACGAATTGAAATAGAAATATTATAAATTTTTTATACCAATTAAAAGGTAAAATATGACGTATATTTTGATATCAATTGAAATATGACAATAATGCATAAGCTCAATAAGATACCAATTTATATTTAAAAATTAGTCAAGCTTAGCATAAACATAATTTATTCTTTAAACATGTAAGGATATTGTAAAGTAGGCACAATCAAATCATGTATATGCATGAAAAAGAAAATTCCAATTGAAATTGATATTATTTGAAAGATGAAACATACATATATAAGAAAACATATATGAGTATACAAAAGTAGAATTTTTATGAAGTTTATTTGTATAACTCATAACTATCTGCCCTATTCATGCACATATTAAAAAAATTTCATTATTGCACACAAGGCATGGACACCCAACCATCCACCCTTATAGCTTGGTAGGGGTTTTCAAAAAATAAGAGTTTGAAAATATTTTCCATAGTTTGAAAACTCTACACATTGAAGAATAAATAACTAGTTTAAAATAATTTTTAAAAAATTAGTTAAAGATCCTTCAAACATGAAAGCAAATCATATATATCTCATGAATCATACTAAATACACAAAAATTGACACTCGAAACCTATTAAGCTCAAAGATTCTCATGAAAACAATGTCATGAGTAAACAAATAAAATGTGAGTGCATAAGAATCATGTGAATAGTATTTTCATGAAAGTAATCAATAAAGCTCAAAATAGGCATGAGTTTCTTTTATCAAAAACATGAAAATCATAAAAATAATTTTTCAAAAAAAAACTTCAAGGCATATGTATATTTTATCCAAAACTAATAATGTACATATATATCCTAAACACAAATGAGTCCATAATATAATTTGCATGAAGGCAATTGACCAAAGGATATACATGTATAGTTATTAGTTTTGGACAAAAGTTTCATATATACATGAAACAAAACATATAGAAAAATAGGCAAAACAAGTATAAATGAAAGAATCATCAAAATTAGGTTATACATGTACATATAATGAGTACAAATGAGCACAAACATATAAGAGTAAATTGTTACTCACTATTTGTACAAATATAGACACAAGTTTTAATGAAAAACTACATCTACACAAGTATTTACCTCATAAAATAAAAACCAAAACATGCTAAAAATTATGAATGTAAAAGCATGCAAAAAAAATGGGAGTTTTAAAGATAGTTACCAAACTAATTTGCACTATTCTCTAAGTCTCCAAAACATGGTGGGTCCTCCCACCAAACTTCCTTGATAGTGATGCATCAATTGAAGTATCCATCAAACTCATGTATCCAACACCAAGGCACCAACCCTCTCACGTCATGTGAGAGCCCACACCTACATCAAACACAAGTGGTGGAAATTTTGGTACCCATTTTCTTTTGGGTCCATGGGGGTTAGCATTATTTGGAACCCAAACATTTTTATTAGCAAAATTAGTAAAATTTAACTTATCAAAGCAAAATTTTGCTAAATGGCCTTTGTGGCTGCAATGTGTACATTTGTGCACTCTAGCATGCACATAAAAATGAGTGTGATCATGGTGTGCAAAGTGTGCATATGTATGTTGTGGGTGATGTGTATGAACATGTGGAGCTTGTTTCTTTTGAAATAAGGTTTCCAATCTATTATGATTAAATATACAATTGTTCAACGTTGAGCTCAAATAATTTATTCTATTTTTCAAAAATTGAATCTCATTTTTATCAAGGTAGCATGAAGAGCATGGCAAGTATGAAAATCAACAGCCTTTTTCTTTTTAGAAATATTTTTCTTTTCTTTTGAACCAAAATTTCTTTTCAAAGAGTTGTTTTCTTCTAAAACAATTTCTTTTCTTTTTCCACAAAATTAATTTTATTTTTAAAGAATTATTTCCTTCACAAAGATCATTTAATTTAGAAAACAAGGAAATATTCTCCTTTTTCAAAGATTCATTTTCTTTAGAAATATTTTCCAATTTATTTTGAAAAGAATCCTTTTCTTTTGAAATGGACTCATATTTATTTTTCAATCTTTTATGGTCCTTTTTAAGTAAATCATATTTTTCAAGAAGTTGTTGACAAAATGAAGTAAGATCATTATATGACATGTCAACATCCTCATCATGCTCGGATTCAGAATATACCTCAAGGGGATATCCCCTCGGACCATGTAGCATAAGTTGGAAGCATTACTTCCATCATCCGAGTCACTCCCCGCATTGTATTGCTTTTGTTCGCTAAGGGAAATTAAAGTGTTCCATACTACAAAAGTCGAATCAAAGTTAGAAACCCTATATAAATAATCATCATTTAGGGTACTCTTTAAAGCATGGATGGCTTTTGCATTAGCCTCTAAACGTTTGTCATTTAAATAATATAAATCTTTAATAGTGGCAAAAATACCTAGGGCTTCGAGGTACATTGATATCTTAACTTTCCATGTCTGGATGTTAAGAGTATCAAAGGTGGGAGGTGACAATAAATCCATGTGTGTGTAAACAAATATTGTGATTAGATAAAAAGTAGGATCTTTAGCTCTAAGTTGTTAAAACCAAATCCAGAGCATCAAGCTCTGATACCAATTGAAATCACTTGGAGGGAGAGTGAATAGGTGACTAGCTAATCTAATTATAAATTAATATGGAAGTAAAACTATTTATGCAAACTTAAAACTATTAAGCTAAATACATAAGGTATAACCTAAGAGTGTAGCCGAATTCCCGGTGAAGGGCTCTGGACTATCTCCTCAAGATTCCTCTAGATAAGAGTTGAGGTGCCGCTATGGCTCTCTTGGTTAAATACAAATGTAGCAAACAATCTCAAGCAAATATCAATTTAAACACAAGATATATCAAGCATTTAAATAGATAAGCAATGTAAGCATGCAAGATATAAACACAAGTGAGAGACAGAGAGAGCAATCACAAACACGGGAGATTTGTTTCGAGGTTGGAGCACCCTTGCTCTACGTCCCTGCCTTCAATACTATGAAGGATTTCCACGAGAATTGATCCCACCGGATCACTCGGTGCCTCAACACCTATAAGAAGTTCACACTAGAACTCTTGGACTCATTAGTCCCTCTCTTGTTTCCGCAAGAACTACACACGCAAGAACACTAGCTTTCCGAGGCCGCACCTCTACACCGAGCTGTCACTAGAACTCGAAACAATGCGAACCCGCAAGTCCGCCTTCTCAAATACAAGATGAACACTTTGGTGATCACAACAATTTGATCATCTAAAACTACTCTCACAACAACTCTTCTATAGGATAGATATGGCAATGGAAAGCTCAAGTATGTGTGAGAAAAACAAGGATGAATTTGTGGTGAAAAACTCAAGAAATCTCTTTTACAAAACACTCTTGAAAACTCTTCTTTTGATATGAAAGTTTTAGCTCTAAAACAAGTGGAGATAAACACTAAAAGATGTAGGAAAAACTTGCTTGAAAACCCACTTCAAATCTTGTTTAGAACAGCCTAAGGGAATCCCATTTTATAGGCTCTCAAAACTAGCCGTTGCAGGCCAACTCAGCAGAAAAGTCTGCTGCCTGTCGACCACCCGGTCGACCGCCCACGGTAGGATTTCCGACCATTGGAAAAAGCGGTCGACCGGCCAGTCGACCGAAAACTGGGCTATGATCTAGCGGTCAGCCGCCCAGTCGACCGGAGTCATTTACAGAGAGTAGAAGCTCTGTGGCGGTCGACCGTGTGGTCGACCGGCCCTTGGCTATGCACATTTGTGCACATCGGTCGACCGCCCCATCGACCGACTTCTGGCTCAATCGATCGGTCGGTCGACCGCCAGACAGCTTGGTCAGCAACAATAAAGAGATTGAAACTTGGTTTTTTTACCTTCAATAAAATCTCATAAATTCTCATAAATTTCACAAAAATAAGTTCATTAATATACTTTGAATTACAAACATGTTTGATTAAAGATCAAAACATATTACAAATATTTTAAACTATTTTTGTGATAAGGAAATTTTGGCTTAAACAAAAATCTGTATTTTTCAAAAACTATCTCCAAATCGAAAAACGATTTTTTTAAAACTTCTCCAAATATAAAAACAAGATATTTTAAACTCTTTTGAAGCTTAGTGTGTATGAATAAGATCCACTACACATATATGATGAAATATCTATGTTTTTGACATTAAGCTCTAAAATAACTTTTGATAAAACACAAGTATATTTTGAAGCTTGAAAACCAAACGGTATTTTCTAAAACGCATATAAATTTTTTGTGTGTGTGTGTGTATGTACTTGAGCAATCCACCAACTAATCTATCTTTTACATTTTATCTGAAAATAAATCTTGACACTTACAAATCGACACAAGTCTTCTTGAAAAATCTTCTCTTAAAAATCTTCTTCTTCTTCTTGACTTGGTCCAAACCTTGATCCAATGAGCTAGACTCCTCTTGAGTACTTGATGCGATCTTAAAATGCAAGCTCTTGAATTAACATATGCTAGCTTCAAAACTTGATTTTAAATCCTTTGTTGAAGCTAAACGCCAACTAAGATCTTGATCAAATATCTGAGACTAATTAAACACAAGATCATTAGTACTATAACTCCATGAGTTAATCATCATCAAAACTAGAGTGATGGGCCTTTGGGCCAACAGGCAAAGGGTTACCGAACCAACCAATCTACTACTTCAAGTCTCACGTACAGAATGTAGTAGATAATGATGCCATACTGGCACGTTTGTTTATCGGTACTCTAAAGGGACTCGCCTTCGAATGGTTCATGAAACTCCCTGAAGACTCCATAGAGAACTGGGGTGATATAGAGAAGCTTTTCCTTACACACTTTTTCGAAGATGACTTGGAGGTTACCATGCCAACTCTCCTGGCAACAAAACAATGAAAGGGAGAGTCAGTCAAGGAATTTGTGGAAAGATTTTGGAATATGACACTCTGATGTCCTAGCGATATGACCCAGGCCACCCTGGTAGAGACATGCTGTCACAATTTACAAACTTCACTCCTAGCCCAGATAGGAGTTGCCGAAAATCGCACTAGAAGCAATTAGTCCAGCAAGGTAAACATGCTTAAGAGATTATCACCAGAGTTAGGGTGGAAGAAAACAAGCCTAGACCTGAAAAGTCGACAAGGCGCGCGCCAGAAGTATCTTTTCAATCAAAAAGGAAGGATACATTGGCGACAGAGATAAAATCTCCCATTAAACCTCAGCCAACCGAGGGGGAAGTTCTTCAAGTTAGCCGCGCGCCAACGGCAGTACTCCTTCAAGGATGAGCACATCGATTCGTTATTCAAGTTACTTAACAAGAGCAACAGATTAAAGCTTCCGAAGCTAGACGTCCCGAGGAGGTTGGCACGACTGACAATTCCAAGTACTGTCTGTATCATAGGATACTGGAGCACCCACCAAAAGCTGTTATATCTTCAAAGATATTCTTCAAGCTCTAATTGATGCGAAAGTGCTGAAGCTCAGTCCAGAACAGAAGAAAGTGACGGCTAACATGATGCCATATCTTCAGTTCGGAAACCTGTCTCCAACACTGGCCAGAGTAGTTCTCATCTTGAAAGGGAAACTAAGGATGATCAATACAGACCCGCATCACCAGTAAGAGAAGGGTTTTATACCTATCTCTACACCTCAAGGAGAAATTATGTGGGTTCATCCTGACCTTATGGAAGACCAACAATGGACTACTGTTACTAACGGAATGTCGAAAGGCAAGACAAAAGCTTCACCTTGCAATGTGGTATGCGATTTCTCCTGAAAAGAGACTAATGTTCCCTTACTAACCGACTCAGAAGAGGAGATGATCGTCCTTATGCGCCGCTTGTTGTCGAAACTCGTTCAAGACAGTCGTACTTAAAGAAGTACGGGATTGTAGCAAATCCGCCTGGACCTACTGTAGAGCCAACCAAGCCCTCCGCAAAGCAACCTGTGGAGAAGCAAAAAGAGCTCGATATTCTAAAGCTCTCCCGAAGGACAAAGCAGAAGGAACATTAGCACCTTACCTCTTTGAAGTGTTAGCTCAACTGGCCAACATCCCGGCCAGGATCACCCTTTACGAGCTCCTAAGACTGTCAAAGTCAAAAAGAGAAGCTCTAGCTGATGCTGAGGTTTTTATGACCCAAATCCCAGCTGAGCCACAGAAGGAAAATAAAGAAGACTGCCTCTACGTCTCAAAATGCCCCCTACATCACCTTCACGCTAGATGACATGTAGATCAAGGGGAAACATGATAGGCTCCTATACTTTACAGGGTATATTGGATCATCTGTAGTGAGCCGCATTTAGATAGATCCAGGATCTACGTTGAGCATTATGCCTTGTCGGGTCATGCAGCACTTAGGCATCCCCACCCACTGATTGAGCGTCACCCAAACTACAATTTATGGTTTCAATGCTAATGGTACGCACGCAATAGGGAAGATCAAACTTAAATATCAGATTGGGGATCTCAGATCTGAAGTGACGTGCTATGTGATTGATGCCAACACTTCATACAATTTGCTGCTGGGACGATCATGGATTCATCGTAACTCCATCGTCCCCTCCACTCTCCATCAAGTCATGAAATATATCAACAAAAGTGGGAAAGTCTGAACGTTGATTGCCGAAAGACATCCGTTCAAGAGGGTAGAGAACTATTTCACAAGCTCTCTCCTATACCAGGATTCTCTAGAGACGAATGAAAGTCCACAGCCGGAGGAACCAGACTCTGATATTGAGGATGATACTGAACCAGAGGCGAAAGAAGAGTGCCTGTAGGAATTAAATTCACTTGTAATGAGCATTAATAAACTAAATATTAATAACACCGCCGATGACGTAGGCAAGTGGTATATTAATGAAGAGTTGGATTTGACTTACTTTTCTGTGCTTGCTTCTGATTCAGTGCCATCTGACACTAGTACCGATGTAGATGAGGACCCATGGGCGGCAATAGGTGCTCTGACATCATTGCATGCACCGGTGAGGTCATCCCTCACGATGTATCAAGATGTCAGTGATGCACAAGAATCACTATTCATGGTTCTAGTAAAACACAAAGGCCAAAAACTAATTCTTTTTGGAAGAATCAAGCCCGAATTGATACCTTGCGAAGACTCAAAAAGAGAGAACGAATCCCCTCAATTCGCCCATTATGAGCCAAATGTACTTAGAATGATTGAGAACATATGGTATGATTTAACAAAGACTCCTGGCTTAAACTTTGGCAAAGGAAGGAGAATACTTCTTCAATCCTTCATTCCCAAAGAGAAGACCCCTAATTATTATCAGAAAACTAGCAGGAGGTTGTGCTATGTGTCAACTCCAATTCCGTCAGCCTCTGAGTCTGAAGGGTCATTATACCATAATCACTCGTCAGGCACATCATTGTGGGAGTCAGATGTCAGTGTCTGCACCTTCTTAGAGAACTTTCAGTAAACATGGTTTCAATAAGCGGTCTAGAAGTTAGAGATGAAGAAATAATCTGGTCAGATGCAGATCCTTAGATCAAACACCTAAACACTCTTTCGGATATTCACTTCGAACAACGTGAACCACCCACAGAGGATAAGGTCACCCAGATTAATCTGGGAGACGAGGCTAATCCCAAGCCCATCTTTATAAGTGAAAGCTTATCACCCTTCGAGAAGGAAGATCTAATATCTCTTGTACAGGAGTATGTAGATGTCTTCGCTTGAAATTATGAGGATATGCCTGGGCTTGATCCTCGAGTGGCTATGCATCGCCTCAACATTAATTCAGACGCAAAACCAGTCAAACAGTAGCTGGACAGTTTCATCCAAAAATAATGAAAGCAATCCAGTCGGAAGTCAAAAATCTCATAGACTCTGGCTTCATCAGGGAGGAACAACACCAATATTGGGTAGCCAATATCGTCCCTGTTACCAAGAAAAATCAAAAGATCCGAGTTTGTATTGATTTTCGTGATCTAAATGAGGCTTGTCCAAAAGATGAATTCCCCCTCCCAATCACGAATGTTATGATAGACAACACGTGTGGGTTTGAACGGATGTCCTTCATGGATGGATTCTCGGAATACAATCAAATCAAGATGTACCCTGATGATGAAAAGCATACATCTTTCAGAACGCCTTTGGGGGTATACTGCTATACTGTCATGCCCTTTGGACTAAAAAATACGGGAGCAACATACCAGAGGGCTATGAATGCAATTTTTCACGAGCACATACGCAAAACAGTAGAATGCTATGTCGATGACATTACAGTAAAAAGTCATACTAAGGGCGATCACATAGCAGATCTGAAGACGGTATTCGGCATCATACGGGCGCATCAGCTGAAGCTAAATCCCACTATATCATCTTGGGGCTAGCCAGCGGTAAATTCGTAGGATTTATTAAGACATCCAAAAGAATCCACCTCGATTTAGAGAAAGTCCGCGCTGTTCAAGAGATGCAACCTCCAAGGAACCTCAGGGTGTTTAGAGGGTTGCAAGGGCAATTAGCATACATCCAGAGGTTTATCTCAAATCTATCGGGAAGATGCCTACCCTTCACCAAAATAATGAAGAAATGTGTCTCATTCATTTGGAACGATGCTTGCCAACAAGTGCTCGAGGAAATCAAACAATACCTTACGCAATCGCCTGTCCTTACAGCTCTAGTTTCAGGAAAACCTTTCCTGATATATGTTCGAGCGATGGATCATTCCTTAGGAACTTTGCTAGCCCAGAATAATGATCAGACACGAGCAGTTAATCTACTATTTGAGTAGAATTATGATCGGAGCAGAACAATGGTACAACCGATCGAAAAGGAATGTTGGCGTCGGTGTTCGTCTCCAGAAAATGCGACATTACTTGATAGGCCAAACCATACAAGTCGTATCAAAAGTCAATCTTTTAAGGTTACTTATGACAAAGCTATCGTCGCTGAATGATCGACTGGCAAAATGGGCCATATTACTCTCCCAATATGAGATACAATTCCTAGCACAAAAAGTCGTGAAGGGACAAGCGGTGGCAGATTTTCTGGCTGAGCATCTAGATCTAAGGGCGACCAAACTTTATGAGGATCTCCTGGACGAGGTCGTCGAAGTTTGTCTGACCCAGACATCTTTCAAAGGACAGGTGTGGCAGCTCTTCTTCGATGGTGCATCAAGGATGGGCTCATGAGGGAATGTTATAGCAGGAGTGGGGGTAGTCCTTATCTCCCCACAGAACTACGTGATCCTACGTGCATTCTCATTAACTGAGCCATGTTCCAATAATGTAGCAGAATACAATGCTCTCTTGATCGGAATACAAATCGCCTATTAGATTAGCATTAAAAGTCTTGAAGCATACGGTGACTCCAAATTCATCGTTAACCAAGTTCATAGGGAGTACAAGGTCAGACATGAAGACCTAGTACCCTATTATAACACAACTATCTACATGGCTGAGCGGTTCAAAAACTTTTTCATCGACCATGTGCCTCGCCAGCAAAATGCGCATGATGCACTGGCATCTCTCGCTGCTTCCTTGGATCTTTCAGCTGGAGTAGTAGAGAAAATACTCATCAACAACCATGACTTGCATTCCCCAAAGTTCGCTTTTAAAGACCACCACAAGCTGACAAGAGACCGTTAAGTTAATGAAGCTCTAGTGACTTCAATAGGTCCAGAGCTCAAGGATTGGCGATTCCCGTATATCGACTATGCATTATACAACATTCTTCCTAAAAATCCTAAAGAGGCGGCTTCCATTAGAAGGAAATGTTGGCCCAAATGGCCTTCCACTCTAGTTTTGATGATGATCAACTCATGTAGTTATGTTTACTAATATTCTTGTGTTTCTAAGTTTCAGATCATTAACAGGATATTAGTTGGTGATTAGCTTCAACAATGAGTTTAGAAGCTTTCCATGTTGATTCCGGTGCCAAAGCTTAAAGATCATACCTTTGCACTTGGAGGATCACGCGTTTGGGATCGAGTCTACTTGAAGATGAAGATCGTCAAGGAGACTTAGGTATCCTAGTTTAGATAGAGTTTTAGATCCATTTGTAAAGCTTAGTATAGTTGATATGCTCAAGTGCACAAAACACACACATGTTTGGATATTGGTTTTTCGGTTTTTAGTTTAACCGATATGAGTTTTCATGAATAGTTTGATCAAAATAAGTTTACATGTTTTATATGTATATTAGATGTGCTCTATATACATACATGCTTATATGACTTATCCAAACTTAGTTTGACATACCTATTCATGTAGTTTTATGTTTTGGTATAAAACATATTTTTGTAATTAAAGACAAAAACTATGATATATTTGTTGAATGTGTATTAGACCTATGTCCATATGCATTATGCTTAATAATGTTCAAATATCATGTTTTTGTATTTCTATAAGTTTTTAGGAAAATCAGATTTTCTATTGAAAAATCAAGTTTGATAAAAAATACAAGTTTTGTTTTTGATAAAATTGGCAAGACACAAAAATGAATTGATATGTTGATATATTGTCTTGAAATTTTTATCACTTGTTTGAGTTTTAATATAAAATAATAAAACAAGTTTTATGGAATTTTCAGAAGAGATAAAAGATTTTTATAAAATATTTTTCCAAATTTTCTGACCTTGTTTTTGTGCTGACAGGCTGGTCGGTCGACCCTGACGGTCGACCGCACCAAGGGCCGGTCGACCGTTCGGGTCGACCGACGTGCACAGACGTGCACGTCTGTTAGGCACAGACACGGTCGACCGGGACAGTCGACCGAGTTGAGAGCTCTGCTCTCGGGTTTTCTGGGTCGACCGGGCCAGTCGACCGCAGTTGCCCAACGGTCATAATTCTGACCGTTGGCGGTCGACCGGTGGCCGGTCAGGCTGCCACATCAGCCTAACGGCTAGTTTTTCCTAGGGGCTATATATACCCCATTTCTCCATTGTTTTGGCAAAGATTTTTAGAGCTAAAAATTCCAGACTTTCTCTAGTGTTTAAAAGAGTTTTTTAAAGAGTTTTTAAGCCAAAAAGATTTCATCTTATTTGTTTTTGGGTTTTTGGAAAATCAAAGAAAGCTAGGGTTTTGGGAGATTGTTTTGTTTTTCATTTTCTATCATTTACAAGTGATTTCCTAAGTAGTTTTTCTTTGTTGCTGGTTTCCAAAAACACCTTGTTTCCACACTTGAGCTATCACCTATCCTAATCTATTTAGGATCTTGTTTTTGTGGAAAAGAAAAGAGAAAAGAAAGAAAGATTGTGTTTGTGGTCTTTGTAACCACTTATTTTAAACCCTCCTTGCTTTTGTGAATCCCTCTTCGGTAGAGGTGATCGGAGTGGTATTAGTTTGGATCCCTCTTTGGTAGAGGTGATTGTGTTTGTTGTGAGCCTCTTCGGTAGAGGTTGTTGTTGTTATTGTTTGTTGTTGGCTACGGGCCGTATCCCTCTTCGGTAGAGGTGGATTGTGGTTGTATAGCCTCGGTGGCTTTGTAAGGTTGAGAGAGGAGTTCGGTACTCCTATAGTGGAAATCCTACACGGTGGTGTAGGCGGGGATGTAGAGCAAGTTGCTCGAACCTCGTAACATATCTTGTTGTTAGCGTTTGCTCCATTGTCTCTCTAACCCTCTCTCTTTATATTGTGCAAAACATCATACTTCATTAGCATATCATATTTGCTTGTGTTGTGCCTTGCATTTTCATATTGCCATATTCTTGATTGCTTGACTTGATTGTGTGTGCACATTGCTTAGATTGCTTGTGTGTGTGTGCCTAACTTATACTCATCCAACAAGAGCTTCACATAGCACCTCAACCCATTTCAAGGGGAATCAAGGGGAGTTAGTCCAGAGCCTCGCAAGGGGAATTCGGCTACACTTGTTGTATTGTATTAGTTTGTGCATAATTTGCATTAGTTTCCGCATTTAGCGCACTTAGTTTGCATTAAGTTTCTTAGATTAGCACTTACACCTATTCACCCCCCCTCTAGGTGTTTTTCAGGAAAGCCCTTAAATTCTACTACAATGCAATCACGCGAACACTGTACCGTCGATCGCATGATGGAATTCTCCTCCGCTGCCTGTCATAGAAGGAGGCATAAGAAGTACTCAAAAAGGTGCATGACAGCATGTGTGGAGCTCATCAGCCTGACCCGAAGCTTGGTGATCGACTCCGAAGATTGGGGTATTATTGGCCTAAGATGATCCCCGACGCCATCGTTTATGTCAAACGATGTCACGCCTGTCAGGTTCATGGTGACTTCATCCATCAAGCACCAGGACATCTTCGCTCTACAACTTCAACCTGGCCATTTGAGATGTGGGGAATGGATGTGCTTGGCCCTATCAGCCCACCTTCATCAAAAGGACATCAGTTTATCTTAGCTATAAACGATTACTTCTCTAAATGGGCTGAAGCTATTCCCTTGAAGGCGGTTAAGACATCTGACGTGATCAAGTTCGTTAAACATCACGTCATTTACTATTTTGGTGTGCCACAACAGATCGTCCATGATAATGGGCCTCAGTTCGTCAGCTAAGTCTTTCAAAGATTCTGCAACAAGTTCAGAATTTGGAGCGTATCTTCAACGGCGTACTATCCAGCCGCTAACAGCCTAGGAGAAACTTTCAACAAGACTATTGGAAACTTCTCCAGAAATTTGTCTCAAAAAGCCAACGCGACTGGGATGACAAATTAGATGAATGCCTATGGGCCTATCGCATGACGGTTCGGACCCCGACAAAAGCTACACCTTTCTGTTTGGTATATGGATGTGAAGCTATACTCCCACTAAAAAATCCAAATCCCATCTCTATGTGTCGCCTTGACGTCAGAGATTACAAATGAGGAGAAGCATCGACTGTGACTCCAAGAGCTGAAAACTTTGGATGATAAACTCCTGCAAGGTCAACAGCAAATCGATCTCTATCAAGCTCACATTACCAAAGCCTTCAACAAGAAAGTCAAGGAGTAGACTTTCAAGAAAGGCGACCTTGTCTTAGCCGTCAGAAGACCCATGGTGATGACGCATAAGACTAAAGGAAAATTTTAGCCTAAATGGGAAGGACCATTCGTAGTGGAGTCGGTTTACTCGAATGGAGCATATCGCCTTAAAACCCCAGACGGTGATATACTCATGATGCCGATCAATGGCAGGTTCTTGAAGAAATGCTATCCTTGATAGCATTCTCTTCTTGATCAGGTTAATACTACACCCCAGATCCAAGATTTTTGGGGAACACCAAAGAAGAGCCTCTTTCTTCCTCCACCGGATCATATCACGGTTGATCAGTGTTGAGTCGATCGAGCGCTGGTTACATCATGATGCATTATGTAAATATTGAAGAAGAAACAAAGTCCAAGACATGGTTCTAGCTTTATTACTCGTTTCTAGTGTACCTATGGACATCCGCTCCGACGGCTAAGGATAGAGAAGAATGTTGGCTTTTAAGTCCAACATAAGTCTTTGACAATTCAACATGCTGAGGGGAATAACATAGCTAGCCCAACTTAAACGGTAGTTGGTAAAAGCACACCAAATCTGTTGATAGCTGAGGGTTTGCTAAAAATCTTAAGGGACTTGTCCCGTTCTATCTTCCGAAATCTCCTACCAATTATCACCCACAGAATGGTAGGGCCACAAAAATACCTGGGTTCATTTCTTCAACAAAATGAGCTGCGACTTGTCACGTTAATAGTAAATCTCTGACAAACCAGATTTCCCGATCCCCAGTGGATTTAGTTAAGTTAATATTAAATCTCTGACAACGAAACTCAAAAAAAAATCTCAGTTGTTATGTTAAAATTACACCTCTAACGGTGAACCTCCCATGTCCCCAGGAAATTAATAATTGTCATGTTAATATTACACCCCTGATAATTCATTTTGTTTTTCTACCAAAAGTCCCCTACCAATTCTCTTCCATGGAGTGGTAGGTCCACAGACTCAATCATTGTTAAGTTTAACACTACACCTCTAACGGTGAAAATTTTCAATACTCCCCAGCGAGTACAAACTTCACTTGTCTTCCCTCCACATGGAGTCACAAGTCTTCAAATTTGTCAAGTTAACACTATATCTCTAACATTCCAAATTTTACTTGTCAATTCTCATCAATAGAATAACGAGTCCTCAAAATTGCTCCTATCGCAAACCAATTCTTGTCAAGTTCAATATTACACCACTGACATTCGAGACTTCACTTGCCAATTCTTAACAATAGAATGGTAAGTCCTCAAAACTACTCATATTGCAAATCAACTCCTGTCATGTTAATATTAAACCTCTGACAAATTACTGTTAAGTTTAACACTATACCTCTAACAGTGTCTAAGTTGCTATCAAGCTCAATATTAAACCTCTGACAGTCACTTTTCCTCAGGCTTCCATATCGAAGCTGAGATGAGCAATGCTAAGTTTAACATCACACCTCTAGCGTCCAGTTCATTGTTAAGTTCAACAATATACCTATGACAGTGACTTTCCCTCGAACTTCCCAATCGAAGTCGATATGACTAATGTCAAGTTCAAAATTGCACCTCTAGCATTATCTTCACTACCAAGTTTAACATTACACCTATGACAGTGATGTTTTCAATTTTCCCAAATGAAGCTGAAATTCCCATTGAGCCAAGTTAATATCACACCTCTAGCTCACATTCCTATCAAGCTAATATCATATCTCTGATAATAATCTTAAATTCCTAAAATGGAATTTTTCTCCAACTTTGACTTGTTAAGTTAATTATCATATTTCTGGCAAGTCAAGAGTTCCTACTTCTATTTGTCTGATTTTCAATGCAAAAAGGAATTCAAGATATATAAGAAGACAAGAAAAAGTGTCACTTTTATTGATATTCAAACATATGAAAGTGATACAAGACGCTCTCTTATACAATAAGATGGAGTGTTACAACAAAGGAGTACAAAGAAGTCCCTCTCCCTCAATGAAAGGTTGCACTCACTCCTTAAAACATCTACATCACTCCAGATTCAAGATGTTTGGGAGAACACCGAAGAAAGGTTCCTCTCTTCCTCCACTGGATCATATCACAGTTGATCAGTGTTGAGAAATCAAGTGCTGGTTACATCATGATGGATGATGTAAACATTGAAGAAGCTCATCGTTAACTAAGAACAATGGCATTTCTTGAGGTCAAAATACAGGGGAGCATTCTGATTCCACCCAACCAACTGGTGTGAACGATAACCCTTCACTTAATGGCAGATTTTGCCACCAGAAAGCTGGATCTTCCTTGATCAAAATTGGCAAAGGGAGGATCTGAGACCTTACTGGTGACGTCCTCTTTCCTTGACCTTCAAGGCCGTCATACCACCACCATACCCACTGTGACCATGATGAACCCGAGGCATTGCTGGTGCGTCATGTCTAATAAGGCCTTGACGGATATCAATAACTGCGTGAATCCTCCTCACCCATGCACATGAGCTCTGACTTCCCGAGAGCTCGAACGGGCTGGCTGGTCCAAATAGTCTCCCATGAGCCAAGCTTGCCCATGAACAGGAACTTTGATTTCTCGAACACTCGCCGATCGAACAAGCTGGCTGATTGAAATATTCTCCCATGAGCCCACCAAAGACGCAAAAGACTGACTGAGGCTGCCAGAACCTGCAAGGAACAAGAACCAAAAGGTTAAAATTCTGCTAAGGCACGAATAGAAAATCTGAAGAGCAAATGTGAGACTGAAGTTATGAATTTCAGACGTGAAGTTAACCAGTTCGAAGAATATAGATCCAAATGTAGTCTGATTTTAGACTTGCGTGCAAGATGTGAAGACGCGAGGCATAAATTAAAAATACAGACGCGGGTCTCAAAAATTGCCGAGGTAACTTCAAGACACAGAGTTCGCCATATTTGCGTCTGAGGCGCAGGGGTTGCCACATTCGCGTCTAGAAGTCTCAAAAGTGCAGACTTAAAATTCTCTAAGTCAAGAACCCCAAACGCGAACTTCGTATACAAAGCTCGCGTTTTAAGATCCAAACACAGAGTTTATCACACTCACGTTCAAAGAACTTGTGACTTAGATTTTAAAGTCAATAAGCTCGCGCTTTATGAAGAAGTTCGAAAAACACGTTTATTGAACACGGGCGCATCAATCAGATTTCAAGAGAAGATCAAGAAATCGAATTCTTTAATGGACGGGAAAACAAAACTTCAGGGGGACTGAGTATTTCATGGTGACAAATAGTTCCTACCCGGGAAGAATTCTCTAGAAATTGGACTTTATTCCTCAAGGCGCGGCCGTAAAAGCACTTAAAGCAATGCTTTTCGATCTTGAAATTACTTGACAGTGATAATCTTCAGAGAAGATTGAAAGAAAGCATGAAAGTTTTGAGTTCTTGCTATTCATTAGAACACATGTCCTTGAAGGGAAGATAGACAATCAAGACGAAGTCCTGCAGAGCGCATGCTCGCAAAGGAAAACATTCTAGATAATGGACTGTTAAGAGGCTGAAGCTTATTTATGGCAAGCCATAAGGCTTATAATTAATGGCATAAAAATCAAAGTCATCAGCCTTAATGCCTGCACGGACATCAAATCCAATGCGGAGCTGACACGTGGATTGTCGCTCCGAGAAACACCAATGACACAAGTCCCCAACCGTTAATGCCGACTTGGTATTAAAAGATCACAAGATCTTTAAGACGGATTGCATGCATTGCTTGGAAGTTGCATCCTAGAGTTCGCATCCATTCACAAGAAATGAAAGCTGTGTCCTGAAGTCCGCGTTCTTACATGGACTTAAAGGCCGCATCCTTTCCTAAAGAACCATAGCCGTGTCTCCTTAAGCAATCCAGAGTCGCATTCTCTTAGTGAGCCAGAGTCGCGTCTCCTCAATAAACAAGGACCATGTTCCACAATAATTCAAGTTCCCGTCCATCCACTGGACTTGAAGGCTGCGTCGTAAAGTCCGCGGTCTTGCACAGACTCAAGAACCCGTCCATGAGTCCGCGCCCTTTCACAACCTAAAGTTTGTGTCCTCTTTATCAAGAATGTAGGTTCGCGTCTCAGAGTCGCGTCCTCTCAAGGGGCCAGAGTCATGTCTCTCTTGGGCCAGATCCACGTCCCTGCCAAATAGCTGAGAGTCGCATCTCTCTTGATGAGCCAAAACACTATTTTCATTGACAGTCCAGAGCCGGGTCTCTACTACAAACGAAAATCGCATCTCAATGGCAAACCCAGTACAACCTGAGTTTATCTTTCGTGTGTCTTTCTTGATAAGCAAGACTCGCGTCTCCATCAATAGTTTAGAGCCGCGTCTCCACTACAAATAAGAGTCGCGTCTCTATCACTAGCTCATTACAACCTGAGTTTATTACTCATGGCTGTGCCCTAACAAAACGACTAAGAACGGCATTTCTACAAACAGTCAAGGAGTGCGACTATGAAAGCTGAGTTCATCTAGGTAACAAAGAGTCCATCTAATTCCCAAAGACAAAGAAAGGATAAAGACAAGACAAGAATTTGATGACTTTTATTATTTTGACTCAAAAATGATAAAAGTAACACAAAGCACTCTCTTATTCAAATGGAGTGTCATGAAAAAATGGGGCAATACAAAAAGGAGAAGAAGGCTAATAATCCTGCTTTGCCAAAGAATGGATTCGTTCCCGGAGGCGCTGCATCTCCTGCTGACGTGCCCTCTCAGCTTCGGCCAAAGCTTGAACCCGCAACTCCTCCTCTGATAAGAATCTCTTAGTGGCTAGTTGTGTCTGAAGAGACTCCAACCATGAGGAATGAGGAGCAAAGTTTTCTTGAACCTGCGTCTTGACGGTTTTCAGCTTTTCCAACTTCTTTCTGGCGACAGCAAGTTTCTACTCGTTGACTTGAATTAAGGCTTGTGCCTTTAGCAATAGTAGCTTGCGTAGTGATGATAACTTGCTCCGCACTTTGGATGACGACCTCAGATTCCTTCGAATTGTTAATCTTTCGTTGTCGGCTTGGAAGGCTGGAGATTACGAGCTTCTTCAGCCATCTGCTCCTTTATCTCTTTTTGTTCATTTTCTTGAGCGGCGAGGAGCTTGCCCAGCATCGACCGAGCCTCATCCATCAAGCTAGCATTCTCTAAAGTCTTTAGCTCCTTCAGGAAGCTCCCCAGTTGTTTGACCAGCACCAGATATACCTGAAATCACCTAGATGAGGGTGAATAGGTGACTAGCTAATGTAATGGTGAATTAATACAGAATTAAAAACTATTTATGCAAAGTAAAAATTCTTAAGCTAAACACACAAGTTATAACCTAAGAGTGTAGCCGAATTCCCCGTGAAGGGCTCTCGACTATCTCCTCAAGATTCCTCTAGATAAGAGTTGAGGTGCCACTTTGGCTCTCTTGGTTGAATACAAGTGTGGGCAAACAATCCCCAAGCATATAACAATATGGCACAAGTATATCAAGAAAGTAAGAGATATAAGCAATAAGCATAAGCAAGATATAAACACAAGTGAGAGATAGAGAGAGCAATCGCAAACACGGGAGATTTGTTTCGAGATTCGAGCACCCTTGCTCTATGTCCCCGCCTTCAACACTATGAAGGATTTCCACTATAAAACCGATCCCACCGGATCACTCGGTGCCGCAACACCTACAAGTGAGTTCACACTAGAATTCCTTTGGACTCTCTAGTCCCTCTCTTGTTCTTGCAAGAACAACACACGCAAGCACACTAGCTTGCCGAGGCCGCACCTCTACACTGAGCTCCCATAAGAACTTGAAACAACGCGAACCCGCAACTTCGCCTCCTCAAATACAAGAATAGAACACTTGGTGATCTAAACACTTTGATCACCTAAAATACTCTCACAACAAAGATCCCTATAGGATTGATATAGCAATGGATAGCTCAAGTGTGTCTGAGAAAACTAGGATTGAATTTGTGATGAAAAACTCAAGAATTCACTTTTGAAAACTCTTGATAAACTCTCCTTTTGATTTGAAAATATTGGCTCTAAAACATGTGGATAAAACTACTAATATAGGTAGGAAAAACTAGCCCAAAAACTCTCTTGAAATCTTGTAGAAAACAGTCCAAGGGAAGCCCTTTTATAGGCATCCAAAATCTGCCCGTTGGAGGCCAACTCAGCAGTTCAGACTGTTGTCGGTCAACCGCCCGGTCGACCACCAACGGTCGATTTTTTGACCGTTAGGACGATCGGTCGACCAGCCAGTCGACCACAAACTGGGCAATAGCCCAGCAATCGACCGCCCGGTTGACCGCGCCATTTCCAGAGAGCAGAGACTCTCTGGCGGTCGACCAGCCCAAGCTGTGCACGTCTGTGCACATTGGTCGACCGGAGCGGTCGACCGACTTCTATCACAATCGACCGTCCGATCGACCGACAAAAGGCCAGTCCAGCACTAAATAGGGATTAAAAACTTGTCATTTTACCTTTAATAAAATCTCATAAATTCTCTAAAAATCTACAAAAATAAGTTCAGCATTATACTTTGATATACAAACATGTTTGAGTAAAAATCAAAACATGTTATAAATATTTTGAACTATTTTTGTAATATGAAAGATTTGCCTTAAACAAAAATCTGTATTTTTCCAAAATGATTTTTCAAATGGAAAACCGATTTTTTCAAAACTCCTCTAAATATAAAAATAAGATATTCTAAATACTTTTAAAGCTTAGTGTGTATGGATATGGTCCACAACACATATATAATGAAATATCTATTTTTTTGACATTAAGCTCTAAATAAAGTTTTGGTAAAACACATGTAAACTTTGAAGTTCAAAAACAAAACGGTATTTTTCAAAACGAAAACTCCATAATGAAAACACATAGAAATATTATGTGTGATTGTATATGATACTTGAGCAATCCACCAACTAATCTATCCTTTACATTTTATTTAAAAGCAAAACTTACTATAAACAAATCTAGACATAAGTCTTCTCTTGAAGGTCTTCACTTGAAAGTCTTCTTCTCCTTCTTGACTTGGTCCAAAACATGATCCAATGAGCTAGACTCCTCTTGAGTACTTGATGCGATCATGATGCACGAGCTCTTGAATGGTGCTAGCTTCAAAACTTAATTTTAAATCCTTTATTGAAGCTAAGCACCTATTAGGATCTTGATCCAATATCTAAAACTTAATTAAACACAAGATCATTAGTACTATAACCACATGAGTTAATCATCATCAAAACTAGAGCGATGGAGCTTTGGGCTAACAATCTCTCCCTTTTTGATGATGACAAAACTCATGGAGTTATATATGCATGGATTAAAGTCAAGCTTCATAGAAGCTCCCCCTTAACTCATGCATAACAATAAACAAATGGATATTGTAATGAAGTGCATAAAACTAAACAAATGCATATGCATAACCAAGGTGAGAGAAACATGCATAAACCAAAAATCTTTTCCCAAAAATTTCTCCCCTGTTTTGTTTTGAAAATCATTTTCCCTCTTTTTGTAAGCATAAACTCAAACTGTAAATATGCATATATAAACTCAAAATCTTTCTCCCCCTATTTGTCAATCATCAACAAAGGGTAAAATAAAACAAATCAAGAATAAGGATATATATGCGATATACATTCATGAAGAGGAAGACGCTAAGTTAGCTTCCCTACATACCTGCATTATATGAAGAAGGGACGACAAACCCTAACTCACATAAAACATAATATACAATGCATAAGTGGAGATGTGAAGCTCCCCTTACATACGTGTATCACATAAAGATGAGATGTCAAGCTTCTCAATACAATATACACTCAACATGAATTTATATATAGAAGAGATGTTAAGCTCCCCTTGCATATAGGCAATACAAATCAAAACATTTTTAATCATCACTATAAAGACAAATTTTGAATTTTCTTAAATCAAATTTTGAGATACCACTTGTAAGTAAACAAAAAATTTTAAGATATCACAAGATATTTGATACCAAATGAAATTGAAAATTTTGATACCAAATGAAATTGAAACATTTGTAAATTGTGATACTAGACAAAGTAAAATAATTTATATTTAGATATCAATTGAAATATATGATAAATTTTAATACCAAAAAAAGTAAAACATTTGATACCAATTGTAATCGAAACCCAATTGAAATCGATACATATTGATACCAATTGAAGTATATTGTAAATTTTGATATCAAATAAATGGTACAATATGAAGTATATTTTGATTCTGTTTGAAAATAATGCATAAGCTCATTAAAATACCAATTGAGATGCCAACTGAAATTAAGATACAAGACAAGTTTAGCATAAACATAATTTGTAATGAAAATACCAATAGAAATTGATATTATTTAAAAATTTGAAGCATACATATATATGAAAACATATAAGCATATAAAATAAATATCAATTATGATATCAATTGAAAACACAATGAGGATCAAGTGTATAACTCATAAATATCACCCTATTCATGCACATGATAAAAGGTTTTCAATAAGGCATACAAGGCATGGTCGCCCATCTGTCCGCCCTTTTAGGGTGGAGGTTTTCAAAAATATAATTTGAAAATAGTTATAATTTTGAAAATACTACCAAATGAAGAATAAATAACTAATTTAAAGTAAATTTTGAAAAACTAGTTAAAGATCCTTCAAACCGGAAAACAAAACATATCTATATCATGAATCATACTAAATACATAAGTGTTGACACTCAAAATCTATAAAGCTCAAAACTTCTCATGAAGACAATGTCATGAGTAAACAAATGAAGTGTGAGTGTATAAGAATCATGAAAATAGAATTTTCATGAAAATAGTCAATGAGGCTCAAAACAAACAAATATGAAAATCAAAAAAAATTATTTTTCATAAAAAATGAAACTTCAAGGTATATGTATGATTTATCAAAACTAACAATATACATACATATCCCAAACATAAAAAGAGTCCATAATAGTATTTGCATGAAGGCAAGTGACTCAAGGATACACATGTATATTTATTAGTTTTAAACAAAAAATTATATATACATGAAGCAAAACATGCACAAGGATAAGCAAACAAGGGTAAATGAAGAAATCATCAAAACTAGGTTATACATGTACATATAATGAGTACAAATGAGCAATAAAGTGCAAACATATAGGAATCAAATGTTGCTCACTACTTATACAAGTATATACATAAGTCTTGACAAAAACTACATCTAAACAGGTATTTACCACATGAAGCACAAAAACATGAACATGATAAAAATTATTAATGTAAAAGCATGTAAACTAAATAGAGTTTAGAGATAGTTACCAAATACATGAACTACACTCAAAGTCTCCAAAACATGGTGGTCTTCCTACCAAACTTCCTTGATAGCGATGTATCAATTTGTAGTGTCCATCAAGCCCATGCATCCACCACCAAGGCACCAACTTTGTCACGTCATGTGAGAACCCACACCTACATCAAACACAAGAGGTGGAAATTTTGGTACCTATTTCTTTTGGGTCTACGAGGGTTAGCACTATTTGGAACCCAAACATTTTCATTAGCAAAATTAATAGAATTTATCTTATCATAATAAAACTTTGCTAAATTGCCTTTGCGGTCGCAATGTATACATTTGTACACTCTAGAATGCACATGAGAATGAGTGTGATCATGATAGACAAAATGTGCTTATGTATGCCATGGGTAATGTGCATGAACATGTGGAGCTTGTTTCTTTTGAAACAAGGTTTCCAATCTATTATGATTGAATGCACAATTGCTCAAAGTTGAGCTCAAATAATCTATTTTTCAAAAATTTAATCTCATTTTTATCAATGGTTGCATGAAAAGCATGGTGAGAAAGAGAATCAACACTCTTAATTTTTTTAGAAACATTTTCCTTTTCTTTTGAAACAATTTTTCTTTTCAAAGTGTTATTTCTTCCAAAGCAATCTCTTTTTATTTTCCACCAAACTAATTTTTTTTTTCAAAGAATTATTTCCTTTACAAAGATCATTTAATTTTGAAGACAAGGAGATATTCTCCTTTTTCAAGAAATCATTTTGTTTTGAAAACACATGCAAGTTTATTTTGAAATAAATCTTTTTCTACTAAAATGGAATCATATTTGTTTTTCAATTTCTTATATTCTTTTTGAGCATGTCATATTTTTCAAGGAGCTGTTGACAAAAAGATGCAAGCTCATTATATGACATATCAACATCCTCATCTAGCTCAGATTCGGAGTTTAACTCAAGGGGGTTATCCCCTTGAACCATGTAGCATATGTTGGAAGTATCACTTCCATCATCCGAGTCGCTCCCCGCATAATATTGCTTTTGTTCGCCAAGGGAGACTATAGTGTTCCAAACTACAAAAACCGAATCAAAATTAGCAACGCTAGATAAATATTCATCATTTAGGGTACTCTTTAAAGCATGGATGACTTTTGTATTAGCCTCTAGATGTTTGCCATTTAAATAATATGAATCTTTAATGGTAACAAAATAAACATGAATTCCTAGGGTTTTGAGGTACAATGACATCTTAACCTTCCAAGTTTAGATGTTAAGATTATCAAAACTGGGAGGTGACAAGAAATCCATGTGTGTGTACAAATATTGTGATTAGCTATAAAATAGGATCTTTAACTCAAGGTAGTAAGATCCAAATCAAGAGCACCAAGCTCTGATACCAATTGAAATCACCTAGAGGTGGGGTAAATAGGTGACTAGCTAATCTAATGGTGAATTAATGTGAAATTAAAAACTATTTATGCAAATTAAAAAATCTTAAGCTAAACACACAAGGTATAACCTAAGAATGTAGCCAAATTTCCCGTGAAGGGCTCTGAACTATCTCCTCAAGATTCCTCTAGATAAGAGTTAAGGTGCCGCTTTGGCTCTCTTGGTTGAATATAACTCCAAGCATATAACAATATGGCACAAGTATATCAAGCAAGTAAGAGATATAGCAATAAGCATAAGCAAGATATAAACACAAGTGAGAGATAGAGAGCAATCACAAACACGGGAGTTTGTTTCGAGGTACGAGCACCGTTGCTCTACGTCCCCGCCCTCAACATTATGAAGGATTTCCACTATAAAACTGATCCCACCGGATCACTCGGTGTCACGACACCTACAAGCGAGTTCACACTAGAACTCCTTTGGACTCTCTAGTCCCTCTCTTGTTCCCACAAGAACAACACACGCAAGCACACTAGCTTGCCGAGATCGCACCTCTACACTGAGCTCCTATAAGAACTCGAAACAACGCGAACTCGTAAGTCCGTCTCCTCAAATACAAGAATAGAACACTTGGTGATCTAAACACTTTAATCACCTAAAATACTCTGACAACAAAGATCCCTATAGGATTGATATAGTAATAAATAGCTCAAGTGTGCGTGAGAAAACTAGGATTGAATTGGCGGTGCAATACTCAAGAAATCACTTTTGAAAACTCTTGATAAACTCTCCTTTTGATTTGAAAATATTGGCTCTAAAACATGCAGATAAAACCACTGATATAGGTAGGAAAAACTAACCCAAAAACTCTCTTGAAATCTTGTAGAAACACTCCAAGGGAAGTCTCTTTTATAGGCATCCAAAATCTGCCCGTTAGAGGCCAACTCAGCAGTTCAGACTGTTGTCGGTCGACCGCCCAGTCGACCGCGAACGGTTGATTTTTTGACTATTAGGAAGATCTGTCGACTGGCCGGTCGATCGCAAACTGGGCAGTGGCCCAGCGGTCGACCGCCCGATCGACCGGGCCATTTCCACAGAGCAGATACTCTTTGGCGGTCGACCGTGTGGTCGATCAGCCCAAGCTGTGCACGTCTATGCACATCGGTCGACCGGAGCGATCGACCGACTTCTGTCCCGGTCGACTGTCCGGTCGACTGGCAGAAAGCTAGCTCAGCACTAAATAGGGATTAAAAACTTGTCATTTTACCTTCAATAAAATCCCATAAATTCTCTAAAAATCTACAAAAATAAGTTCAATATTATACTTTGATATACAAACATGTATGAGTAAAAATCAAAACATGTTATAAATATTTTGAACTATTTTTGTAATATGGAAGATTTGCCATAAACAAAATATATTTTTCCAAAATGATTTTTCCAAATTGAAAACTGATTTTTCTAAAACTCCTCCAAATATAAAAACAAGATATTCTAAAAACTTTTAAGCTTAGTGTGTATGGATATGATCCACTACACACATATGATGAAATATCTATATTTTTGACATTAAGCTCTAAATAAAGTTTTGGTAAAACACATGTATAGTTGAAGTTTAAAAACAAAACAATATTTTTCCAAAACGAAAACTCCATAATGAAAATACATAGAAATCTTGTGTGTGAGTGTATAAGATATTTGAGCAATCCACCAACTAATTTATCCTTTACATTTTATCTAAAAGCAAAATCTTACTATAAACAAATCTAGACACAAGTCTTCTCTTGAAGGTCTTCACTTGAAAGTCTTCTTCTCCTTCTTAACTTGGTCCAAAATATGATCCAATGAGCTAGAGTCCTCTTGAGTACTTGATGCGATCATGATGCGCGAGCTCTTGAATCAACACGTGCTAACTCCAAAACTTGACTTTAAATCCTTTATTGAAGCTAAGCACCTACTAAGATCTTGATACAATATCTGAGACTTAATTAAACACAAGATCATTAGTACTATAACTACATGAGTTAATTGAAAATCACCTAGAGGGGGGGTGAATAGGTGATGATGCTAATCAAAGAGCAATTTAAAAAATATGATGCAATGTAATGCAACAATCTCCCAAAACAAGACTAAGAGCCGAATTCCCTATTAAGGGCTCTGAACTCCTTCCTCCGGCTTCCTCGTAAAATGAGTTAGAGGTGCGCAATGCAACCTTGTTGTATGGGATAATGATTGACAATATGAATGAAAATGAATATGGCAATGACAATCTCAAGCAATAAGTAATGACAAAGAAAAGT
This sequence comes from Agave tequilana, assembly GCA_038442645.1. Taxonomy (NCBI): domain Eukaryota; kingdom Viridiplantae; phylum Streptophyta; class Magnoliopsida; order Asparagales; family Asparagaceae; genus Agave; species Agave tequilana. The sequence continues at coordinate 59,239 of JAVJIF010002081.1, read as the reverse complement.
AAACCAATCGCAAACACAAAGATATGTTATCGAGGTTCGAGCACCCAGCTCTACTCCCCGCCTTCCCCAGAAGGATTCTAGCTACTTCCACTATCACAAAGATCACAAATACAATGGAGTACCCAACTCCACAATCTCAAGTACAAGGAATTTCTGAGTAGTCAAAAGACCACAAACTTCTCTTTCAATTGTCTCTTCCCTTACAAAAGGTCCTTAGAGAACAATGAGTAGGAATGAAGCTCTTGTGTGTAAAGAGAAAAGAAAATGAAATCAGAGAATTCTTGAAAACACTTCAGAAAATGAGAGAGAATTTCAGCACAAAAACCAAGAAACCAAGCTCTTTTGAATGCCTTAAACTTTTGAATTTTTCTTGTAATAATTAGGTGAACCAATCTCTCCCCCAACACCCCTATTTATAGGAGAGGGCTAGGGTTAGAAGATAAAACATTTTTAAGGCTAATCAGAATGTATTAAACCCAAAACAGGTCATTTAAACTCACTTAAGTGAGAAAAAGAAAAAATAAACAGCTCAAAAAAAAATGCCCGTTACTGTTCAAACAGCTCTGTCGGTCGACCGGTCGGTCGACCGCAAGTTCAAAAATGTGACCGTTGCAGGCCAGCGGTCGACCGCCCGGTCGACCCAATCTAACCGAGAGCAAAGTTGCTTACAGTCGGTCGACCGGTCGGTCGACCGATACAACGTGCACACAGGTACGTGCACAGCCAGAGCCACGGTCGACTGGGACGGTCGACCGGCCAAACCTGTCATAGGTCCGGTCGACCGTTCGGTCGTCTGGCTCAGGTCAAAAAACAGGATTTTGAAGAGAAAATAAAAGGGGATTTTGATTTTGACAAAAATAGTTTTGAACATAGATTTGTATAAAACACAAATATATATCTGTAGGCCAAATCTTGTAAACAAAATGTTTTTGTATAAATTATAAGAAAACATTTTAGAATAAACATGTGCGCAAAAACGTGTGTGATAGAGCTTCAAACCTATCCAGTATTCTTTAACAAGTTATAAAACTAAAAATACAATGATTAAATACTCTTTGAGCAATCTTCAAGTCTTTGAGCCATCCAATGCCTTGCTTGTGCCTTCTCTTCTATGATCCTTCCTTGATTGTGCAATTTGCCTTCCTTGCTATGTGAAACTTAGAAGTTCTTACAAAAGCTAAGCCAATGGTCTCCAAACATGGTACAAAACCTGAAACTTATCTTGAACAAATTCATTAGTACCAAGTAGCTCTTATTTGGTTTGTCATCATCAAAACACAAAACAAGAGAGTGTAACCTCTTGGGCCAACAATCTCCCCCTTTTTTATGATGACAAAACAAATAGGCTATAGACAAAAATATGGGGGAGGAGAAGACTCCCCCTCAAATTATGCTATATTTATGCTATATGAAAAACACAAAAACATACTCTTGATGCCAATTGAAACCAAATTGAAATAATACCAATAAAATACAAAATACAAGAGTTCTCAAATTCATAAAACACAAGACTCATAACAAAAACTCATAAAACCAAAACATATAAATTCATATGGAACCAAGACCAAATGAACTTATTTTTGTCCCATGTAAACTTATTCTCCCCCTTTTTGTCATACATCAAAAAGGGTTATGAAAAACATGTTTAATCAATAACACAAACATTAAGTTCTCCACAAATAAACGAAAATCTAGCAAAATCAAGTGGTTTAGTGAAAATATTGGCTAGTTGTAAATCCGTGGAAACATAATCAATATCTATATCTCCTTTCTCAAAATGATCTCTAAGAAAGTGATATCTAATCTCAATGTGTTTGGTCTTACTATGTTGATTTGCATTCTTAGTCATGTGTATAGTACTAGTATTATCACAAAATATTTTTATATGATCAAAATGCAAATCAAATCAAGGAGAGTATGTTTCATCCAAAGGACTTGTGCACAACAAGCTCCTGCGGCAACATACTCCGCCTCGGCGGTTGAGAGTGCTACGGAATTTTGTTTCCTAGAGGACCATGAAACAAGATAATTACCAAGAAATTGACATGTCCCACTAGTACTCTTTCTATCTACTCTACAACCCGCATAGTCGGCATCCGAATAACTCGTCATTGAGAAATCTCCGGTTTTCGGATACCATAGACCCATCCCAATAGTGCCCTTAATATAACGAATAATGCGTTTTACCGCAATAAGATGGGACTCTTTAGGACACGATTGAAATCTAGCGCAAAGACACACACTAAACATGATATCCGGCCTACTTACCGTTAAATACAAAAGACTTCCTATCATGCTTCTATATAATTTAATATCAACATTTTTACCTTGGTCATCTTTATCAAGCTTGGTTGTAGTTGCCATGGGAGTGTTGCAAGTCTTTGAGCCTTCAAGTCCAAACTTCTTTACAAGTTCCTTTGCGTACTTGGCTTGACTTATGAACGTCCCGTTTTGCAATTGCTTGATTTGGAGTCCAAGGAAGAAATTGAGCTCACCCATTGAAGACATTTCAAACTCAAGTTGCATTACCTTTTCAAAATCCTTGCACAAAAGCTCATTAGTAGAACCAAAAATTATATCATCAACATAAATTTGTACAATTAATATATCATTATCAACATGCTTAGTGAATAGAGTGGTGTCTACTTTGCCTTTAATAAAATCATTTGAAATAAGAAAACTAGAAAGCCTTTCATACCAAGCTCTAGGAGCTTGTTTCAATCCATATAAAGCTTTATCAAGTTTAAAAACAAAATCGGGATGAACATGATCAACAAAACCGGGAGGTTGAGAAACATAAACTTCTTCATTAATAAAACCATTCAAAAATGCACTTTTCACATCCATTTGAAAAAGTTTAAAATTTTTGAAAGATGCAAAAGCTAGTGTCATCTGTATGGCTTCAAGCCGTGCTACGGGTGCAAAGGTCTCCTCAAAGTCAATTCTTCAACTTGAGTGTAACCTTGGGCCACTAACCTAGCTTTATTCCTAATGACATTTCCGGACTCATCCATCTTGTTTCTAAAGATCCACTTAGTACCAATTATTGGTCTATCGTGGGGTTTAGGAACAAGGTGCCAAACTTGGTTGCGCTCAAATTGATTGAGTTCCTCTTGCATGGCAAGCAACCAATATGGGTCCGTCTCGGCTTCGAGAATGCCTTTGGGTTCAAAATGAGAAATGAAAGCAAAGTTACCATATAGGTCATGGAGTTTGGAGCGCGTTGTGACTCCTTTAGATGCATCACCCAAGATGAGCTCCTTAGGATGATTTGTAGCGTATCTCCAAGCTTTAGGAAGCGGTTGAGAGCTTTCCTCTTTATCCTCTTGAACATCACCAATAGATTCTTGCTTATCTTCTTGAGCGGGTGAGTCCTTCAAGGATAGTCTCTCCATGTCTTCACCTAATGGTTCAATCTCTACAACATTCTCAACAACCACATTAGATTCTTCAAATTTAACATGCATGGATTCTTCAATGGTACGAGAAGATCTAATGAATATTCTATAAGCTTTACTAGTTGTAGAATATCCAACAAAAATTGCTTCATAAGCCTTAGCATCAAATTTGCCCAAATTCTCTTTAGAATTTAAAACAAAACACTTGCATCCAAAAACTTTGAAATAAGCAACATTAGGTTTTCTAGAGTGATACATTTCAAAAGATGTTTTGGAAGAATTTTTACACAAATAAATACGGTTAGATATATAGCATGCAGTGTTTACGGCCTCGGCCCATAAATATTGAGGGAGGTCGTATTCACTTATCATTGTCCTAGCCATCTCTTGAAGTGTTCTATTTTTCCTTTCTACAACTCCATTTTGTTGTGGAGTTCTAGGACAAGACATTTCATGCTTAATTCCCTTTTCATCACAATAAGTCATGAAGAGTTGGTTTACAAACTCACCACCTCTATCACTTATTTTCAGAATCGAAAACCTTTTTCTTTTTCAACCCTTTTTCGAAAAATCTTAAAATGAGAAAAGGTTTGATCTTTGTGTTCCAAAAAAAAACCCAAGTGAAACGGAAAAATCATCAACCAAAACATATGCATATCTACTACCATTTAAACTCTTAGTTTTAGTAGGTCCAAAAAGATCCATATGAATTAATTCTAAAGGCCTAGTTGACATGATATCCTTGATTGGTTTGAAGGAAGACTTGGTTTGTTTCCCAAGTTGGCACGCACCACAAATGCGGTCTTTCTCAAACATCAAGTAAGGAATACCCTTCACCAATTCCTTTGAATTAATCCTAGAAAGATGTTCAAAAGAAGCATGTCCTAATCTTCTATGCCAAAGCCAAGAATTTTCATCAAAAGCATTCAAGCATTTAGTAGAACACTCAATATTAAGCATGTCAATGATATAAACATTATCATCATGAAAACCGGTGAGAATACAATCATTTGTTTTAATATCAAAAATCTTGCAAGAACAATCATCAAAAACAACTTTAAGTCCACGATCACAAAATTGACTAATGCTAAGCAAATTATGTTTCAAACCTTCAACTAAAACAACATTCTCAATAATAGGAGATGCACCAATTTGAATGTTACCTATACCGATGATAGTCCCTTTGGAGTCATCCCCGAAGGTGACGGAGCCACCTTCCATGTACCTTGATAGGGTGTAAAGTTGTTGATATCCCACGTCATGTGTCTTGAACAACCACTATCAAGGTACCACCGCTCCCTACGTCTTGGAGCCTTGGTGTGTACCTACATCAAACAATTTAGGACTTGATTTTGGTACCCACATTTTCTTGGGTCCTTGAGGGTTAGAGCCATGAACCCAAACAAGATTATTGGATCTATTTAATTGATCATAACAAAACTTAGCTAAATGTCCATTTTTACCACAATATGTGCATCTATATACTCTACCATATTTAAAAGCATAATGGGTGTGTGATTTGTGAGCATGAGCTTTGTGAGCATGAGCATGAGAAGTGTTAGGTGTAGCGTGAGCATGAGGAATCTTAGCATGTGATGTGAGCTTTTTAGAAAATTTTTCTTTAAGTTTCTTAGTGTTAAAAGCACAATCTTTCAAAACTTTCTCGAAATCAACCATTTTGGTTTTTAAAGAAGAAATTTCTTTTTCATCAACAATAGGAAATTTAGCCTTACAAGAAACCTTGTAGGCACTAAATTCATTTTGAATAGAAATGAGGTTGGAAGAAATATCATCTTTTTCTTTGGAAACCATAGCAAGTTGATTTTTAAGAAAAGCAACTTCCTTTTGTAATTTAAAGCATTCAATTTTCTTATTGTCATAAGTTTCAGAAAGTTCAACAAAAGCATGTACAAGAACTTCCTTACTTAATTCATCATCTTCATTATCAAGGGGTTGAGGGGTTACCTTAGGTGTGTTTGCCATGAAACACATATTTGCTACATCCGCCTCTTCCTCGGACTCGCTTTCTGAATCCCAAGTTGCCTTATACGCTTTCTTTTCTTCCGATTTCTTTGGCTTGAAGGAGGAGGTCATCTTCTTCTTGAACTCCGGGCAATCCGCCATGATGTGTCTGGCTTTCGGCAATTGTAGCATATAATTTTCCTCTCCTCTTTGCCTTCAAATTTTCTCCGGAAGTTGAGCTTGTTCCTCTGGTACATCCTTTTGACATTTCGCACAAGGAGGGAGAGCTCCTCATCTTCTTCTTCATCTTCTTCATTGTCTTCAAGAGTGGATGAAGACTTGAAAGCTAAGGACTTCTTCTTTGTTGGAGCGGCCTCTTCTCTTGCTTTCTTCTCCATCTCATGGGTCTTTAGGTTCCCAATGAGACTAATGATGTCCATCTCATCTTTGTCGTTCAATTCCTTCAAGGTGGTGGCCTTTATCTCCAAGATGGAGGAAGAGCCCGAATCACTTTGCGCACCTTTTGATCGTTGGAGATGACGTCACCTAAGGAAGAAAGACCATTGGTGATTTTAGTGAATCTAGTAATCATATAATCAATAGATTCATCATCAAGCATTTTAAATGATTCATATTGAGACCTCAAGAGATCTATCTTAGATCTCTTGACTTGTGAAGTCCCTTCATGTGTGACCAATAAGTGTTGCCAAATCTCATAGGCGGATTGGCAATGAATTACCCGTATAAGGTCATCCTCATTCAAGGCGGTTAAAAGGGAGTTTTGGGCCTTGGAGTTAGCTTCATATTCTCTAAAGTTGAAGTCGGTCCATGTGCTCTCATCACTATCGGGTGCTACATAGGGTTTGGTCAAGGACTTAGCCACTAAACTACCTAATGATTGCAAAAAGATAGTCATCCTAACCTTCCAAATAGGGAAGTTGAGTCCATCAAATTTAGGTGGGGATTTAATGTTATCGGCCATGTTTACTAGTGATGAATGAATGAAATGAGAAATGTTGATTAGCAAATTTTAAGGATCTCTCTATGGATGTTAAGCCAAAACCTAGAGTCTAAGCTCTGATACCAATTGAAAATCACCTAGGGGGGGTGAATAGGTGATGATGCTAATCAAAGAGCAATTTAAAAAATATGATGCAAATGTAATGCAACAATCTCCCAAAACAAGACTAAGAGCCGAATTCCCTATTAAGGGCTCTGAACTCCTTCCTCCGGCTTCCTCGTAAAATGAGTTAGAGGTGCGCAATGCAACCTTGTTGTATGGGATAATGATTGACAATATGAATGAAAATGAATATGGCAATGACAATCTCAAGCAATAAGTAATGACAAGGAAAAGTAAACCAATCGCAAACACAAAGATATGTTATCGAGGTTCGAGCACCCAGCTCTACTCCCCGCCTTCCCCAGAAGGATTCTAGCTACTTCCACTATCACAAATACAATGGAGTACCCAACTCCACAATCTCAAGTACAAGGAATTTCTGAGTAGTCAAAAGACCACAAACTCTCTCTTTCAATTGTCTCTTCCCTTACAAAAGGTCCTTAGAGAACAATGAGTAGGAATGAAGCTCTTGTGTGTAAAGAGAAAAGAAAATGAAATCAGAGAATTCTTGAAAATACTTCAGAAAATGAGAGAGAATTTCAGCACAAAAACCAAGAAACCAAGCTCTTTTGAATGCCTTAAACTTTTGAATTTTTCTTGTAATAATTAGGTGAACCAATCTCTCCCCAAACACCCCTATTTATAGGAGAGGGCTAGGGTTAGAAGATAAAACATTTTTAAGGCTAATCAGAATGTATTAAACCCAAAACAGGTCATTTAAACTCACTTAAGTGAGAAAAAGACAAAAATAAACAGCTCAAAAAAAAATGCCCGTTACTGTTCAAACGGCTCTGTCGGTCGACCGGTCGGTCGACCGCAAGTTCAAAAATGTGACCGTTGCAGGCCAGCGGTCGACCGCCCGGTCGACCCAATCTAACCGAGAGCAAAGTTGCTTACAGTCGGTCGACCAGTCGGTCGACCGATACAACGTGCACACAGATACGTGCACAGCCAGAGCACGGTCGACTGGGACGGTCGACCGGCCAAACCTGTCATAGGTCCGGTCGACCGTTCGGTCGACTGGCTCAGGTCAAAAAACAGGATTTTGAAGAGAAAATAAAAGGGGATTTTGATTTTGACAAAAATAGTTTTGAACGTAGATTTGTATAAAACACAAATATATATCTGTAGGCCAAATCTTGTAAACAAAATGTTTTTGTATAAATTATAAGAAAACATTTTGGAATAAACATGTGCGCAAAAACGTGTGTGATAGAGCTTCAAACCTATCCACTATTCTTTAACAAGCTATAAAACTAAAAATATAATGATTAAATACTCTTTGAGCAATCTTCAAGTCTTTGAGCCATCCAATGCCTTGCTTGTGCCTTCTCTTCTATGATCCTTCCTTGATTGTGCAATTTGCCTTCCTTGCTATGTGAAACTTAGAAGTTCTTGCAAAAGCTAAGCCAATGGTCTCCAAACATGGTACAAAACCTGAAACTTATCTTGAACAAATTCATTAGTACCAAGTAGCTCTTATTTGGTTTGTCATCATCAAAACACAAAACAAGAGAGTGTAACCTCTTGGGCCAACATTAATCATCATCAAAACTAGAGCGATGGGCCTTTGGGCCAACAATGCCCTAGCCTGCGAAGGGCTTCTAGTGTGACAGATGTTCTCGATCTGATTCTCAAGAAGTATCCGGGCAAACTCAAAGGAACTATCCCCAGAAAGAACACAGTCAATACAGGACTTCATGGAAGCAAAAGATTATTGCACCATTTGACGCGCTAGTTCTTCAATGATGTCAGTGGCTAGAGACAACCCTATTGATGCGCTCTCGGATGTCCTTTCCAACGAAAGATTGGAACCAATTCAACTTGTGCAGGGGTGAGGCTGACAACAGGCTCGTCCAACACTGGGGTCATCGCCAACACCTCCGGAATGGTTATTGTTGTAGTAGCTTCTACAGCAACAGAAGCAACAGCAAACTCCATAGCACTGGGTTCACCAGCTGAAGTTTAAACTGCGCTATCTTCTGCACCAATACATGCCGCAGGATCCTCCATTTAAGCTACCCCAGTGCTCTCTGTAAACCATAACATTAATGTCAGTGATAATGATGAAAAGGAGAGTATCCAACACGTCTGTATTCTCCTACCAAGTCGAGAATCTGAAGATGGCAAATCTCTAGATAAGCCATTTGGGGATGAAAGACCTCGACAGTTGCACCCTCATGAGTCATCCCGGTAGTAGAAGCTTTAACGCTGTCCTGCTGGGCCAGCTCCTGGATCATCTCCTCAATATGAGAAGAAGTTGTGGCTTTACTACCAGCAGCCAGTCCTGTGGACGAAACTCAAAAAGAAATGTTAGAACTCATTCCTAACCTGATGGAGAAACAATTAAGGAGGACAAAGGAAATACCCACGGTAGTGACAATCTCTACTGTCAGCAAAACCATCGTAGGGATGTACCTTGTATCTCTTCCTCTCATATATGCGAGACTTTGCTTGTGTCAGGAAGAGCGGGTTCATCACCAAAGTTGACTTCCTCGCCAGAATAATATCAATATTCCTCGGATGACAAAGATTACAATCGAACCCAAGAAGCCTTAGTGATCGGGGATTTACCACTGAGTACCCAGGTTGTAGGGCTGGGCTCAACAACCCGTGAGATAGACATCAAAATACTGGGGGACCCAGTTGTTGCACCTCTACCCTTCTCTCATTAGCTGAAGAAGGTCAGGCTGAGTTGAGACTCCCAGAATCTCAACATCTTGCTCCCACCGAGTCAGCTTCAGGTCGCTCGACCTCTTCAGCCATGATGGGCTCACCCACAAGCTCTCCCTCCTCTAAGATCGCAGGACCCCTACTACATAGACCTTGGGAGAGAAGGGTGGGGACTTCCTCCTCCTCTTCTTCTTCTCCCCCTGCTCCTCAACACCAGGAGGGACTACTTCAGGCATCGAAGCTTCTGCCTCATATCCTCTTCTGGCCTTCTTTAGGCTAGGCTTACCCTGGGAAGCAGAGCCACGAGAACGTTTAGGCCGGCTCCCTGACTTCTTTTGGCAAGTTGCTCCTTAGTCGTTATTATCTGAGGCTCCGGCTCTGCAGCCGCTGTCCTTGTATGGCTGACCTCCCTCCTAGATTCTCCTCCCTCCTCCTTCTCCACTTCTTGGTACTCATTCATCCCCCGCATCGGCAACCCTTGGACCCCAACTTGGTTTTGTACCTGGACTTGATGCCCCTGATACATGAAGTATTTTTTCCAACCCAGGCACCTGATTCGCCATGAAGTACCATAAACAAAAGCCAAAACTGGCATAAAAGTTGGGAGTCTTGTGAGGAAGGATAAAGATAGCTCGATCCCCCCCGCTACGCTATAATACCAGGCCGGGCTCCTTCAAATAGATTTTCACTGAAGCGAAGACGTGGATTTGGGTTGCCAATGTACACTTGGTCATAACCAAACTGTCGGCAAAACCGGCAAGGCATATAAGGCTTCAACGTGCAGGAATTCCCTTGTTGAAACACCAAGTATCCAGGACAGATGTTGATCAGGCACCAAAAGATACCGGAGGATAACTGAGTGAAGCCATCTAGGGTTTCAGAATCTGCAAATTTGTCCTGGTAAAACTCATCATAAATTTTTGGGAAGCACCTGTCCAACTGATAGTTGACCCTATTTAGAATCGTCTTCCTAATAAAGTAGATATAGTACTGAGACTAGCTTAAAATCTCCAATCGCTGCAAGTAGGATGTGAGACCCTCAGAGGGATATACCGTCGTTATTAATGAAGGGCAGTGCATAACATACTAGGCCATCAGGTACGTATACGGAAGCTCAACCCTGGGATTGGGAGTCTTGACCAAGGGACGACCGTTAGAATCTGTAACGGGGTTCCCCTCTACATCTACAATGGCTTCCATTTGGCAGAAACTCCTTGCTAATGCGCGCAGCCTACTCTGTACCCCGGCTACCATCGCTGGAAGGAGGGCGATAGACTTCCCGTGGACCAGCAAGACTGCCGGGTACACAATGTCGGCAACGATTACTTCATGTGGCAGCGTTGGCACCACACAGTGCTTCAGCCATAGCATGAGAAAACCTGCCAATAGAGCCCGACCAGAGATGAGAATCTGGGCCTGGTGATGAAAACTTTCAAAAACTGTATCAGGTTTGAAAGTGTCCTCATTCGACTCGGTAGTGTAGGAGCTTGTGGAGGCCCTGATCATCTCAGCAATTTTCTCATCAGTGCAGGGGCCATACTAGTCACTGGACCAGATTTTTCATTTACGCTGTTGAACAGATAGTTTGTCCAGGACATTTGCTTAACGCCCCTATTCCTCCATGTGAATATCTGCCCATAGATGTGGAAGTGGCACAACACTTCCCAGTATGTCTCGTACACCTGAGGATCCTTTTTCCTCAGGAGGTGAAGCTCCTCAGAAGTCAGGACATACTCTTCATAAGGGACGTCTCCAATCACTAGCCCCAAACTTCATATATCTCATGAAGGGCGAGTCCCATTTCCCCAGGGTTTGAAGTAGGTGCAAGTTTTTGGATTGTAACGCTCCAGGATAGTGTAAAAAGTGTTGCATGCTCTGCGAAAGGCCGTATTGGATAGCTCTGATAGCCTCATATAGTCTAGCCTGTGGCAGAAGGTAACCAAGTTCTAACAAGACAAACCCTACCATTCTACACCACCAGTGCTTGTCAATAGAATAAATCCAGCCGGTCGCACGAAATTTAGAAGGAAAGTCACCCCCACCTCCAGGAATTGTTGAAGGAAGGTGGCTCCAAGCTGGGGAGTCTCTGCCTTCGGGTACTCAGTCCTGACCAAGCCAGGGTGTAATCCTAGAACATACCTCCCATGCCCGACGGTGTAGGCTTCATGGGCACCTATCTTGCCTAAAGAGACTCAAGAGTATGGCTTGACTAAGTCCTAATCCATTATCTGACGCACAGACATGTACTGCAGAGAGGCCAGGGGGATATGTCCTATCCATATTCGGAAGGAAGAATCTTCTATCGCCAATTCGGCAGAGCCATTTGTAGTTCCCATCATAAAGGGTAGTTTCATCTTCATTGATTGAGTCACCAAAGAAGAAGCAGGCTTCCTTAGCGGAGTGTAGGAATTCGACTCAAAACTGGCCATCAGAAAGAATCTCCTGAAGGGTTAACATATTGGCTTTGCTGATCATATCCTTTCATTCCTTTGACTAACCAGTAGTCACAGGAGCAGTCCTCGGAGCACAAAGGTCAAGTTCGGATCACCATCACCTATGTGCCCAAAGTTGTACTTCTTGGACAAGGAGCTAGAAGAATATCGCACTGCAAAGAAGATAACACTTAGTCAGAAATCTAAAAGAAAATGACTAAGTGTTTGAAACTCAAAACACAAGACTGATTCCAGACATAGAAATCAACAAAATTCGCATTTAAGCTCAAGGACATGAGGCTTACAGGAAGCCTGTGTTTCAAAATTCACAACTTAGAAATTTTTCTAAGTGTCGGACTCAGATGCGAGACTAAGTGAAACCCACTCCCAACCTTAAAGACGCGAGGATCCTATGAAGTCCGCGTCTGAACTCTCACTTAGAGAAATTCTGAATATTGTGATCAAAATGTAAGGCTCAACGAGGTTCGCGTTCAATAAATAGATATGGGCTCAAGTTGATGAAGCGAAGGCGCGAAGGTCGTTAACCCGCATCTTGCCTATCAATGCAAAAGCCGCGTCTGAAAATCAAACACGGGTATAAGCCTCGCGTTGGCGGTTCACATTCAAAAGAGGCTTAAAAGTGAAGAGAACTCTTTAAGCCTCTTTAATGGCGAAAACTAGTTCAGATTGTTGCTATCTGAAATGGGGGCCTCCTGCGTGGAAGAACCACCCATGTGAACCTCTAGAGCGACAGCGCTCAAGGATGAGATAGCAAGCTTGGTCTTTGGTACCATTTCGACCGTGAAATCTGTGTTAAAGATGAAGGAAAGTGGACAGAGCTTTAGGGCTTTTCTTAACTCTTGACACAAGGCTTAGTGAAGAAGAAGAAGAGTCTAATGATGACTCTTGAAAGACTAGTGTCTTTATAGATACAGTGATATACAGAGATATGCGACGCGTGCCTCGAGGCCCAATCTTCACCCGTTGCATGGAACGCGTCTTAAACGGACGTGAATTTCGCGCATTAAAGGAAAGATGTCCCCTCAACTCCGCCAGACCTGTGGCAACGCACCCAGAACGTGAGTCTCATGTTCAACAAAGCCGCGTTCCTCCAAAGGTCGCGTCTCTTTAGCAAAGTAAAAGCTACGTCTATTCAACAGAGAGAGAGAGAGAGCTGCGTCTTCACTTCAAAGATCGCGTCCCTTCAGAGGTCGCGCCTCTTCAACAAAGTAATAGATGTGTCCTTACTTCGAATGAGGACTGCGTCTCTGTAACAACATAACCTTTGTGTTTACAAGACTTGCATTCAGTCTTCACATCTACAATCAGTTCAACAGTACACTAACACAAACAGACGACTGTTTACCTCCGGTTCAACAGTACACCCCATAACCAGCTCAGAGCACTGAGGAGGTCAGGACTGCATATCTAGCCACTCACCACGATCATTTTTGGTGACTTCAAGGATTTTACAGTACACTCACGAAGACCACATTCCAGACAGGATCAAGCTCAGAGTATCTCAAATGATTGTCAGTCCAATCATGAGAAGTATGAATTCAACCAAAGTCTAAAGTATTTCAAAATCCGTCCCAGTCAACTGCGGAATATCAAAAACTTTAGAGGGGGTTCTGTAGACTGTCCAAAAATCACTGGGGTCAAGTTATCAGAAAGTAGAGTGTAAACTCCAGACGCAAGGCAGCATAGCTACTAGCGCAGCACCAAGACTCGAAGGTTGAAACCTGCGTCCTAATGTTACTACAATAACTAAGACGCAGAGCTCGAAAGCTGCGTCTCAGAACCACTGTAGTACCAGGACGCAAGGGTCAAAACCCACATCTCTACCTTACTGCAATAGCTAACACGTAGAGCTGGGAACTTGTGTCTCAGGCATCCATGTAATACCCAGACGCAGAGCCCGAAGCCCGCGTCTCACATGAAGCTTAAGGCAGAACTTGAAATTCGCATTTCTCAAGCGTTACCTCAATGATAAATGCGAGGCTCAAATCCTGCGTCTCGGTTATAACTGCTCTCATTACTGGGTTAATTATTGCTCACGCAATGAAGGAGTTAACTCACATTATGGAGAGTTTTTAGGGACAGTTTTACCCCTGAAATCAATATAAATAGCTCCGTCGGCCATGGAAAAGGTGTCAAAAGTTTTGGTCAGAAGAACTTTAGTTGTAAGCCTTAGAAAGACTAGAATCTCTAGCTGAGAAATACAAAAGAGTAAAACTCTTCTAACAACTTGCTGAGTTCAGGTTTGTTCTTGCCTAAGGTCTCTTTGAGATTTTTGTTGGATAGAAGTTGTGCTACTTCGTTCACCATCTAAAGAGAAGATTCCCAAAAGATCGTGACGTTCACCTGGTCAACGGAAAATAAGATTCACTTTCCATCGCTACATTAAGAACTCAACACTAAACAAAGGGAAAATTTGAGCTTGAATATCTTGCCTCTCTTGCAATCGGATTATTGATCCGTTGTAACTTCTTTATAGTCAAATAAAGAATTTACATGCCTACAATTTTTCCCATCAAACAATCATGAGAAGCATCCTTTTAAGGATAGTATTTTTTTAAGAATCTACCATTGATCAGCATCATGAGCGTATTGCCATTCGGAATTTGATTAAGGTTGAACCTGCACACAAAAATGCAAAATTTCAGAACTTAAAAATAGAGATGTGCAAGTGTTCAATTCTACCGTTATAACAAGTGGCTATGCGGCTCGTGATCCATAAGGAGGGACTAGCGATGGAAGCTTTTTTAGCAAGTTATCTTTTAGGTTACAAAGAATGGTTAAAGTTCTTCTTTTAGTTCTTGTAAGGAAAAGAGAAAAATAGAGTTAAAGTCATGTTAGGAAGAAAGTGGTATAACGAGAAGGTGAGAAAATGGAAGTTGATATGTACGAAGAAATTGAAAAAGAGTGAAAGAATATTTGGAAGATTGTAGTATTGGTAATTTACACTAAAATTAAAGAGAAGAAAGTAAAACCTAAAATTACTTACCTCTTTAGTGTTCATATACCTTGGATCCGTTGCGACGACTTACCTAGTCTTTGAAGGCGATCAAGCATGGCGTATAGGATCTTCCCTATTCTCGATCTACACTATGAATGAAAGGGCAAGCTAAACTAACAAAGAATGGTTGTTCATCACCGTAGGCCATCAAGGGCACTTGCAATGACGAAGCAGTCTCGAGGCTATTAGATATACTTGGATTTCAAACAAATCAGAGAAAAGTGAACGAAAACAAGAGTAAAGAAGAAAAGAAAACTTTGATTCGATTCAGATAACAATGGAAGAAAAGATCACTTACACTGGTGTCAACTTCAGTACAAGCTTGCTCTCATTCCTCCATGAAAGTATCCTCTCCTTTCAGTTACATAAATAAAACAAAAATTACATAAAAGAAAATAAAACCTATACT
Source organism: Agave tequilana (assembly GCA_038442645.1). Lineage (NCBI taxonomy): Eukaryota > Viridiplantae > Streptophyta > Magnoliopsida > Asparagales > Asparagaceae > Agave > Agave tequilana. The sequence goes on along the minus strand of JAVJIF010002081.1, from coordinate 44,223 downwards.
AAAAAGAATGAAAAACTAGCCTAAAATCTATCTCTGCTTGGTCGTCCCTATTTACAGTGAAAACCCTGCCTTTTATAGGAAAAACCCAGAAGAGGGAAGCGTGAGAAGATAAGGGGAGCAAACGCTCCCCTTATCTCGATTAAAGAGCCGCGGATCCGCGGCTCTGGCTGCGGATCCGCGGCCTGGCTGTGGCCAGGTGGCCACAGCCAGGGGTAACAGCTCCACGTTTTGAGATTCAGCTTTATCTGGTTCTGGATTTCTCGTTGCAGCTTCTGATTTTGACGAAACGATCTTTGGATTGTTGGCTTTAACTACTTGATTTAGGAAGATCCATTTCAACTGGTTTTCAACCTCTCTGATTTGCTAAGATCTGCCCTGATTCCCTAGTTTTAAATTTATTCTAATTTAATTCAGAATTTGATGGGCTTTTGGGCTCATTTCTCTTAACTCTCCTTTAGGAATGGGCCTACAAATAAAGTAAACAATAATTAGAAACAAGCAGAGTTTATTTAATAATAAATATGAGAATATGAGAATAAATGTGCAATCTTAGTGACCGATCACACCCCCATACCTATCTTTGCTCGTCCTCGAGTAAAACAACTAATACTATACTAAAATTATTAGACCACTTTCGCAGGTCACAGATTGCACTGAGCATGTGCAACAAGCCATTAAACCTCTAGGTTTTCCCTAGAGGATGAGTTTGTCTCATGAGGATTTTCAGCGGATTACATCCACAAAATCCTTAAAGAAAGAGAAAAATGTTAGTATTTTTAAAATATATTATGAAAGAAAAATATTTGAAATATTATTGTAAGTTTTAGTAATCTATAAGTTATAGGAAAACCGAATTTTTCATTCCTAGACTTAGTCTCTATTCAAAAATTTGTTACCAATCAAAGTAAGGAGTCAAATTATACTTCTCATCTAGTCTTATTACTTTACCTTAAGTCATATGAACCTTGTGACCGTGAAAATTTTGACTAAGGGTTCTTTAACTCTAACTCTTATGCCTTATTTATTTATATATATATTTTTTGGTGGTATTATTCCTTAGTTCTATTAGGCTTTGTAATTTGCCCATGTAACGAGCCTTTAATCGATGACTCCCAAACCAAATGGTCTTAGGGCACCGGTGAGAAAACACCCCAAGGACTTAAGGACTCGAGCAAACAAAGCCACAAAACTAAGGATTTTAGTATATGAACCACTTTTAGGCGTGAATACTTATGCTTTATTAGGCACAAATTTCCAGCTTAATCAGAGGATTTTTATATCTATATTTTTCTCAAACTTATCTAATCATCTTTCGCATAAATACTAAGGCTTGCTTAGGCCAAAGTACCTAGCTAATCAATAATTAGATTTGTTCATCTTTTATAGATATATTTTTTTCTCTTTTTTCTTTTTTATAAGGCCTTATCTTCATTTTTTGAACCCTAAGTGTATAAGTGTATGAAGTGTGCATATTTCATTAAGGTAAAAATCAAGAGTAAATTACTTTGACAAATTATCTTCCTAACTCTAAAAATCAAACAAATAATCTTATTTTGACCAAGTTTAAGAAATACTAATTTTGGTTTCCCTATTCCTTAAAACTGACTTAATTTCTTACAAACAATATGTCAAAATATTGTTTCTATTTTCAAAAAGTTTTTAAAAGTAAAGAAAATGTTAAAATAATTTAATAAAAAGAAAAACTTAAGTTATGTTAGAACCCTCCCCCACACCTATCTCATGCATTGTCCTTAATGTATGAATTAATGCATAGATGCATGAAAAATAAGAAAGGGAAGGAAATATTACCTTAAGGTGATGGTTCCGTGGTGGTCTGATTGGTCCACGAAATGCGGCCCAATCGACTTTTCGTGGAGTTTGGAGGAACCCACCAGAAATTTCTCTAATATAACCCACTAAAATGATATATACATGAATGATTTTTATTAAATATTTTACCCCATCTAATTTTCAAATTCTATAGTTAATTTCAGATTCAATTTTGTCAACCGCCTTGTCCCAAACTGGAGTGTAAAAAGATAGAATGATTGACTTGGATTCAGGAAGTACGGGAACTAATACCGACTCAGGAAAGTGACTTAAGTCAAGTAAAGGTTCAGGAGTCGAGATTAGTTTAGGAAGTAGATCTAAATTAAGAAGTTGAAACTCAAGTCCACATTCATTTTCCAACAATGAAATGTGACTTAATATTGGTGATTCAAGTTCAACAATGATAGGTATCGGAATCAAAACTGACTCTAAAATATTACTCAAGTCGGGTAACGAAACAGGAGTCAATATTGATTCAGGAATTTGAACTGGATCACAGATTTGAGAATCTAAATCACATTTCTTATTGAGTTCAATTTCATAAAAATGAGAACTTGCCAATTTATCACTGGGACTTTCAAAATTATAAAATTGTTCAAGTTCAATATAATTATCATCAAAGATGGGCGACTCAATTTCATTATGAATTGGCACAGGATCCAATGTTGACTCGGGAAAAAGATTGAAATCAGGTGAAGACACCGGAGTCATAATTGAATTAGGAAGTAGAATTAAATCACTAAGTTGAGGTTCATGATCATATTCATTTTCAAGTTCAATTTCAGGAAAGGGATAACTTGCCAAACTGTCAATGTGACTTTCAAAATTTAGAGTTTGGGCAAGTTCAAATGATTGTGCTGAAATGGAACCTTGTGTTCCAAAATAACATGACTCTTCGGCTCTAACAGAATGGTTACTAACATCAGAACTGGCCAAACGGTGAGAACATAGAGATTAGACCATCATATCTATGTTATGATTACGAGCGTTTTGAGCCTGAGTCATGGCTTCAAGCATCTCTTCATAGTTGATAGGTTCATCATTTTATTGCGATTGGTCTTGAAAAGATGAAGTGTTGTTTTGGAATTGGTGGTAAAATTATGAGTCCATCAGATTTTGTGATTGTTGTTTGGACTCACGCATACTCATTTTCAAAATTGATGGTTTTCTATTTTGGATTGGTGGAACGAGTATGAATCTTGGAAATATTGTCGACAAGGTGGATAAGGAGCACAAGTTGGTTGAAAATTGAACTCGGGGAGGTGAATCCCCACTGACTCTGTGAAAAGTTAAAATTATTCTGAAAATTATGGTTATAAGATTGGGGTCATGGTTATATTGATTCAGATAAGACCAATCCGGCATACTAGGTTGGTTAAAGTTATGATATGCGGGTTAGTAATATCTGAAAAAAGAGGTTGGTGTGTAATATGAATTACCATTAAAATTGAAAAAATTATTGTTATAAGCCATATCACACAATAAAACACAAAAAAAAAACTAACAAATAAGCAAACAAAAAAAGAAAAAAATTCTAACCTAAGTTAGGGTAGACCTTTCACCTAGATGACTCCTAACTGGTTAGACTGTCCATAGGAGGTTTAATGCAGACTTTGACCACAAGCTCATCAGCTAGATCAGGGCAAGATTGGTTGGAGGTTATCCGTCAAAGACGTTCCTTAATTAAGTGACCACCAACCTTCGGGCTTTCGGCCCTTAATCCCCTTCCTAGACACAAATTTGGCAAGTGTCAAATTCCAACACCTTCCCCCTTCAGATAATCTCCTAATTGAGTCCGAGATGTCCTAGGGCCAATGTTTACTCAGGCTTGGATTAGTGAGTAAGGAGATTGTTTGTGGGCTATGGGTGGGTAATGACTTCCCCACCTTATCTTGTTTATAGGACATGCCCTTAAGTCAATTTAGTGCAGTGTGCAAATATAGAAAAAAGTAACATTCAAGCAGTATTTCATACAAGAATGAACCTTATACTAAATGCTATGCACACATACCTTGGCTCCAGCACTCTCCAACAGTAAATAGAAAATGGAATGAAATAGACACGTACCTAAATGCAAAGTCTAAATCATTTTTAGCATTTACAATCAACTTTTTACTGTTGTATTAAAAATGTGTATACAGTGAGTCAAACAAGGAGATAAATGCTACAGAAATTTAGATTTTTAATTCAGCCAACCTACAAAAATACAGGTTAGTAGTTCACTCAGTTTTGCCACTGGAATCTAGAAAATTTGAGGGCTTCTGGGCTCTGCTTTCTTGAGCAGAGTCCAGGGCCACTTATATGTCCACTGCAACAGATATTCCTTGTTGTTAAATCTGTACAAAAAAAACAAAGAAGAAAGTTAACCAAAAAGAGAATTACTTACCGTCCCTCCCCGGCAACGGCGCCAAAATTTTGATTAAGGTTGAACATGCACACAAAATACAGAATTTCAGAACATAAAAATAGAGATGTGCAAGTGCTCAATTCTACCGCGATAGCAAGTGGCTATTGATCCACAAGGAAGGACTAGCGATGGAAGATTTTTTAGCAAGTTATCTTTTAGGTTACAAAGAATGGTTAAAGTTTTTCTTTTAGTTCTCGTAAAGAAAAGAGAAAAAATAGAGTTAAAGTCATGTTAGGAAGAAAGTGGTATAATGAGAAGGTGAGAAAATGGAAGTTGATATGTACGAAGAAATTGAAAAAGAGTGAAAGAATATTTGGAAGATTGTAGTGTTGGTAACTTACACTAAAATTAAAAGAAAAGAAAGTAGAAACCTAAAAATTACTTACCTCTTTAGTATTCATATACCTTGGATCTGTTGCGATGACTTACCTAGTCTTTGAAGGCGATCAAGCATGGCATCCCGATCTACACTATGAATGAAATGGCAAGCTAAGCTAACAAAGAATGGTTGTTCATCACCGTAGGCCATCAAGGGCACTTGAAATGACGAAGCAGTCTCGAGGCTATTGGATATACTTGGATTTCAAACACATCAGAGAAAAGTGAACGAAAACAATAATAAAGAAGAAAAGAAAACTTCAATTCGATTCAAATAACAATGAAAGAAAAGATCACTTACACTGGTGTCAACTTCAGTACAAGCTTGCTCTCATTCCTCCATGAAAATATCCTCTCCTCTCTGTTACATAAATAAAACAAAAATTACATAAAAATAAAATAAAACCTACACTAAAAAGAATGAAAAACTGGCCTAAAATCTATCTCTGCTTAGCCTCCCTGTTTACCGTGAAAACCCTGCCTTTTATAGGAAAAAACCCAGAGGGTGGAGGCGCGAGAAGATAAGGGGAGCAAACGCTCCCCTTATCTCGATCAAAGAGCCGCAGATCCACAGCCTGGTTGTGGCCAGGTGGCCACAGCCAGGGGGGTACAGCTCCACATTTTGAGAGTCAACTTTATCTGGTTCTGAATTTCTCGTTGCAGCTTTTGATTTTGACAAAACGATCTTTGATTGTTGGCTTTAACCACTTGATTTGGGAAGATCCATTTCAACGGTTTTCAACCTCTCTGATTTGCCAAGATCTGCCCTGATTCCCTGATTTTGAATTTATTCTAATTTAATTCAGAATTTGATGGGCTTTTGGGCTCATTTCTCTTCACTCTCCTTTAGGAATGGGCCTACAAATAAAGTAAACAATAATTAGGAACAAGCAGAGTATTTAATAATAAGTATGAGAATATGATAATAAATGTGCAATCTTAGCGACCGATCAGAATTATAGGGCAGTAGGCTCCTTTTAAGTAGACAGACTTTACTACAAATGGTTCTTCCCATTTGAGTTGGAATTTTCCTTTCGTCTTATGTGTCATAATCTTGGGTCTTCTGTAAGCTAAGACAACGTTGCCTTTCTTAAAATCTATTCCCTGACTTTCTTATTGAAGGCTCTAAAAATCTAAGCTTGATAGAGCTCGATTTGTTGTTGAGCTTGCAGACGTTTGTCGTCCAAAGCTTCTAATTCCTAGAGTCACAATTGATACTTCTCCTCATCTGTCATCTTCGTTGTCAAAGCAATGCGCAGAGATGGAATCTGAACTTCCAGTGAGAGTATGGCTTTACATCCGTACACCAAGGAGAACATCATAGCCTTTGTTGGTGTCCTCACAGTTGTGCGGTAGGCCCAGAGGCATTCACCTAATTTGTCGTCTCAGTTGCGTTGGCTTTTTAAGATTAACTTCTTGATAAACTTTCCTATAGTTTTGTTAAAGACTTCTGTAAGACCATTGGCAACTTGATAGTATGTTGTTGAAGACACATTTCAGATCCTGAACTTGTTACAGAACCTTTGAAATGCTTGGTGGGAACTGGGGTCCATTATCGTAACAATTCATCAGGGTACACCAAAATAATAGAGTTCATGATGCTTAATGAATTTGATCATGTTTGATGTCTTTACTTCCTTTAAGGGAACGACTTCCGCTCACTTAGAGAAATAGTCAGTTATGGCCAAGATGAAGAGAGGTCCTTCGGATGTTAGAGGGCTGATGGGTCCCATAGCATTCATTCCCTATATCTCAAATGGCCATGAAGAGAACATTGAATGAAGATGTCCCAGTGCTTGCTAGATGAAGTCACCCTAGATTTGACAGGCATGGCATCACTTAGTATAAGTAACGGTGTCAGAGATCATCTTCGGCCAATAATAGCCAAGTCTTCAAAGCCGGTCTCCGAGCTTGGGTCCGGGTTGGTGAGCTCCGTACATACCGCTGTAAGCTTCCCTGAGTGCCTCATGTGTCTCTTTGTATGAAAGGCAATGAAGTGAAATTTCATCATACGATCAGCGATATAATGTTCGCGTAATCGCATTGTAGTAGAATCAATGAGCCTTTCTTCTAATGGCGGCAACCTCCATAGGGTCATCGGGTAAGATGCCGTATAAGACAAAGTCGATGAACGGGAATTGTCAATCCCTGAGTTCTGGACCTATTGAAGTCTCCAAAACCTCTTCGACTTGAAGGTCTTGTCTTGGACTTTGACTTTCTTCAAAGACAAATTTTGGGCAGTATAAGTCATGGTTGTAGACGAGTACTTTCTCTGTGATTTCGACTTGAAGAGCAAATAAAGCAGCGAGAGACGCCAATGCGTCTGCATGCACATTTTGCTGACGTGGTACATGGTCAATGTAGAAGCTTCTAAACTTCTCCCCATGTTAATGGTTGCATTGTGATAGGGCACTAAGTCTTTATACCAGACTTCATACTCCCTACGAGCCTGTTGATGATGAGCTTTGAATCACTATATGCTTCGAGATTTTTGACTCCAATCTCTTCAATATATTGCATCCTGATCAAGAGAGCATTGTATTCCGTAACGTTATTGAAACATGGCTCGGCTAATGAGAATGCACAAGGGATCACATAGTTTTGTGAAGATACGAACACTATTCACACTCTAGCTATAATGTTTCCTGTGGGACCCATCTTGATGCGCCGTCGAAGAATAATTGCCAGCCTTGCTCCTTGAAAGACATTTGGGTCATGTAGACTTCACTATCTCATCTAGCAGATCTTCGTAAAGTCTGGCTGCTATTGGATCTGGATGTTCAACCAAGAAGTCTGTCACTGCTTGTGCTTTTATTGCTTTCTGTGACAGGAATTGCATCTCGTATTGTAAGAGCAATATAGCCCATTTCTCCAATCAATCATTTAGCGATGATGCTTTTGTCATAAGCAACCTCAAAGGATTAACTTTCAAAATGACATGAATAGTCTGGCTCATTAGGTAGTGTCACATTTTCTGGACAACAAAGACTAGGGCTAGCACTTTTTTTGATTGGATTGCAACGATGTTCCGCTCTGATTATAATTCTTCTTAGATAGTAGAATGCTTGTTTGTGTTGATCATTATTTTGGGCTAGTAGGGCTCCTACAGAATGATCCATAGCTCGAACGTATACCAGGAAGGGTCTCCCTGACACTGGAGCTGCAAGGATGGGTGGATGCGTGAGGTATTGCTTAATTTCCTCAAACGCTTCTTGGCAAGCATTGTCCCAAATAAATGAGACTCCTTCTTCCTCAGCTTGGTGAAGGATTGGCAACGTCCTGGAAGATTTGATGTGAATCTCTAGATGTAAGCTAGTAATCCTTGCAACCCTCCAAGTTCTCTGTGATTTCTTGGAGGTTGATCTCCTGGATGGCGCAGACTTTCTCCGGATCGAGATGAATTCCTTTGGATGTCATAATGAGCCTAAAATATTTGCTACTGGGTACCCCTAGGAAGGACTTGGTTAGGTTCTTCTTTAGTTGATGTGCCCGCATGATGTTGAATACCCTCCTCAGATCTGGAATGTGATCGCCTTTAGCACGACTCTTTACTGCTATATCGTCTATATAGCATTCTACGGTCTTGCATATATGCTTGTGGAAGATTGTATTCATTGCCCGTTGATATATTGCCCCTACGTTCTTCAAGCCGAAGGGCATCATGGTGCAATAAACCTCTAGTGGCGTTCTGAAAGATGTATGCTTTTCATCTTCAGGGTACATCTTGATTTGATTGTATCTTGAAAATCCATCCATGAAGGACATCCTCTTGAAATCATACGTGTTGTCGATTATAACATCCGTAATCAGGAGAGGGAATTTGTCTTTGGGACGGCAACAATCAGATCTTCGAAGTTGATGCAAATCCGAATCTTCCCATATTTCTTGGTGACAGGCACGATGTTAGCTACCCAGTCAGACTGATGTTCTTCTTTGATGAAACCAGAGTCTATAAGCTTTTTAACTTCCAATTCAATTGCCTCCATTATTTCTGGACGGAACCATTATTGTTGTTGTTTGACTGATTTCACGTTAGGATTGATGTTGAAGCAATGAATAGCCACTTGAGGATCAAATTCGGACATGTCCTCATAGTTTCAAATGAAGACTCTATGTACTCTTGAATAAGATGTATTAAGTCTTCTTTTCAGAGAGCGGTAAGCTCTCACTTATGAAGATGGGTTTGAGGTTTACCCCGTATCCTAAGTTGATCTTAATCACTTTATTATCTATGGGTGGCTCACGCTACTCGAAGCGGATGTCTCAGATAGTATTCAGGTGTTTGATCTAAGAATCAGCGTCTGACTGGATCATTTCTTTATTTTTGTTTTCATCCTCCAGATAGCTAGTTGAAACCATATTCACTAAAAGATCTTCGAAGATAATGCCGACACTAATATCTGATTCCCATGATGACGTGCCTGATGAGTGATCAAGATATAATGATTCCTCAGACTCAGAGTGTTTCCTCAAAAAAAATTGATTGGGCAGCAGAGTATATTCTTTATTTGATTGTAAAGAAGATTACAACAGATCAATAATCCGATTACAAAAGAGGGAGAATGGTTGAATCTCTCCTTTGTTTAAGGTGGGTTCTTTGCGTAGTGGTGAGAAGTGAATCTTATTTTCCGTTGATCGGATGAACGTCAAGCTCTTCTGAAAATCTTCTCCTTGGATCACGGACACAGCTCCTATCCAATGAATTCTCATAGTGACTTAGGCAAAAACTTGAACTTAGTAAATTGGTAGAAGATTTTAACTCTTTATCAGTATTCCTCAGCTGAAAAATCCCAACCCCTCTTCAATAGCAGATTGAGCTGTTTATAAGGGTTTTAGGGGTAAAATTGTCCCCCGAAAATCCTCCATAATGTGGGTTAACTCCCTCATTACGTGGGCAGTAACTTATCCGATAACAAGGACAGTTACAACTGAGACGTGGAGCTCACTTGCAGTTGAAACGCGGGCTTGAGCTTCCACGTTTAGCCATTAAGATGCTGCTGGCACGAGCCTAGAGCTTTCATAGATGCGGGCTTTGAGCTCCGCGTTTTGTCATTGCTGTGGTGTTGAGACATGGGCGTCCAGCTCTGCTGAGACACGGGCTTTGAGCTCCGTGTCTGGGCTTTGCAGTGATGCTGAGACGCGGGTTTCGAGCCCTGCGTCTTGGCATTACAGTAGTGCAGGGATGCAAGCTTCGAGCCCTGCGTCTTTGTGTTACATGAATGGCTTTGATTAGCCTCACGTCTGAAGTATGTACTCTGCTATTTGATGACTTGTCTTCAGTGATTTTTAGATAATCTACAGAACCTCCTCCAAAGTTTTCAAAACTCTGCGGTTGACTGGGATGGGTTTCGAAATACTTTGGACTTTTCTTTTGGCAGTAAGCTCTTAAGACTGGACTGACAATCTTCTGAGATACCTTGAGCTCGATTTATCTGGATCTTGGTCTTTGTGAGTGTATTATTAAACTCTTTGAAGCCACCAGTGATAATTATTGTGAATGTCTAGATACACAGTCCAGACCTCCTCGGTGTTCTGAGCTGGTTGTTGGTGTACTGTTGAACTGGGAAATAGTCATCTGCTTTCGTTAGTGTACTATTGAACTGATTGCAGAAGTAAAGACTGAACATAGGTCTTATAGATACAATGGTCATATTGCCTTAGAGACGTGGACCTCGTCTGATGTAGAAACACGACTCTCATTCATTGGAGAGAGTGAACATCGAAGTGGAGACACAACTCTCACTTTATTGAAGCGATACAGACTTCGAGGTGGAGACGTAGACTTCTCTTTGCTGAAGAGACATGGCTCAGGTGCAATTCCCTTATTTTGCCAAGATGCAAGCCAGAAAATACTGAAGAGACGTGGTCTTCAAAGTAGAGATGCAGCTCTCACTTTGTTGACGAGATGCAGACCTCTCTTTGCTGATGAGATGCGGCTCTGTTAAACGTGAGACTCGCGTTCTAGGTGCGTTGCCACGTGTCTGGCAGAGCTTGAAGAGATGATGTTCTCTTAAAATGCAAGGTCCACGTTCTTGGCACGTTTCCATGTGTCTGTGATGATTGATCTCGAGATATGGGCCACATATCTTTGCCAATTACTGTGTCTATAAAAATACAACAATCTTTCAAGAGTCATCATTAGACTCTTTTCTTCTCCCTGAACTCTGCGTCTAGAGTTTTAAGAACTTAAGAAAAGCTTCGAGCCTTTTCTTCTATTTTTCATCTTCTTCACAGAATTCACTGTTAAGATGGCCCCAAAGACCAAGCATGTGGCTTCATCATCGAGTGCTGTCTTTTCAGAGGTTTAAATGGGTGGTTCCTCTATGCAAGAGGCCCTCATTTTAGATAATAAGACCATCCTTATCTGTTTTAGTCATTAAAGAACTTGAAGAGTTATCTTAACTCTTAAGCTTCTTCTGAGTTGAATCGCCAATGTGAGGCTCACGCACGTATTTGATTTTCAGATGCGACTCTTGTACTAGTAGGCAAGACGCAGGTTTAACGACCTTCGAGTCTTCGCTTCATCAGGTTTAGTCTATGTCTGTTTGTTGAATGCGGGCTTCATTGAGCCTTGCATATGATCCTAATACTTAGAGAATTTTCTAAGTGGGGGAGTTCAGACGCGGATTTCATGTGACCCTCGTGTCTCTGAGGTTTGACGCGGGTTTCACTGAGTCTCGCGTCTAATTCTAACACTAATAGAAATTTCTAAGTGGTGGAGTTTCAAATGTGGACTTCATGTGAGCCTTGCGCCTTTGAGTTTAGACGCGGGTTTCACTGAGCTCTACATCTCAGTTATTACACGATTCTGAGGTGAACCTTGCATATGAGTTTCAACACTTATACAATTTTAAGGTTGCTGACTATGGTGTTGTACTTTTTACAATGCGATACTCCTCGAACTCTCTGTCCAAAAGTGTCACTTTGGGCATGTAGGTGGTGCTGACCCAAACATGATTTTCATTCTCCAGAGGAATGCTCCTGTGACCACTGGTAAATCAAAGGAACGATGGAGCCAAATCAGCAATGCCAGTATGTTGACTCTTTCGGAAATCATTTCTGAAGCTCGGTAAGAAACTAATTCCCGTACTCTATTGAGGAAGCCTGACTTCTTCTTTGGTGACTCAATCGAGGAGGATGAGGCTACTCTATATGATGGGGGTTACAAATGGCTTCGCCAAATTGGCAATATGAGGTTTTTCCTCCCGATAAGGAGCGGATGTATCCCCTGGCCTACCTGCAGCACATGTCCATGTGTCGGATAATGGACTGAGAGTTGGTCAGGCCAATCTCCAGAGTTACCCTGGGCAAGATAGGCATCCGTTAAGCCTTCACTGTCGGTCATGGGAGGGATGTGCGGGGGTTGCAGCCTAGATTGGTCAGAGATGAATACCTAATAGGAGAGACCCCATAACTTGCGCCACCTTCATCAGGCAATTCCTGGATGTGAGGGGTGATTTTTCTCCAGAATTCTGTGCCATCAAATGGGTCCACTCTGCCAACAAAACATGATGTGGCAAAATGATAGGGTTTTGTCATGCTCCGCTTCCCAAAATACGGAGAAACAGAGTCGGGATGAAGGTCGACGACGTATGTACGCGAGAAAAATACCCCACGCACATACATTAAACCTAAAGTAACCTAAACTAGCTATAAAATCTACTATGATAAAATAATATCACTGCAATAAGATATATAAATATCTAACACAATGATAGCAGATGAATAAAGAAAAGAAATGGCAAATGGATATGATACAGATAGATCAGGAAATAATATGAATAAAAGAGTAAAAATACCTATAATAAAGAAAAGAGAGACTCCAGCTTCTAGAGATGCATGTGATTCTCTCAAATACCTGATCAATAATAAATAGCAATGGATCTGGATATGCAAATCTAGGGAGTCAAAACTCTTAGTGAATGTGTAAGAATAAACTGAAAAGTACATGCACATATAACATGCGAGCAGATAAAGAAAATATATATACTGGAATACAAAATGGCATGAATAAAGTAAAAAAACAGTAATGTAAATAACACACGGTAGAGTAGGTATCAAGTAAGATATCTAATCAGGTGTCTATCATAATCTATATATCAAGCGGGCAGAGTCAGTCAGTACTTAAGTCAGTTGTACAATCAAGTCAGGTATAACATCGGGTGTCCAACATACATACATATATCAGGCAAAGACTATCAAGTACAATACATTATGAACAGTTTATTATCATTATTATGTCAGCGAACACCAATTGCCACCTATAAAAAACGCATCCTATACTATGCCTATCACACGTATCAATCGAGGTCCTAAGTTATTGAAACTGATCGATTGGAGATATTGTCCATGCTTTAGGTGGGTCCCGGACATATCCAGGACCACGGCCCAGACTCCTGGCGTTGAACCAGGCCCTACCGCAAGGTAGTTAAGGACATGTATAATATGTATAATAGGGACAAGAACAGGACGGGATGCCAGTCACCCCCCGGGAACCCTGCAGTTGAACCCTTTTTCGGCTGTGCAACCTATATCCTAGGTCCGTCTAAAATACAGACGCTGTCTCCTCTATCAATTTTCCCAATTCCAATATAAATTATTTAATATCAGGTTATTTAGATTATTAAGATTATTAAATGTGCATGTTACTTAGATTATTGGGACAACTTGGTGATAGCCATGGTAACGATGTCAATATGTGTAATCAGATACCAGTATAACAGGATATATAATGTCAGTGAACAGGAAACCGGTATAATAAGAAATGTAACAAGCATAACATGAGGGTGCTGTTACCGTATACAATATTTTTTTAGCAATTATGGTAACATGGACATTATAGTTATCAGGGAAATGTCATGTATAATCAGTCAAGTTTTTCAGGTAAATCATGGCATTCAGAATAAGTAATGACCTGCTGTCATGAATAGAATAATCCAGGCAAAGAATATAATCAACTCAGATCCTTAAAGTCATCGATATATCCAGGTCCAAATATATAAAATACATACTCATCTATATCCAATCAATCATTACTATCCAATCTCAATTAAGACTATCATACACTCTCACTTTTAATAAGTTCAAGCACAAGATCCAGAAATCCAAGTAACTAGTCAATTATGTTATATATACCACCAAGTCAGGTCAAACCAATCTACGTTTACTCCTCAACCCAAGGTCAACTCTAACTCAATCGTGTCTACTAACAAATCCAAGTCCAATATCTTGTTCTTTTAATAAAGAATCACCAAATTAATCAGTCATCAATATTTAACCACACTCTCACCTGTTTTACTATCAATAAGAATAATCAAATCTACTGATAATTCCACACAGATATCACTCATATAACTACCATCATGAACCAGTCCAATCTAATATCTAAATCTGATTATAGTCTAAATTCATCGCTAATAGTTACAATCCAAATTAAGATTATAACTAAGGAGTGAACATCCTCAAGGTACCTAAAATCTAAAAAGTCTCGGTATCTAAACTTCAATATCAATAAACATCATTACTCAGATAATTTATCAGTGAATATATCTAATAAAATACTTGCAACTAATAATCCGAAATCAGTATTATGTAATCTATCAAAATTAAGGTAAGATATTCGTGTAAATCTCAAGTTGAACTCTAGGTCCATATGTAGATCCAAGAATCCAGATAAATTAATCTTAAGGTAACATCTTACTTAAATCCATCTTTATTGTCCAAATGAATTCTCCTCTGAAACATCATCAAATAAATTTCTGATAATACCTCAAATAAATCTACAAATGTGAAGCACGCCAATCTTAAGATCAATCCAAGTCACAGTCTAAGGTTATACTACAACTAATTCTAAGCCAATAATGTTGAACAACTAATACTTGAAAAGATACTAAATGACACTCAAGTAAGCTATATAATAAAAATGAACACTCACTGGTACCTCATAAAATGATATAGATAATCATACTAGTATAATAAAGCAGATAGTCATATGAAATAAAACAAGCAACACATATATATATTTCTGACAATGGTAAATAAGGAAAATAATACTCACAAATATCATCTTAGAAATTTTAGTAGCATAATTACACAACAAAATAAAATTATTTATCACAAAATTATTGTTTAATTAAAGGAGGAAAAGAATACTCACCTGAACTCGATCCCAAGTTTAAAGCACTAAAATCATAAGGTTCCGATAAATCTACATGGTTCATTTCATTAGAAATTGTTAGACTTTTAAAAGAATATTTTACTTGGGAGTTATAAGGGGTTTTAATCTTGATTAATTAGTTTTAGAGTTAGGAATATGATCCTATGCATCAAATGAATTTAGTAGGTTTAGTTTAAACTAATTTCAAATTTTTTATTGGATTTTTATTTAGCTTTAAACCATTAAAATACTTAACGGGTCTGAATTTACCATTAAGGACAATGACTTTAAAGTGAGTGATTTGAGTTAATTTATATAGATATTAGTCTAAAATTTTTATCATAGAAAGTAAAAGCATTGTAGACTATTATTTATATTTTTCTTCATTTTTTTGATATTTTTAACTAATTATTTTAATATGACATTCTTCTTTCTTTCTTTCTTTCTTACTTTTTTTTGCCTTTTCTACATATCTCTTTAGAAGCCCAAACCTAGGCCCAGGCCAGGCCCAGGCCTGGTCCGGAAATCTCTTTTTTTCCTTTTTTTTAAAGCAGGGCCCAAAGGCCCTGTGCTGTGTGGCCCAGCCGAACTAGGCCGCTCTAGGCTGGGTCGCGCCTGGGCCTAGCTCCGAGCTGCTCTCAGCTTGGCTGAGAGCAACGACAATTATTTTTTTATTTATTTTTATTTTTATTGTTGAAAACCCTGGCCGTAAAATTTCAAAAAAAAGATATGTAAATTAAAATGTGATTTGGTACATTCTCATGTAATTTTAGTTGAATTTTTGATTGAGTTTTTGATGTATAAATTATTCATGGAGATCATAGTATAAATATGATTTTTAATAAACTATTTACATCAAATAAATTTTGAGAAAATAAATTACTTACTTAGATTTGATCTCCCCTATCATGTTCCTCAATCTCTGCACTTCAAGATCCCTTTTGTTTATGCCCCGCTGGAGGAGTGAAGAAAGAAGGAGGGGGGAGAGTTCGGTCACGATTTTTCTTTGGAGGTAGAAAAAAGTGAAGAAGTTTAAGGTTTTTATTGGTTATTATGGATTTAAAAATCATAATTTTAGTTGGGTATAAATTGCTTCATTTAGTAGTTAGGATTAGGATTAATTAAGGTTATGATTTTAAAAATAAGATTTGGATCTGGGTAAGTTAGGATAAATATGATTATTGTTAGAATTTAGATTAGGATTAGTTAAGATTTATAAAAGGATTTGATAAGATAGGATTTGGATTAGAATTAGGATTGGGTTTTGGGTTAATGGGTAATGATCTCAATGGTAATGGGTTATGGGCTAGGAAAAGAAAAAGATATAAATAATAATAACAATAATAATAATAATACTAATAGTCAAAAGAGATAGTAGCAATAATAATAATAAAATTATCAATATTAAAAATATTATCTAATAATACTTGATAAAATACTACCATTAATAAGAATGACTAAAACAATATAATAAGAATAAGAATAATAACAATATCAATATTAACAATAATAGCAACTACAATAATAATAGTAACATAGTAATGGAAAAATACTAGCCAATAATTAAAATGGTAATACTTAATACAGCTAAATATAATATAAGCCCAAAATACCATTTACTCACTTAAAAAATTGTACTACAAATCAAGTTAATAAATAATAATAAAATAATCATAAAATAAAATAAATACTTTAGAAAAAATACAGTATATGGGGATATTACATTCTACCTACCTTATAAAAATTTCGTCCTCGAAATTTTGATAAAGTAAGGAATGATAGAAAATTAGAATAAAGAGAGAAAACAAACAATCCTCCATGTCACTTCTGAACACATCATGAGTCTGCTATGTTTTTGCTGCGCGCTCTGATCTCTACTACCGGCTTCAGAATGGAGTGATCAAACTCAAGAGGCAAAATCAGGAAAGTTGAATCGGAAAGAGGATAGGAATCAAGATGGAACCCAGATTACTTTAGAAAAAGAGTTGGAATCAGGATATCAATAGATCAAAGAGATGGATATTAAAAGGGGACGGTCAATTTTCAAGTAGACTCAATATCATCGTGTGAATATTATATGTATACTGCAGTATAAATATAACTGTCTCAGGTTACATGTCTCTTTTTTTTATTGAACCTGGCTCTGATACCAAGAAAATCCTGTCATGCCCCGCTTCCCAAAATATGCGAAAACGGAGTCGCGATGAAGGTTGACGACGTATGTATATGAGAAAAATACCCCATGCACATACGCTAAGCCTAAAGTAACCTGAACCAGCTATAAAATCTACTACGATAAAATAATATCACTGCAATATGATATATAAATATCAAACACAATGATAGTAGAGGAATAAAGGAAAGAAATGGCAACTGGACATGATATAGATATAGAATCATAAATAACATGAATAAAAGAACAAGAATACCTATAATCAAGAAAGAGAACTCCAGCTTCTCGAGATGCATGTGATCCTCTCCAAATACCTGATCAGTAATAAATAGTCACGGATCTAGATATACAAATCCAGGGAGTCAGAACTCCTACTGAATATGTAAGAATAAACTGAAAAGTACATGCACATATAACATATGAGCAGATAAAGAAAATATATATACTAGAATACGAAATGGAATGAATAAAGTAAATAAACAGTAATGTGGATAACACACGGTAGAGTAGGTGTCCAGTCAGGTATCTAATCAGGTGTCTATCATAATCTATATATCAAGCGGTAGAGTTAGTCAATATTTGAGTCAGATGTCCAATTAGGTCAGGTATAATATTGGGTGTCCAACATACATACATATATCAGGCAAAAACAATCAATTATAATACATTATGAATAGTTTATTATCATTATTATGTCAGCAAACACCAATTGTCACCTATAATAGACGCATCCCATACTACGCCTATCACATGTGTCAATCGAGGTCCTAAGTTATTGAAACTGATCAGTTAGAGATATTGTTCATGCTTTAGGTGGGTCTTATACATACCTGGGACCACGGCCCATCTGGTGCTGAATCAGGCCCTACCGCAAGGTAGTCAAGGACATGTATAACATATATAACAAGAACAAGAATAGGACGGGGTGCCAGTCACCCTCCGAGAATCCTGCAGTGGAACCCTCTTTCAGTCGTGCAACCTATATCCTACAGACGCTGTCTTCTCTATCAATTTTCCTAATCCCAATATAAGTTGTTTAATATCAGGCTATTTAGATTATTAAGATTATTTAATGTGCATGTTACTTAGATTATTGGGACAACTCGGTGATAGTCACGGTAACGACGTCAACATGCGTAATCAGGATACCGTATAACAGATATATAATGTCAGTGAACAGGATACCGGTATAACAGGACATGTAACAAGAATAACATGAGAGTGTTGTTACCGTACACAATATTTTTCCCAGCAATTATGGTAACATGGACATTATAATTATCAGGTAAATGTTATGTATAATCAATCAAGTTCGTCAGGTAAATCATGGCATTCAGAATAAGTAATGACCTGCTGGCATGAATAGAATAATCCGGGCAAAATATTTAATCAACTCAAATCCTCAAAGTCATCGATATATCCAAGTCCCAATATATAAAATACATACTCATCTATATCTAACCAATTATTACTATCCAATCTTAATTAAGACCATCATACACTCTCACTTCCATTAAGTTCAAACACAAGATCCAGAAATCCAAGTAACAATAATAATAAATAAATACGAATAATCAAAAAGAGATAGTAGTAATAATAATAATAAAATTATCAACATTAAAAATATTATCTAATAATACTTGGTTAAAATGTTACCATTAATAATAATGACTATAACAATACAATAAGAATAAAAATAATAACAATATCAATATTAACAATAATAACAACTACAATAATAATAGTAGTAACATAGTAATGGAAAAAATACTAGCTAGTAATTAAAATGAAAATACTTAATACTGCTAAATATAAATATAAGGCCAAAATACCATTTACTATCTTAAAATAATTTGTACTATAAATCAAGTTAATAAATAATAATAAAATCAGAAAATAAAATAATACTTTAGAAAAAATACAGCATTTTAGATTAGGGATGTTACAGGTTTGTTGCTTTGGTAGAATTTGAAGATCTTTTGCTGCAGGTCAGACTGTACAGGCCGGTGAGGGCTATCCAGTACGGTATTCCGCAGAGCACCTAACATTTCTACACTATCTTAGAGTGGTATAATCCAGAAACTTCATGTTCTTCACTCCCATTGAGGAAATGGAGCTTGCCCTCCATGAGATGACGAAGTCTTAGGGCTGATGATTGGAGATGCCGCTGATAAGGAATATGCCATGTCGATAGAGGAGCTACATTTCCTAAAGAAAAGCGATCCTTTCGTGTACGAGATTTGTTGGGAGGTGCTGTGCCACTTGATAGGTAGTCAAAAGTGCATATTTATCATCATATTTCCCTACTTATTCTTTTATAAAGCACTGCTATGTAACATTTTATTGTTTAATATTGTGCAGGCCTCGAGTAATTAAAAAATAAATAAATGAAACCTAGAAGCCCAAAAGTCCACAAGCCCACATGCAGAATTAATTGTAGTAATTTAGAAGCTTCTATCTTATCTAACTTAATCTAAACTTAAATTTTAATTATTAATTTAAAATTTAGGGGAGGCAGAGGAAGGATAAAAATAGAACTTCTATTTGCTATTCAAATAAAGAGGAGAAGGAAAAGGATAAAATGAATTCTTATCCTAAAACAAAGATGGACTTCTACTTAAATCTGGTTGCTTGCTCACAAGATGAAGATAAAGGATAAAAAATCTGAATTTAATTCGGATTCAGACTGGACACTCTTTAGTATTTCAATCATCACTTTCTCTATTGAAACTAAAATTTGATGATTCAAGATGCTCCAAAAAGAAGACTTAAAGGACTACAACTCTTATGCTGATTAGACTTTCCAATTAAGTCAGCTGATAAGTCATATTCAGCTATCAACATGATAACAAGTTGCAGGACAGACTTGAATTTCTACGGATAAGTCAAAACAAGTTTAGAGATAAAGAAGAATTCAAATTCAGAAATATTTTGCTCCTCCTATCTTCATACGCTTCTTTTCCTCAAATTTTCTCCTATAAATAGCCCTGCATAGCAACAGAGAAAGGGCAGCTCTTAGAGGCTCAAGTTTAAGGTTTCTTTTAGATCCTCTTTTCTTTTCAAATTTCTTGTATTTTCGTTTTTGTTATTTGAAGAAGAATATTTTGAAGAAGAAGTGGAGCTTGTAATTGGTCAGTGACATCCAATAAAGAGGTTATCCATTTTTTTCTTTGCAATTCAATTCAGTTTTTCTGCTTAGATTAATTATTTTTTCTTCTTTTCGTTTTCATGCAATTTTTTATTCAACATAAAAATTGAAAATAAAATAAAAAAATGAATAACTAAATTAAACCTATAGTTTGCTAATCTCTTGATCAACCCTAGTTTAGTTAAAAGATGAATTGATTGATATCTATTATTAGAAACCCTTGGATTAAAATTGGTTTTCTTGAAGATAAATCGATGATTAAGTTTACTTAATTCAGGTTGGACTTTTTAATTGATTCTTCATAATTCATACTTAAAAATTTTGATAGCATAATTTTAAGTAAAACATCTTTTCTTATGCTATGCTTTGAAATTAGGATGAACGAATGTTTAATCTTTATTAGTGCACACTTGTTAGGGTTCCAACATCATTCATCTTGCTTGCTTCTCAAATAATAGCCTAGGATGGATTCTTCTTCATTCAATATGATGTTCACTTTTAGCGACTAATACTTTGAGATTGTGGTAGATGATTAGTAAACTATACTTTTTCAACTTGATCAAATCTAATCAATCTCTTTTTCTTTTCCAAGCAAAATTACAGAGAAGATTGTTCCGAAAAGCTTCTATCATATTTCTCCCTGTGGATTCGACCCGCATAACCCTTGCTACCGCGGATATATTGAGACGAGACTAAGATTTTCTAAACTATTTACAATACAATTTCCCGTTTCAATCAAAATTTTGGCACCGTTGCCGGGAGGGAACAGTACGATATTCTCCTAAAAAACAAACTAATTATTTATTTATTTATTTTCGTTTGCAGGATCTGATAACAGGAAAAATAACTGCAGCTAAGGACATATAGCAACTCTATGCCTCTGCCCTAGAAGGCAGAGCAGTAGAGCCTACTATCTAGCCGTGCAAACGCGGCCATAGCCGCATTTCCGCGGCAGTAGTAGTGAACTACTGACTGAGATTTTACAGGTTGCTGCAAATTGCAAAGTCCTATTTACGGCTTTAATATATTTCTCTGTGATCACCCTGCATACTGCTAATTAATTAATAGTAACCTGTTAGTTGACTAATTAAATAAAAAATTAGACTCTTACATCATAGGCATGTGTCTATTTAAATTTTCATAATTTTTGTTGAAGAGTGCTGGCGATAAGGTACGTTCGCATTGCATATAGACTAAGGGCACCCTTGGCTGATTTACAGCTTTTGAGTGAATACTTGTCTATTACTTTACATGTGCACTAAATAACTTTAAGGGCATAACCCATAAATAACATAAAGGTGGGGATTTCATCACCCTTCCTTGGCTCACAAATCATCTCCATCGCTCTCACAACCCCAACCCTAAAATAAAAATTGCCTAGACGCTGGCCTTAGGTTAACACGGACTTATTCGGAGATTGGCTAAAGGAGAAAGTTGTTCGAAATTAACTTTCGTCAAATCGGTGTCTAGGAAGGGGATTAAGGGCCGAAAGCCCGAAGATTGGTGGTTACTTAATTAAGGAAGGTCTTTGACGGATAACCTCCCACCAACCTTGCCACCTACCTGGCCGATTAACTTGTGGTTAAGGTCGGCAATATACTCCCTAAAGATAGTCTAAAGTTAGGAGTCGTCTAGGTCCAGGTTTACCCTAACTTAGATTAGATAATTTTTTCTTTTTATTTGTTTGCTTATTTGTTTTTCTTTGTTTGTGTGATATGGATTATAATAATAATTTTTTCAATTTTAACGGTAATCCATATTGCCCGACCTCTTTTTCAGATATTACCAACCCGGCATATCATAACTTTAACCAACCTAGTGTGCTGGAGTGGTCTTATCCGAATCAATATAACCTACGCCCCCAATCTTATGACCATAATTTTCAAAACAATTTCAACTCTTCACAGAGTCAATGAAATCACCTAGAGGGAGGTGAATAGGTGATAATGCTAATCAATGCACAAATTTAAAATGTTATGATGTAACGATCACCCGAAACAAGACTAGAAGCCAAATACCCCGTGAAGGGCTCTGAACTCTTTCCTCGTGATTCCTCTAGATAAGAGTTTGAGGTGCGCAATGCAATCTTGTTGTATGAGTATTGATCGACAATATAGTAATGAATATAAAGCAAGTAAATAAAGCAAATAAACCAATCGCAAACACTGAGATTTGTTTTGAGGTTCGAGCACCCAGCTCTACGTCCCCGCCTTCACCCAGAAGGATTTCCAACTACTATAACTTTTACAAAGAATTACAACTACAAGGGAGTACCCAACTCCTCAATCACACTCCTCTAGTCCAGAGGTAGTGGAGCCACAAATATGTACTACAATTCACATGTGTCAATCGAGATCCTATGTTATTTGAAACTGATCGGTTGGAGATATTGTCCATGATTTAGGTGGGTCTCGTACATACCTCGGACCACGGCCCATCTTGCGCTGAACCAGGCCCTACCGCAAGGCAGTCAAGGACATGTATAACATATATAACAAGAACAAGAACAGGACGGAGTGCCAGTCACCCTCTGAGAATCCTGTAGTGGAACCCTCTTTCGGCCGCGCAACCTATATCCTACAGACGCTGTCTTCTTTATCAATTTTCCTAATCCTAATGTAAGTTGTTTAATATCAGGTTATTTAGATTATCAATGTTATTTAATGTACATGTTACTTAAATTATTGGGACAACTCGGTGATAGTCACGGTAACGATGTCAATATGCGTAATCTGGATACCAGTATAACAAGATATATAATGTCAGTGAACAGGATACCGGTATAACAGGACATGTAACAAGAATAACATGGGGTGTTGTTATCGTATACAATATTTTCCCAGCAATTATGGTAACAAGGACATTATAATTATCAGGTAAATATTATGTATAATCAGTCAAGTTCGTCAGGTAAATCACGGCATTCAGAATAAGTAATGACCTGCTGGCATGAATAGAATAATCCGGGCAAAGTATTTAATCAACTCAAATCCTCAAAGTCATCGATATATCCAAGTCCCAATATATAAAATACATACTCATCTATATCTAACCAATTATTACTATCCAATCTAATTAAGACCATCGTACACTCTCACTTCCATTAAGTTCAAACACAAGATCCAGAAATCCAAGTAACAATAATAATAAATAAATACGAATAATCAAAAAGAGATAGTAGTAATAATAATAATAAAATTATCAACATTAAAAATATTATCTAATAATACTTGGTAAAAATGCTACAATTAATAATAATGACTATAACAATACAATAAGAATAAAAATAATAACAATATCAATATTAACAATAATAACAACTACAATAATAATAGTAACATAGTAATGGAAAAAATACTAGCTAGTAATTAAAATGATAATACTTAATACTGCTAAATATAAATATAAGGCTAAAATATCATTTACTATCTTAAAATAATTTGTACTATAAATCAAGTTAATAAATAATAATAAAATAATCAGTAAAATAAAATAAATACTTTAGAAAAAATACAGCATTTTAGATCAGGATGTTACAAGTTTGCTTTGGTAGAATTTGAAGATCTTTTGCTGCAGGTCAGACTGTATGGGCCTGTGAGGGCTATCCAGTACGGTATTCCACAGAGCACCCAACATTTCTACGCTATCTTAGAGTGGTGTAATCCAGAAACTGCATGTTCTTCACTCCCATTGAGAAAATGGAGCTTGCCCTCCATGAGATGACGAAGTCTTAGGGCTAATGATTGGAGATGCCGCTTACAAGGAATATGTCCTGTCGATAAAGGAGCTACATTTGCTAAAGAAAAGCGATCCTTTGGTGTACGAGATTTGTTGGGAGGTGCTGTGCCACTTGATAGGTAGTCAAAAGTTCATATTTATCATCAATTTCCCTACTTATTCTTTTATAAAGCACTGTTATGTAACGTTTTATTGTTTAATGTTGTGCAGGCCTCGAGTAATTAAAAAATAAATAAATGAAACCCAAAGGCCCAAAAAGTCCACAAGCCCACATGCATAATTAATTGTAGTAATTTAGAAGCTTCTATCTTATCTAACTTAATCTAAACTTAAATTTTAAATTTAAAATCTAGGGGAGGAAGAGGAAGGATAAAAATAGAACTTCTAATTGCTATTCAAATAAAGAGGAGAAGGAAAAGGATAAAATGAATTCTTATTCTAAAACAAAGATGGACTTCTACTTAAACCTGGTTGCTTGCTCACAAGATGAAGATAAAGGAGAAAAAATCTGAATTTAATTCGGATTCAGACTGGACACTCTTTAGTATTTCAACATAACGTTCTCTATCGAAACTAAAATTTGATGATTCAAGATGCTCCAAAAAGACTTAAAGGACTACAACTCTTATGCTAATTAGACTTTCCAATTCAGTCGGCTGATAAGTCATATTCAGCTATCAACATGATAACAAGTTGCAGGACAGACTTGAATTTCTACGGATAAGTCAAAACAAGTTTAGAGATAAAAGAAGAATTCAAATTCAGAAATATTTTGCTCCTCCTATCTTCATACGCTTCTTATCCCTCTAATTTTCTCCTATAAATACCCCTGCATAGCAACAGAGGAAGGGCAGCTCTTAGAGGCTCAAGTTTAAGGTTTCCTTTAGATCCTCTTTTCTTTTCAAATTTCTTATATTTTCATTTTTATTATTTGAAGAAGAATATTTTGAAGAAGAAGTAGAGCTTGTAATTGGTCAGTGACATCTAATAAAGAGGCTATCCATTCTTTTTCTTTGCAATTCAATTCAGTTTTTCTGCTTAGATTAATTATTTTTTTCTTCTTTTCGTTTTCATGCAATTTTTTATTCAACATAAAAATTGAAAATAAAATAAAAAAATGAATAACTAAATTAAACCTATAGTTTGCTAATCTCTTGATCAACCCTAGTTTAGTTAAAAGATGAATTGATTGATATCTATTATTAGAAACCCTAGGATTAAAATTGGTTTTCTTGAAGATAAATCGATGATTAGGTTTACTTAATTCAGGTTATACTTTTTAATTAATTCTTCATAATTCATACTTAAAAATTTTGATAGCATAATTTTAAGTAAAACAGCTTTTCTTATGCTATGCTTTGAAAGTAGGATGAACAAATGTTTAATCTTTATTAGTGAACACTTGTTAGGGTTACAACATCATTCATCTTGCTTGATTCTCAAATAATAGCCTAGGATGGATACTTCTTCATTCAATATGATGTTCACTTTTAGCGACTAATACTTTGAGATTATGGTAGATGATTAGTAAACTATACTTTTTCAGCTTGATCAAATCTAATCAATCTCTCTTTTTCTTTTCCAAGCAAAATTACGGAGATGATCGTTCCGAAAATTCTATCGTATTCCTCCATGTGAATTTGACCCGCATAGCTCTTGCTACCGCGGATATATTGAAACGAGACTAAGATTTTCTAAACTATTTACAATATAATTTCCCATTTCAATCAAAATTTTGGCGCCATTACCGGGGAGGGAACGGTACGATATTCTCCTAAAAAAACTAATTATTTATTTATTTTTTTCTGTTTGCAGGATCTGATAACAGGAAAAATAGCTGCAGCTAAGGACATATAGCAACTCTATACCTCTGCTCTAGAAGGCAGAGCAGTAGAGCCTACTATCTAGCCGTGGAAACACGGCCATAGCCGCATTTTCGCGGCAGTTAGTGAACTACTGACTGAGATTTTGCAGGTTGCTGCAAATTGCAACGTCCTATTTACGGTTTTAATATATTTCTCTGTGATCAGCTTGCATACTGCTAATTAATTAACAGTAACTTGTTAGTTGACTAATTAAATAAAAAATTAGACTCTTAGATCATAGGCATGTGTCTATTTAAATTTTCGTAATTTTTATTGAAGAGTGCTGGCGATAAGGTACGTTCGCATTGCATATAGACTAAGAGGCACCCTTGGCTGATTTACTGCTTTTGAGTTAATACTTGTCCATTACTTTACACGTGCACTAAATAACTTTAAGGGCATAACCCATAAATAACATAAAGGTGGGGATTTCATCACTCTTCCTTGGCCCACAAATCATCTCATCGCTCTCACAAACCTAACCCTAAAATAAAAATTGCCTAGGCGCCTTAGGTTAACTCGGACTTATTCAGAGATTGGCTGAAGGAGAAAGTTGTTTGAAATTAACTTTCGACAAATCGGTGTCTAGGAAGGGGATTAAGGGCCGAAAACCCGAAGATTGGTAGTTACTTAATTAAGGAAGGTCTTTGATGGATAACCTCTCACCGACCTTGCCACCTACCTGGCCAATTAACTTGTGGTTAAGGTCAGCAATATAACTCCTAAAGATAGTCTAAAGTTAGGAGTTGTCTAGGTCCAGGTTTACCCTAACTTAGATTAGATATGTTTTTCTTTTAATTTGTTTGCCTATTTGTTTTTCTTTGTTTGTGTGATATGGCTTATAACAACAATTTTTTCAATTTTAACAATAATCCATATTACCCGACCTCTTTTTCAGATATTACCAACCCGATATATCATAACTTTAACCAACCTAGTGTGCTGGAGTGGTCTTATCCGAATCAATATAATCCATGCCCCCAATCTTACGACCATAATTTTCAAAATAATTTCAACTCTTCAAAGAGTCAATGAAATCACCTAGAGAGG
This sequence comes from Agave tequilana, assembly GCA_038442645.1. NCBI lineage: Eukaryota > Viridiplantae > Streptophyta > Magnoliopsida > Asparagales > Asparagaceae > Agave > Agave tequilana. The sequence goes on along the minus strand of JAVJIF010002081.1, from coordinate 17,478 downwards.
GGGTGAATAGGTGATAATGCTAATCAATGTACAAATTTAAAATGTTATGATGCAACGATCACCCAAAACAAGACTAAAAGCCGAATACCCCGTGAATGGCTCTAAACTCCTTCCTCGTATTCCTCTAGATAAGAGTTTGAGGTGCGCAATACAATCTTGTTGTATGAGTATTGATCGACAATATAGCAATGAATATAAAGCAAGTAAATAAAGCAAATAAACTAATCGCAAACACTGAGATTTGTTTCGAGATTCGAGCACCCAGCTCTACGTCCCCGCCTTCACCCAGAAGGATTTTCAACCACTATAACTTTCATAAGGAATTACAACCACAAGAGATTACCCAACTCCTCAATCACACTCCTCTATTATATTTTAATTGATTATGTTTCAATTGGTATCTTATACAAGCTTACGCATCATTTTATTTTGGTATTTCATAAGGGGGAGAAATTTATATTTCATCTTTTAATTGATATTTTACTCCCATACTTTATGTTGAAATATGATTAAAAAATGATATTGATTATTTTTGGTATCATATGCTTTTGATAAAAAATTACTTTCAATTGGTACTAATCTTTACATATTGGTATCAAGATTACCTATAAGTTTACTTACAATAAAGAAAACAATAAAATAATGTTAACAATTGGTATGTTTTATTGATATCAAAATTTTTGGTTGAATTGCTCAAAATGATTTATTTACTTACAATTGGTATTTAATTGGTATTTACTTACAATCGGTATCAATTAGTATTTAAATTTATATTAAAACATTTATTTTATGTACCACATCATGTACTTTCAATTGGTATATTTCATTGATATAATGATGCACTAAATTGATATATTTTTTCTTATAATTGGTATCATAACGTTTTGATTAAATTTCACCCCTCATTGATTTATTTTGGTTTACGACAAAAAAGGGGAGAATATTATTTTCTTTGACCCCTTGTTGATGATTGACAAAAGGGGGAGAAGTATTTGAGTTAATATTCATGTTTATTGTTTATTTGTTTATTTGTAAGGTTGTTTCATATTGATATTTTTTTATTGTTGGTATCAAAAGCTTTTAGCGATTATCTTTCCAATTGGTATGAAGAATTTTGTTTTATTAATTGGTATCAAGAGCTTAATTTTTTTTATTGAAATTTTTATTACTATCAAAAGCAATTATTTAAGAACATGTTTATTTTAAAAAGGAAAAGGAATTTATTTTAAAAGTTTGGTATCAAGAGCATGTTCATTTCATTGTTTTATGCATATTGATGAGTATTCATGTTTAGTATTCATTGCATATATTTATTGTTTATTGCTATGCATGAGTTAAGGGAAGCTTCTTTGAAGCTTAACTTTATCCATGCACATATAACTCCATGAGTTTTGTCATCATCAAAAAGAGGGAGATTGTTGGCCCAAAGGCCTTCCACTCTAGTTTTGATGATGATTAACTCATGTAGTTATATTTACTAATAATCTTGTGATGTTTAGTTTCAGATACTTAACCAAGATATTAGTAGGTAATTAGCTTCAATAAAGGTGTTTTGGGAGCTTTTCACATGATGATTCAAGAGCCCGAGCATCAAAGTTCATATCTAGCACTCGTTGGTGTCAAGCTCGGTGGATCACTTTTTGATCGAGTCGGCTTGAAGACGGAGTTCGTCAAAAAGACTTCGGTACATAGTTTAGTTTTTATTTAGATCCATTTGTTAAAGATTAGAAGTGTGATATGCTCAAGTTTACAACACACAAACGTTTCATGTTTTCGGTTTTGGTTTAACCGATCTTAATTTTCATGAATAGATAGAATCAACAAGTTTACATGGTTTAATGTATATTAGATTTGTTCTATATACATGCATGCTTCAACTATTTAAACAAACTTAGTTTGATAATCTATTTCATGAGTTTGGTGTTTTGATATTTTAACAAAACGTATTTTTGGATTTATGTGTCAAAAATATTGATATATATCTTTATATGTATATTGGATTATATCCATATACTACATGGCTAAATGTTGTTCCATTTCATGTTTTTGTATTTGGATGAGTTTTGGACAAAATGAATTTTCAATTCAAAAATTCAAGTTTTGGAAAATACCGATTTTAGTTTTCGACAAAATTTCTAAGTCACACAAAATGGTTCAAATTGTTTGAAATATGTGTTGAATTTTTTCACACATGTTTGTTTATCAAACTATTATACTGAAACTATTTTTGTGAATTTTTAGAGAATTTATGGGATTTATTTGATGATTAAAAACCAAGTTTTTCAAGTCCGTAAATCTGTCTGCCAGGCTCTGGCGGTCGACGGACCGGTCGATCGGACCAGGAGCCGGTCGACCGGATCGGTCGACCGGACGTGCACACAAACGTGCACGAAGCCAGCCCTTTGGGCTGGTCGACCGACTGAAGGCAACCCACTCTCGGGTTGCCCCGGTCGACCGGGCGGTCGACCGGCCAGAGAGCCGTTGCTCTCTGGTTTAGGTCCCGGTCGACCGGGCGGTCGACCGGCAGGCTCAACGGTCAAAATTTGACCATTGGCCGGTCGACCGGCCGGTCGACCGGAAGGCCATTCTAGGCCTAGTCAGCTGCCAACGGCTAGTTTTTGTTGGGGCCTTATATACCCCATCTCTTGGGTGTTTTGAGATAGAATTTTTAGAGCAAAAAATTTACATCTTCCAGCAAGTTTTTAAAGAGTTTTTAGTGCATAAAGATTTGATCTGTATCTTGTTTTTAAAAGGGTTGGAAAATCATTTGAAAAGAAAATTCTTTGGGAATTGGTTTGATCTTCATTTTCAATTCTATTTAGAGTTTTTTCCTGGAGGTTTTCTTTGAGTTTTTGATTTTCAAACTCTTTGTTTTTCCACACTTGAGCCATATCTTGCGATCCTATCAATAGAATCTTTATTTTGTGGGAAATTGGTTTGTGGTTGGATAGACCACCAAGTTTTAAACTTCCTTCTTTGTGATATCCCTCTAGTGAGAGGTGATTGATTTGGTATCCCTCTATTGTGAGGTGATTGTGGAAGTTGTGGTTGGCTCCCTCTAGTAAGAGGTGGAGATTGTGTTTAGCTCCCTCTAGTGTGAGGTGGAGTTGGTATTGGAATCCCTCAAGTGTGAGGTGATTGATTTGTATTGGCTAAGTGCCTACCCCTCTTGTGTGAGGTGGTTTTTGTATTGGTTGTGCATTGCCTCTAGTGAGAGGTTGTATTTGGTTGAGAGAGGAGTTGTGTACTCCCGGTTGTATTTCCCCCAAATCCTCAGTGGAGGTTCCCTGTGTGGGAGTCCTGTGTGGACAAGTTAGTGGATTGGAAATTCTTCTGTGTGAAGGCGGGGACGTAGAGCTGGGTGCTCGAACCGTGTGTTAGCGATTGATCCATTGACTCTCTAACTCTTTCTACTTTGTGCCTTGCATCATTTCATATTGCTCATTCATTATATGCTTGGCTTGTTTGTGTGTGCCTCACTTGTGCTTAACCACGAGAGCTTCATATAGCGGCTGAACTCTTATTCAGAGGAATCAAGAGGAGTCCGTCCAAAGCCCTTCACCGGAATTCGGTTACACTCGTTGTTGCATTAAGTGTGTAGCAATTTAGTTTTAATTTCTGCATTTTGTTCATTAGATTAGCCGTACACCTATTCACACCCCCCCTCTAGGTGTACTTTTAATTAGTATCAGAGCCTACGCTCCTGATATTAGGTTTAACCACCTAGGAGTGTGATCTTGATTTTGCTAATCTATATTTGCATTTGCATTTGCACACATATTGTTTGTACTCATGGATGTCCCTCCCATGTTTGATATCTCTAGACTTGATATATGGAAGGTTCTAATGAGTTGTCATTTAAAAATCCTAGGTTATAAAGTTTACCTTGCCATTACCAAGGAATCCTACCTTAGTGATAGCAGGCATATAGAGGCCAATGCACTAGCCCTAAAGGCACTTAGAGCATCTCTTGATAAAGAATATTTATATGTGTTTTCTCACTATGAGTCCGCTTTTGCAGTATGGAGCATTTTGACATCTCCCGAGCTACCAACGCTTATCGATAAGAAGAGGAGATCTAGGAGAGACAGTCCGACGAACATTACTCATGGTCCAAGGGAATTACTCCCTTGAGGTACAATCGGAAACTCAACTAGATGCTAGCACTAGTTCCTATTGCAATGAGTGTTTAGAGGCATAAGCCATGAATGATGAATTTGCTAAAAATTGTGAAAATTTGATTTCAAAATACAAACTTTTGAAAAAGGAAAGTCTTGATTTAAAAGAAGAAAATAAAAATGTATCTTCTAAACTTGAGATTGTTTTGCAAGAAGGGATGAGATTTCAAGTGAAAGTGACTCGCTTAAATCCCAACTTGATCTTGCACTTAATGAAAATAAAATTTTGAAAAGTAAAAATGATTGTGAATATGTTTTGAAGAAAATGAGATTTAACTTCAAAACTTGATTTTGTATAAAATAAAATAATTCTTTGAAAAACAAAATTAATTTGATTTCACAAGTATTGAAAGACTGTTTAAAGAAAAATGTTTCTTTAAAGAATGATTTAGATTCTCATGTTTGCCATGCTAGTGTAGCTTCACATTCTAGCTCACATATTGCATACACCTCTTCTTCTAGGATTGATAATGATATTTGTTTGTTAAAGAAGAGTGTGGATTGCTTGGGTTCCACTTTGAGCCATTGTGCCATGAACCATACACGTTTGGAATCTATGTTTCGAACGAAACAAGTTCCTTCTAAGCATGCACACCATCCACGGCATACACATGCTTCGCACGTTCATGTACACAACACTATGTATGCTTATGTGTACACTTGTACACATTGTGAATGTAAGGGCCACCTTACTAATTTTGCTATGATAAGATACCTGATGAAAATTTAGCAACAAAATTTGTTTGGGTTAGGAAAGGAATTAACCCCCATGGACCCAAAAGAGTATGGGTACCAAAGACCACCCCTATGATTTTTTGTGTAGGTGTGGGCTCTCGCATGACGTGAGAGTTATGATGCCTTGAGATGGATGCGTTCTGAGCTTAAAAGAGGACTATTTGGATGCATCACTTTCAAGGGGAGTGGTGGGAGGACCACCTTATTTTGGAGACTTGGAGAGTTGCCCTCATAGATTTTGGTAACAATCTCTAACTTCCATTATGTTTACATGCTTATCTTATTGTTAATTTCTAGCATGTCATGTTTTAATGTTCATTATGCCATATGCCATGTTTATTAAAATAGTGATATACATGATTAGTAATTGAGACACATATGTTTTATATGAATTTATATCTTTGTGTTTTCACTTTAGTTTAACTAATGTGTATGTCCTAGATCTATGCATATGCATTTGCCATAATGATCATATGAGTTTTTGTTTGATTTCTATGCTTCATGTTTTTACATGTTTAGATGTTAGATTTCATCAAAACTTGGATATATACTTGTACAACTAGTAAGCTATAAATAGACTATTATATGTTTGTGCTTAAACGCTTATTTGTACTTATTAGATGTGCTAGTATAGCCTAGTTTTGATGATTAATGCATTTGACTTGTATTTTCATTTTCTACATGTTTTTCATGTTTATATGTTTAGCTTCATATATATGTCTATTGTGTTTAAACTATTAGCTATACATATACATCCTTGAGCCACTTGCTTTCATGCATATACTTTTGACTCGTTTATATTTGGATATGTATGTATACGGTAGTTTATACATGACATATATATACCTTGAAGGATTTTAGTTTTGATGTTTTTAAGGATTTTGTATTTGAATTTGATTACCCATTTCCATGACTTGTCTTTCACAAAACTTGTACACTCATATTCTTGATGTTTTCTCATAATTTTATTTTCATGAGTATTATATGTACTATATAGATTTTGAGTGACATTGGTTTAGTGATTTTCATGTTTCATGGAATATAATTTTGTTTTATTCCTTACTTGAAGGATTTCATACTAGTTTTCAAAATTTTCTTATAACTGGTTTGTATTCTTCATTTTGGAAGAGTTTTCAATTATGCTAAACTATTTTCAAACCTATTTTTGAAAACTCTTTCCATTAAACGGCAGTTGGTTGGGCGACCATGCCTTGTATGCTTATTATTGAAAATCCTTTTAACATGTGCATGAAATGGGTAGAAGGTAATATGAGTTATACACTTGATCTTATTGATTTTCAATTGGCATCATTGGGTCTTTTCAATTGGTATCACTATTGACATTTTTTTTCGTATACTCATATATATTTCTATATATGTATGATTATTCTTCAAATAGTATCAATTCGATTGGTATTTAATTTTCCATACATATATATATGATTTATTTTGTGTTTACTATATCTTTATGTCCTTGAGCACAAATTTTGGTTATGCTAAGCTTGATTTCAAATGACTATTATATTTCAATTGATTATGTTTCAATTGGTATCTTATATAAGCTTATGCATCATTTTATTTTGGTATTTCATAAAGGGGGAAAAATTTATATTTCATCTTTTAATTGATATTTTACTCCCATACTTTATGTTGAAATATGATTAAAAAATGATATTGATTATTTTTGGTATCATATGCTTTTAATAAAAAAATTACTTTCAATTGGTACTAATCTTTACATATTGGTATCAAAATTACCTATAAGTTTACTTACAATAAGAAAACATAAAACAATGTTAACAATTGGTATGTTTTATTGATATCAAAATTTTTGGTTGAATTGCTCAAAATGATTTATTTACTTACAATTGGTATTTACTTGGTATTTACTTACAATCGGTATCAATTGGTATTTAAATTTATATTAAAACATTTATTTTATGTACCACATTATGTACTTTCAATTGGTATATTTTATTGATATCATGATGTACTAAATTGATATATTTTTCTTACAATTGGTATCATCATGTTCTGATTAGATTTCACCCCTCATTGATTTTTTTTTTGTTTAAGATAAAAAGGGGAGAATATTGTTTTCTTTGACTCCTTTGTTGATGATTGACAAAAAGGGGGAGAAGTATTTGAGTTAATATGCATATTTATTGTTTATTTGTTTATTTGTAAGGTTGTTTCATATTGATATTTTTTATTGTTGGTATCAAAAACTTTTAGTGATTATCTTTCCAATTGGTATCAAGAATTTTGTTTTATTGATTTGTATCAAGAGCTTAAGTTTTTTTATTGAAATTTTTATTAGTATCAAAAGCAATTATTTAAGAACATGTTTATTTTAAAAAGGAAAGGAATTTATTTTAAAAGTTTCGTATCAAGAGCATGTCTATTTCATTGTTTTATGCATATTGATGCATATTCATATTTAGTATTCATTGCATATATTTATTGTTTATTGCTATGCATGAGTTAAGGGGGAGCTTCTTTGAAGCTTAACTTTAATCCATACATATATAACTCCATGAGTTTTGTCATCATCAAAAGGGGGAGATTGTTGGCCCAGAGGCCTTCCACTCTAGTTTTGATAATGATTAACTCATGTAGTTATATTTACTAATAATCTTGTGATGTTTAGTTTCAAATACTTAACCAAGATACTAGTAGGTGATTAGCTTCAACAAAGGTGTTTTGGAGCTTTTCACATGGTGATTCAAGAGCCCGAGCATCAAAGTTCATATCCAGCACTCGTTGGAGTCAAGCTTGGTGGATCACGTTTAGATCGAGTTGGCTTGAAGACAGAGTTCGTCAAGAATGAAAAATCACCTAGAGGGGGGGTGAATAGGTGATGGCTAATCTAATGGTCACTTAATGCGAAATTAAAACTATATGATGCAAACTGAAACTTCTAACACTAAACACCAAGTTTAACACAAGAGTGTTGCCGAATTCCCCGTGAAGGGCTCTGGACAAACTCCTTAAGATTCCTTTAAATAAGAGCTGAGGTGCCGCGTTGGCTCTCTTGGTTGAAAACTAGTGTTAGCAAACAATCCCAAGCATATATCAATAAGCACACAAATATATATCAAGCATATAAAGATAAGCACAATAAGAGCATGCAAGATATAACAAGTAAGAGACAAGAGAGAGAGAGAGAGAGAGAGCAATCACAAACACAGGAGATTTTTTTCGAGGTTCGAGCACCCTTGCTCTACGTCCCCGCCTTCACACTTGAAGGATTTTCACTATAATCGATCCCACCGGATCACTCCTCGGTGCCGCAACACCTACAAGCTCTCGGACTCCCTAGTCCGTACACACCGCAAGCTCTCTAGCTCGCCGAGGCCGCACCTCAAACACGGAGTTCACACACGAACTCGAAACAACCGCAAACACAACCGTCCGTCTCCTCAAAGAACAATGATGAACTTTGGTGATCACAACTCTTGATCACCTAAAATCCTCTCACAACAATTCCCTATAGGTAGATATAGCAATGGATAGCTCAAGCGTTGTGTGAGAAAACAAGGAAAGAATCTATGGTGAAAAATATAAGAAAATCTGTTTTCAAACACTCTTGATAAACTCTCTTTGATTTGGAAATATTTGCTCTCAAATAAGTTGAGAAAACCTCTTGAAAGAGTGGAAAAAACTAGCCCAAAAAAGTTCTTCTAAATCTTAGAGAAAACAGCCCCCAAATGCCTCAATTTATAGAGCTAGAAAAACTAGCCGTTGGGAGCCAGATGGCCTGACGGTCGACCACCCGGTCGACCGCCAATGGTCAGATTTCTGACCGTTGGGGCAGCGGTCGACCGAACTTCTGGAACAGAGAGCAGACTCTCTGCCGGTCGACCGGCTCGGTCGACCGAGGATTTCCAGAGAGCAAAGCTCTCTGGATGGTCGACCGTTACGGTCGACCGGCCCTCCAGCCAGACTCGTGCACGTCTGTGCACGTCGCGCGGTCGACCGTCCCGGTTGACCGGCTGAAGCCAGGTCAGGAATTTTAGGGAAAGAAAACTTGGTCATTTTTGGCTCAAATAAAATCCCATAAAATTACTAAAAATCTACAAAAATAGTTTTACCAATATACTTTGATAAACAAACATGCTTGCACAAAATCAAGCATGTTACAAACATTTTGGACTATTTTTTGTAACTTGGAAAATTTGGCTCAAACCAAAATTGTATTTTCCAAAATGATTTTTCTAAAACTTATTTTTCCAAACCTTCTCCAAATACAAAAACAAGATATTTAAACTCTTTTAAAGCATAGTGTGTATGGATATGATCCATTACACATACATGGTGAAATATCTATGTTTTTGACATTAAGATCTAAATATGGTTTTGGTTAAAACATAATACTTGAATACTAAAAACCAAACCGGTATTTTTCAAAAAGAAAACTCTTTTGCATTTTCCAAAATGAAAATTCTTTTATGAAAACTATCTATATCAAGAGTGTGTGTGCAAATAGATATACTTGAGCAATCCACCAACTATTCTATCCTTTACATTTTATCTAAAAACAAATCTTATAAAAACAAACCTAGACACAAGTCTTGATCTTCTTGAAGTCTTCACTTGAAGTCTTCTCATCTTCTTGACTTGGTCTAAACTCGATCCAAAGAGCTAGACTCCTCTTGAGTACTTGATGTAGTCTTGATGCACAAGCTCTTGAATCAAACCGCGCTAGCTCCAAAGCTTGACTTTAAATCCTTTGTTGAAGCTACATACCTACTAAGATCTTGATCATAAATCTGTCATTAATTAAATACAAGATCATTAGTACTATAACTACATGAGTTGATCATCATCAAAACTAGAGTGATGGGCTTTTGGGCAACAATCTCCCCCTTTTTGATGATGGCAAACTCATGAAGTTATATATGCATGGATTAAAGTAAAGCTTCAAAGAAGCTCCCCCTTAACTCATGCATACCAAATAAACAAATAAATATGCAATGAAAGCTCATAAATATGTATGCAAATGTATGGAGATAAACATGCATAAGCAAGCATGAAACACATCAAATTCTTTTTCTCCTATTTGCAAAACAAAACATATATGCATAAACATAAATACTTCTCCCCCTTTATGAATAAAGCAAGGAAAACATGCATATATACCAAAATACTTCTCCCCCCTTTTGTCAATCATCAACAAAGGGGTTAAAGTAAAATCAAAATCAACAAATTTTTTTCTCCCCCTTTTTCCGAACATAGAATCAATAAAGGGGTAAAATCAAAGCAATCAAATAAAAGGTATATGCGATATACATTCATGAAGAGGAAGACGCAAAGTTAGCTTCCCTACATATATGCATTACATGAAGAAGGGATGACAAGTCCCAATTCACATAACACATAATCTGTAATGTATAAGAGGAGATGTGAAGCTCCCTCTACACACGTATATCACATAAAGAAGAGTTGTCAAGCTCCTCAATAAAAGATACACTCAACATGAATCATATGTAGAAGAGATGTTAAGCTCCCCTTGCATATAGGCAATGCAAATCAAAAATGTTTTGATTTTTAATTGTTCAAATAAAATTTTGAATTTTTCTCAATAAAGCAAATTTTGAGATATCTTAGTAAATCAAAAAAAATTTTTAAGGTACCACTTGTAATCAAATTTTAAGATACCAATTGAAAAAAAATCATGTTGATACCAATTGTAAATAAACATTACAAATTTTGAATTTTTCAAATAGGCAATACAATTGATATCAATTTTAAATTTATAACAATTTTGAAATAGAAGCATATTGATACCAATTGAAAACCAATGTATAAGCATTATTAAAATGTCAATTGAGAACCAATGGAAAATAAAGTTTTAACTTAAGCTTAGCATAAACTTTGTGCTTTAAATATGTAAACCAATTGTAAAGCAAGCACACAAAAATCATATATATGTATGAAAAGAGAATACCAATAGCAATTGATATTATGGAAATAATGAAGCATACATATATAGAAAACAAAATATGAGTATATACAAAATTATCAATTTAGATACCAATTGAAAAGATCCAATGATACCAATTAAAATAACAATGTAAATCAAGTATATAACTCATAATCTACCGCCCTTTATATGCACAAGGTAAAGGATTTTCCAATAAAACTTACAAGGCATACTCGCCCAGCCATCCGCCCATAAAGGGAATAGGTAAGGGGTTTCAAAATAGGTTTTGAAAATATTTTTATTGAAAATCACTACCAAATTGAAGAATAATAACTAGTTAAAAGTAATTTTTGAAAAACTAGTTAAAGATCCTTCAAAAAAAATATTAATCAAATCATATGTTTTTCATGAATTATACCAAATACACAAGAGTTGAGACTCAAAAACGATAAAGCTCATAAAGATGTTCATGAAACAAGGTCATGACAAAACAAATGAAGTGTGAGTGTTCAAAAAATCATGTAAATAGCATTTTCATGAAAATGATCAATGAAGCTCAAGACACAAATATCATTTTATCAAACAAATTATGAAAATTCATTTTTCATTTTTAAAACAAACTTCTAGGTATATGTATGATTTTATCCAAAACTAACAATATGCATACATATCCCAAACATAAAGGAGTCTATTAAAGGTATTTTCATGAAGGCAAGAGACTCACGGGTATACATGTATATTTATTAGATTTGAATATAAAATACATATACATGAAGTAAAAACATAAAAATAGCAAAACAAGTATAAATGAGAGAATCATCAAAACTAGGCTATACATGTGCATATAGTGAGTACAAATGAACAATAAAGTGCAAACGTATATGAATCAAATATGGCTCACTACTTGTATATGTATAAATTAAAGTTTTAATAAAAATTACATTAAACTAGTATTTACCACATGAAGCACAAAAACATTAAAACATTAACATGCTAAATGATATTATCAAATGAAAAGCATGTAAATAAACTAGGAGTTTAGAAATAGTTATCAAACCAAGGAACTGCTCCAAATCTCCAAAACATGGTGGTTGTCCCACCAAAACTCCTTGATAGCGGTGCATCAAAAGTATGTCCCTCGAGTCCATGCATTCACCACTAAGTTACCAATCCTCTCACGTCATGTGAGAGCCCTCACCTACATCAAACACAAGGTAGGGATTTTGGTACCCATTTTCTTTTGGGTCCTTTAGGGTTAGTCTTGTAAGGAACCCAAACATTTTTATTATTAGCAAAATTAATAGCATTTATCTTATCATAACAAATTTTGCTAAATAGCCTTTGCGGCCACAATGTGTACAAGTGTACACCTTAGAATGCTTATGTGTGTGAGTGTGATCATGACTTGCAACATAAGCATATGCATGATGATGTGCATGAACATGTGGAGCTTGTTTCTTTGAAAACAAGGACTCCAATCTCTTATGGTTAAATGCACATGAGCTCAAGGTTGAGCTCAAACAATTCATTTTATTATTCAAAATATTTATCTCATTTGTGATGGCATGTAAAGCATGATGAGATAAAAAACATTATTCTTATTCCTTTTAGAAACTTTTTCTTTTTCATTTTCAAAATTTTTCTTTTCAAAGTAGTGTTTTCATTTAAAACAATTTCTTTTGTTTTTCCATCAAAACAATTTTATTTTTCAAAATAGTGTTTCCTTCACAAAGATCATTTAATTTAGAAAGCAATGAAATAATTTCATTTTTCAAAATTTCATTTTCTTTTTTCATGCATGCAACTTTATTTCTAAATGAATCATTTTCTTTTAGCCTGCAATCAAATTTCTTTTTCAAATTTTTATTATCCTTTTTAATTATGTCATATTTTTCAAGTAATTGTTGACAAAAAGAAGTAAGCTCATCATATGACATATCAACATCTTCATCTAACTCGGATTAGATGTTTACCTCAAGGGGGTTATCCCTTGGACCATGTAGCACAAGTTGGAGGTCTCACTTCCAACATCCGAATCGCTCCCCGCATAATATAAATCCTTTTCGCCAAGGGAGATGAGGGTGTTCCATGCTACAAAAGCCGAATCAATATTAGAAACCCTACATAAATAATCATTGTTTAGGGTACTCTTCAAAACATGAATGGCTTTTGAGTTAGCCTCAATATACTTGCTATTATTAACATATGAATCATTAATGGTAGTAAGATAAACATGAATACCTAGGCCTTTGAGGTACAAAGACATCTTAACCTTCCAAATTTGGATGTTAAGAATGTCAAAGGTGGGTGGTGACATGAAATCCATGGTGTGTGTACAAATATTGTGATTAGCCTAAAATGAGGATCTTTAACTCTAAGTTGTAAGACCCAAACTTAGAGCACTTGGCTCTGATACCAATTGAAAAATCACCTAGAGGGGGGTGAATAGGTGATGGCTAATCTATGGTCACTTAATGCGGAATTAAAACTATATGATGCAAACTAAAACTTCTAACACTAAACACCAAGTTTTACACAAGAGTATTGCCGAATTCCCCGTGAAGGGCTCTGGACAAACTCCTCAAGATTCCTCTAAATAAGAGTTGAGGTGTCGCGTTGGCTCTCTTGGTTGAAAACTAGTGTTAGCAAACAATCCCCAAGCATATATCAATAAGCACACAAATGTATATCAAGCTTATAAAGATAAGCACAATAAGAGTATGCAAGATATAAACAAGTAAGAGACAGAGAGAGAGAGAGCAATCGCAAACACGGGAGATTTGTTTCAAGGTTCGAGCACCCTTGCTCTACATCCCCGCCTTCACACTTGAAGGATTTCCACTATAATCGATCCCACCGATCACTCCTAGGTACCGCAGCACACCTACAAGCTCTCGGACTCCCTAGTCCATACACACCGCAAGCTCTCTAGCTCGCCGAGCCGCACCTCAAACACGGAGTTCACACACGAACTCGAAACCACCGCGAACACAACCGTCCGCCTCCTCAAAGAACAAAGATGAACTTTGGTGATCACAACTCTTGATCACCTAAAATCCTCACAACAATTCCCTATAGGTAGATATAGCAATGGATAGCTCAAGTGTTGTGTGAGAAAAAAGGAAAAGAATCTATGGTGAAAAACACAAGAAAATCTCTTTTCAAACACTCTTGATAAACTCATTTTTATTTGGAAATATTTGCTCTCAAATAAGTGGAGAAAACCTCTTGAAAGAGTGGAAAAAACTAGCCCAAAAACTTCTTCTAAATCTTAGAGAAAACAGCCCCCAAATGCCCCAATTTATAGAGCTAGAAAAACTAGCCGTTGGGAGCCAGATGGCCTGACAGTCGACCGCCCGGTCGACCGCCAACGGTCAGATTTCTGACCGTTGGGGCAGCGGTCGACCGGCCCGGTCGACCGAACCTCTGGAACAAAGAGCAGACTCTCTGCCGGTCGACCGGTCCCGGTCGACCGAGGATTTCCAGAGAGCAAAGCTCTCTGGACGGTCGACCATTACGGTCGACCGGCCCTCCAGCCAGACTCGTGCACGTTGCGCGGTCGACCGTCCCGGTCGACCGGCTGAAGCCAGGTCAGGGATTTTAGGGAAAGAAAACTTGGTCATTTTTGGCTCAAATAAAATCTCATAAAATTACTAAAAATCTACAAAAATAGTTTTACCAATATACTTTGATAAACAAACATGCTTGCACAAAATCAAGGCATGTTACAAACATTTTGGACTATTTTTGTAACTTGAAAATTTTGGCTCAAACCAAACACTGTATTTTGCAAAATGATTTTTCTAAAACTTATTTTTCCAAACCTTCTCCAAATACGAAAACGAGATATTTAAACTCTTTTAAAGTATAGTGTGTATGGATATGATCCATTACACATACATGGTGAAATATCTATGTTTTTGAGATTAAGATCTAAATATGGTTTTGGTTAAAACATAATACTTGAATACCAAAAATCAAACCGGTATTTTTCAAAAGAAAACTCTTTTGCATTTTTCCAAAATGAAAATTCTTTTATGAAAAACCTATCTATATCAAGAGTGTGTGTGCAATATAGATACTTGAGCAATCCACCAACTATTCTATCCTTTACATTTTATCTAAAAACAAATCTTATAAAACAAACCTAGACACAAGTCTTGATCTTCTTGAAGTCTTCACTTGAAGTCTTCTCATCTTCTTGACTTAGTTCAAACTCGATCCAAAGAGTTAAACTCCTCTTGAGTACTTGATGTGGTCTTGATGTATAAGCTCTTGAATCAAACCGTGCTAAGCTTCAAAACTTGACTTTAAATCCTTTGTTGAAGCTACACACCTATTAAGATCTTGATCATAAATCTGTCACTAATTAAATACAAGATCATTAGTACTATAACTACATGAGTTGATCATCATCAAACTAGAGTGATGGCCTTTGGGCTAACAAAGAAGACTTCGATACATAGTTTAATTTTTGTTTAGATCCATTTGTTAAAGATTAGATAGTGTGATATGCTCAAGTTCACAACACACACCGTTTCATATTTTCGATTTTTGGTTTAACCGATCTTGGTTTTTCATGAATAGATAGAATCAACAAGTTTACATGGTTTAATGTATATTAGATTTGTTCTATATACATGCATGCTTCAACTATTTAAACAAACTTAGTTTTGATAATCTATTTCATGAATTTGGTGTTTTTGGTATTTTAACAAAACGTATTTTTTGATTTATGTGTCAAAACATTGATATATATCTTTATATGTATATTGGATTATATCCATATACTACATGCCTAAATGTTGTTTCATATCATGTTTTTGTATTTGGATGAGTTTTGGACAAACGAATTTTCAATTCAAAAATCCAAGTTTTAGAAAATACAGATTTTGGTTTTGGGCAAAATTTCTAAGTCACAAAAATGGTTTCAAATTGTTTGAAATATGTGTTGAATTTTTTCACACAAGTTTGTTTATTAAAGTATTATACTGAACTATTTTGTGGATTTTTAGAGAATTTATGAGATTTATTTGATGATAAAAACCAAGTTTTTCAAGTCCCTAAATCTGTCTGCCAGGCTCTGGCGTCGACCGACCGGTCGACCGACGTGCACACAAACGTGCACGCAGCCACCCCTTGGGCCGGTCGATTGAGTGGTCGACTGACTTAAGGCAACCCACTCTCGGGTTGCCCCGTCGACCGGGCCAAAGAGCCGTTGCTCTCTGTTTCAGGTCCCCGTCAACCGAGCGGTCGACCGAAGGCTCAATGGTCAAAAATTTGACCGTTGGCCGGTCGACCGGCCGGTCGATCGGAAGGCCATTCTGGGCCTAGTCAGCTGCCAACGGCTAGTTTTTGTTGGGGCCTTTATATACCCCATCTCTTGGGTGTTTTGAGGTAGAATTTTAGAGCAAAAAATTTACATCTTCCAGCAAGTTTTTACAGAGTTTTTAATGCTTAAAGATTTGATCTTTATCTTATTTTTAAAAGGGTTGGAAAATCATTTGAAAAGAATTCTTGGGGAATTGGTTTGATCTTCACTTTCAATTTTTTAGAGTTTTTCCCTAGAGTTTTTTCTTTGAGTTTTTGATTTTCAAACTCTTTGTTTGTCCACATTTAAGCCTTATCTTGCTATCTTATCTATAGGACCTTTATTTTGTGGGAAAACTGGTTTGTGGTTGAGATAGACCACCAAGTTATAAACTTCCTTCTTTGTGATATCCCTCTAGTGAGAGGTGATTGATTTGGTATTCCTCTATTGTGAGGTGATTGTGAAAGTTATGGTTGGCTCCCTCTAGTGAGAGGTGCAGATTGTGCTTAGATCCCTCTAGTGTGAGGTGGAGTTGGTATTGGAATCCCTCAAGTGTGAGGTGATTGATTTGTATGGGCTAAGTGCCTACCCCTCTTGTGTGAGGTGGTTTTTGTGTTGGTTGTGCATTGCCTCTAGTGAGAGTTTGTATTTGGTTGAGAGAGGAGTTGTGTACTCCCGGTTATATTTATCCCAAATCCTCAGTGGAGGTTCCCTGTGTGAGAGTTCTGTATGGACAAGTTAGTGGATTGGAAATCCTTCTGTGTGAAGGTAGAGACGTAGAGCTGGGTGCTCGAACCTCGAAACATATCCGTGTATTAGCGATTGATCCATTGACTCTCTAACTCTCTCTACTTTGTGCTTGCATCATTTCATATTGCTCATTCATTTTATGCTTGGCTTGTTTGTGTGTGCCTCACTTGTGCTTAACCATGAGAGCTTCATATAGCGCCTCAACTCTTATTCAGAGAATCAAGAGGAGTTAGTCCAGAGCCCTTCACCGGAATTTGGCTACACTCTTGGTTGCATTAAGTGTATTGCAATTTAGTTTTAATTTTCGCATTTTGTTCATTAGATTAGCCGTACACCTATTCACCCCTCTCTAGGTGTACTTTCAGTGTTGTCGATCATGACATCCGTAATTGGAAGGGGGAACTCATCTTTAGGACACGGCTCATTTAGATCATGAAAATTAATGCAAACTCGGATCTTCTCATTCTTCTTAGTAACGGAGACGATATTGCCTACCCAATCGGGTGTTATTCTTCTCCGATAAAACTGGAGTCTATAAATTTTCTTGACTTCAGACTGAATTCTTCCATTATCTCCAA